>JAJEJO010000778.1:1062286-1130210 GCA_020662805.1 Glaucomys volans
CTCTCTCTCTCTCTCTCTCTCTCTCTCTCTCTCTCTCTCTCTCTCTCCTCTCTGCCGCACTCTTCTGCACTGATATTCAGCCTCACCAGACCAATGGAGCGGTCTTCTATGGACTAAGACCTCTGAAACTGTGAGCCCTCAAGTAAACTTTTCTTCATTTAAAATTGTTCTGATCAAATCCTTTAGTCACAGCAGCGAAATAGTTAAAACATCACTTATACATTCAATGTGATAGAAACTTGCACATGTTCTTAAACTTCACCTTTCCCTTCTTATCAGAAATAGAATACCCAAATTTTAGATATGTGATCACTTTGAATAAAGATTCCTTCTCCCACTTTCCTTTATAGCTGTGCTCATGTGGTTAAGTTTTAGCCAATGGATATAAGCAAAATGGAAGAGTGGATCTTCTTCCCTTTCTCCCTTCTGCTGTGGTCATGAAAATGTGCTCACTAGAGTGGAGCAGTTGTCCTGAACTCCAGGGTGACTTGGTGCATAAAGACCCATGCATAGTGGAGTAACAGAATAGGGGAATCTGAGTCCCTGAAGTTGTGATGCTCCCCATCATTCCTGGAAAACTACCTTTGGATTTATACAGAAGAGGGAGGAAATTTTCTTATTTTGTTCAAGACCTCATTATTTTGGTTGTGATGGCAACCTCTTTAGCTAATTACAATCTCAACATTCAAAACAATGTATTCACAAAATGAATTCCAGACAGCAATAAATGGACACAAGAGAAATCTGTCAGTATTAGATTGCAGAATGACATGTATAAAATTGACCATTTATTTAAAATGCAAAATAATACCTAGTTTATGGATTTATACCTGTTTACATAAAAATACAAAACATATGACTATGATTCAAATCATTTCAAAATAACAGTATCTTAGAGGGAGGCCTTTTCTGATTCAACATTGATTAACCAGCTACATTACTGATTATCTTATCAGGCAGGATAGTCAAAACCAAACCAACGAAGAGCCACTCAGTTTAATCTGTCAAGAGCTTTCAAGGCTGATCTGTCCACCCCTCCAGCCCCTCTTATGAACCAAAGCCACTGATATAAAGCCTTGCTCTTCAGTCTCTGAGTCACTCTTGAATGACAAGAGGTGAGACAAGTTGTTTTTGGGACATGACTTTGTGAAAAACAAAGTCAAGGAGAATATTCTGCCAAACTTCACTGAGAGGAGAAAGCATGAGAAGTAGCCTTGGCAAAGTAGTTGCTGTGGCTTAACCACAATTTATTCATATTCTCCCATTCACCAAATCTTTCCTGAGTATATTCTGAATTAAGTTTAAGAATATTAATCTTCCCAAAAAATGTAAATGAAACAAGAGCTGGCCTACATTATTTTTAACATGTGGAAGAAATCTGAGCTTGAGATAAAGGGGGAAATCAACAAATTAGCCATTTTCAACTTTAATGGTATATCATGGTAAAACTGGGGTTATGAGACAAACTAGATTCACTGCTTCTGCTGGCAGGTGGGGTCTGCACCAGCTGCAGGCCTCTGCAGCCAAGAGATGCTGCAGCTCTTAATGGCATGCCAGGCCCACCAGTGTTGCAGCAGACCTCCGCAGCTCACTGTCAGTTTTTCTTCTTTCATGGTTCTTGTTTCATAAATTCAAAGAATAAAATCCAGATGCCAGGATGAGTGAGAGTAGGATTTATTGAAGAATAGCATTGCGACAGGAGACCCAATCGCAGGTTATCTCCATCCAAGTGTGCTACTCTAGGGGTGTACATGGCACTTGAATCACTGCTGTTAGTCCAAACTTATGCTAATTCGGGTTTGGAAATGTACTAACAGCTATTGGTCAACTCTCAAGTCCTGACTTCCATTCATGGCTGCCCCACTTCCATTTTTTCATTGCAGGTCAGGAAGCAGGAGGTTGAGATCATGGGATGGGGCTGCAGCATTACGTGGAGTGGGTTTATGCAGCAGGCTTCTGTAAGGTTCCCGGCCTGACCACTGAAGGATGACTGGTCTCTGTGCCTTGGCTCAGCTCGGTGCTACTCCTGCCCCAGGCCTACCACACCTGCCACATTTGCCTCCAGAACTCCAACCCACCCGGGCTGCCACACCACAGCTCCACTGCTCCTTCTTGGCAGGGACCAGAAGGTCAGCTGCACAGCTTGGCAGCTGGGGAGCCATGTGAATGGTGAGAATAATAACCCCATTTTATTGAACTCTGGACATGTGTTTACATGTGTTACATGGATTCAATTATTTAAGATAATTTTCTCGACAATCCTGTATTATAAATTTAAAATCTGAGAATTAACTAGTGATCACATTGATGGAAAGTACTAAACTGGAATCAGTTTGAAGAATTGTCTGAATCTAAAGTAGAAATTCTTGAATATTACACTAGATCATTTAATATCACTAACAAAATTTCCTTTCATGGTGTAGTCCCATGAATAAGTAAATTAAATAGTTGATTACATTGTGCAATTAAAGTCAATGAAGAGTCTATTTGCCCTTAAACATCTCATTCTGTAATGTTGATAACATTTTATGTCACTTTTGCGGTTAAGTCCTTTCCCCATAATACTAGTAAAATTTGCCCCCTGGATAGTTAATAACCTTACCTGTAGATTACTTTCAAATTAAGATATAATTTAATAGCAATCTGTTAAAACTCAACTCTCAAAGGAATGAGACCCTGCTTACATACACATCAGTGGATGATGTAAAAGTCTTTTGAGAATCACATACTCTCAGGAGGAAAAGCTGGGACAGAGGTACCGGAGCACTGAAGTGATTCTAAAAAGGTGCTGCATGCCGTGTGGATTTGGTGATCTCAACCTAAATGGAAAGATCAAATTTGAGGAAACCTTGAAGATCATCTATCTCAATCCCATTCATCACCAACTACACAAATCACCCTTTACCAAAGAGGAAGCTTAGCTCCAAAGAGATTCCCCCATTTCTCTAATAATCATGTAGATTTGTTTTGGCCATGCTAAAACAAAATCATAAATTCCAAGGTCACCTCTTTCTTCTAAAAGTTGGGGAGGTCATATCAAAAGTGTCTTTGCCTACGCTGATGTCTTGAAGTGTTTCCACTGTTTTCTTCTAGTTGTTTCATGATTTCAGATCTTTGATCAATTTAGGTCAATGATCCATTTTAAGATGATTTTTAAAATACAAGGTCAAAGACGAGGCCAAGTTTCAATCTTCTGCAAATGGAGTTCCAATTTTCCTAGCACCAGTCATTGAAGAGGCTGCCCTATGTACATTTTTGGTGCCTTTGTTGAGGATGGTTGGCTATAGATGTATGGGTTTATTTCTGGAATCTCTATTATGTTCCCTTGTTCTATGTGTTTATATTATGCCAGTACCATGCTGTATTGGTTACTAAGGCTCTGTAATATATCTTCAGGTATTGTGATGCCTCCCAATTTGTCATTTTTGTTCACGTCTGCTTTGGTTTCAGGGGGTCTTTTGTGCTTCCACGTGAATTTTAAGTTTCTTTCATTTCTCCTCCTCTTCCTCCTTCTTTTAGTTCTTTGAAGAATGTCATTGATATTTTGATGAGGATTGCATTGAATATGTAAATTACTTTAGGTAGTATGAACTTTTTAACAATAATATTAATAGTCTTCCAATGGAGAACAATATTGAGGTTGCTCAAAAAAAAAACTAAAAATAGATCCATTATATGATCCAGCTATCCACTTCTGGATATATAGCCAAAGGAAATGAAATCAACATACTAAAGAGATTCCTGCATGACCACATTTATTGTGGCTGCACTATTTTCAATAGCTAAGCTGTATCATCAACCTAGGTACCCATCAATGAACGAATGGATAAAAAATATATACACACATGTGTGTATGTATGTATGTATTGGAATATTGTTCATCTACAATGAAGACTAAAATCATGTCATTTGTACCAAAATGGATGGACTGGAAGACATTTTATTGAGTGAAATAAGCCAGATTCAGAAGGACAAGTAGTTACTATGTGTTCTCTCTTTCATATATGGAAGTTAAAAATAATTGACTTGAATATACAATAATGATTACTGGAGGTTGAGAAGTGGGCAGACAATGAGGATGGAGGAAGGGATGCTGGATTTGATCAGTGCACAGTATGTGCATACATTGAAATACTACACTGAACCCCATTGATATGTACAATGAATGCATGCTAGTAAAAACAAAATAAAACAAAATAAAAGTTAGGGAGAAAATGCTCAAAAGCAGAAGATAAATAACAGAGAGAGAAGGAAAAATTGAACTCAATTCATGATTTTCAGCAACAGGAGCCCACACATTCACCAGCTGTCTTTATCTGGTTTTGGATGGGAGGCAAGGAAAAGAGAGGGAAGTGAGGAGATGGCTGATTGGACGCCAGGAAAATTCTGCCTCTGTTTGGGGAAAAAGTCTGTTTAAATCACTGGAAGGGCTAGAGCTCTGACTTCTGCTTCCTTTTCTTCAAGCCCAGAGCTGATCAGATATAGAAAGGGGCAGCTTTGTTAATGGGAGGGGAAGCTACTGAATAAGCTGGAGGGTTCACCTTATCCAGTTTCTAGCCTAGTCTACCTCCACCCAGAACCTCTGACTAAGGAGAGTCCCAAGCTCTAATGTTATGAAGCCCATGACCTTCCTGGATATATCTTATCTCTGAGTCAAAATAAAATATGCTCCATGGGAGCCACTCCTAACAGGTCAAATCCCTCCTTTAACTGCATAATAATCCTTCACGTATGTGATGAGTCAAGTATAATAACAACAATACATCTGGTGCTGACCATGTGCCAGGCTCTATTCAAAGCACTTTTTAAAATTCATTTAACTTGCAGGACAAGTCTAAGTACTCTTATCATTGGTTTCATTTTATAGATGAGAAAACTGAAGTATAGAGAGGTTAAGAAACTTGTCCTGCCTTACTATAAGTTAATATGCAAACTAGAACCTGAGATACTCACTCATTCATTGTGTTATACTAGCTTCTCTTCTCTACTTCTTGCTCACCCTTCAGCCACTCCTTCTGGGACATGACCCACCCTTGTTTTACGCTTTACTCTGACTCATATCCCAGTCAGTCCTGGTGCTCGTCCATGTGGTAGACTGAGTTCACTGGGAAGCAGACAAAGAGGCAGCTGATAACACACGGGAGGTTTCTGCAGGAGCACCCTGCAGAAGAGTCAATACCTGCAAAGGTGAACAGGACAGAGGGAGGGGGACAGAGCAGATCTAAGATATGTTTACAATTTTTGTAGGCCTATTGCAGCATGTATCATAAAATATTCAGAGGTTACTCTGAAAATGCAAAATACATTCAATTGACTGAATATGTAAGATCGGCTGAAATTTTGCAACGTTAATTTAATCACATGCCCTATTCGGGTCCCAAATTTTACAAAGGCAAAATCACCCAGAGTCCACTATTAAAATGGGACATAATGGTGTCTGAATTATGACAATGGAAACCAGTTGACTGATGGGGTATAATAATTTGTAAATTAAGTTTTAAAAATTTTGGACATATTCATCTTCTGCAATTTATCTTTAAAAACAAGAGGTGTGTTGTTCTTATGTTAAAGTCTATAGATTCTCCTGATGAAGATTGTTAGATCCCTCATTCGTGTGCAAGTTCTTTTTGTTTGTCTGTTAGTTTAATAATGTTAAGAACTACACAGTGTCAGTCTGCTAAGATTATTAGGCCCTAGGAAAAAGAGGGAGACTGCTGCAGCCCCCACAAATCTGTTACTTGTCAGATGCCTATTATAATGGCTGCTCTGCTTCAAATGCTTTTAAAATTAAACCTTGAAATCTTTTTTTCTTTTCTTTTTTTTTTTTTTTTGGTACCAGGGATTGAACCCAGAGGTGCTTAACCACTGAGCCACAGCCCTTTTTTTTTATATTTTATTTAGAGACGGGGTCTCACTGAGTTGCTAAGTGCCTCGCTAAGTTGCTGAGTCCACCCTGAATTCTAGGTCCTCCTGCTTCAGCCTCCTGAGTCAGTGGAATTACAGGCACACTAACATGCCCCCCTTGAATTCTCACCTTATTAATTACCACAATCTGTTTATCCACTGTGCACATTCCAAAGCTGCATACATTTGTGCTCTTGTTTTTATCACATTATCAATTTCCACAATCACAGTTATGACTTAGTTGGAGGGGTTTCTACATGTCGATATTAAAAATTATATAAATGTATAAAAAGAAATTGATGAGAGTATTATTTTAATAATAAGTATGAAGTACTGAAATTAGGGAAAATTTCAAAGGGAAATTGAAAACAAGTAAGTTAAAATAACAGGAAGTAGAATGTGTTGAGGAAGAATGGTCCATCTGCTAAATAAATATGCTCTCATTCAATGTGGATTCCAATACAGTATTGTTATTCCACATTGTTAAGTTCACACTGAGAAGATAATTTAAGTGGCAACTCCCATTTTCAAGATGAATCACTTCTATGAAGTAAGCCAGCCAGACTCTACTAATATTTTTCAGTAGCCATAGAACCTCTCTCTCAAACTCAGAAAATGCAGGCTACCTGTTAGGACACCAAACATAACTTCTGGCTCTTTGAAATAGTCCAACCTTCTTTCCCTAAACTAATTAGATTTCCTTATTAACTTTGCATAAGTGTTCTCCATGGAAACAGTTCCTGGCTGATCATACTGAGTCAGGAGCAAAATAACTCAGCAGCTAAGTGTAACAATTAGAATTATCAGTAAAATTTTTTTTCCCCTTGAACTAATGAATTTGTTGGAGGTCAAAGGAGAATTTAAAGCTTATCAAGTGAGCTGTTCTATATGGGTAGCTTTCCCATGCATCAACCCAAGATTTCCTGTAAGAATTACATAATATGCGTTGCTTAAATTACCAAAAGTCCTTATCTTGCCTATGATGTAAAGCTGAGCTGTAAGGTAGAAACTTTGTAAAGAGAAGGGTAAGCAGAGGCCCTGGACCAACTTTCAGCTGCAAAGGGAAATTGACTAATCTTAGAAATTTGTTTTTCCTTCCTTGTCCAAGGCTTGATCCAACTGGAGGAAACTGACTGGCATTTCATGGTTTTCCTTTACAATAAGCTGGGAGCAAGCTGCAGAGGAAACTAGGCAGGTCAGAGCAGAAAGGAAACTGCCTTGCACCTTCGTCAGTTTCCTGTTGCATCTGACTGATAGCAGAAAGAAGAGGATGTGATGTTATGGTACTGGGGTTTGATTCCAAGATGCAGCTGATAAATGCCTCCATTCAGTGGCTACTGATCTACAGTTTTCTACTGACCAAATCTGGTTCAGAATTTAAAACCTGCCTCTTAAGATTCCTATAACTACCCAGACCTCTACAATGCTTCACTGTATAAGATATGAAGAGCCAAAAGTTAAAATATTTTTTTTTATAAATAGCCCCCTGATGATCTATAAAGATCCAGAAATATACTGAATCTGTTTCCAGGGAAATTAGCTTCTTCAGACTTTGGTTGGCTTATCATAGACATTTCCATGGGGAAAAATGTCTTTTGATTTAGTGGAGGGTTAGGAGTGTGTTGGAGACATTTTATTAAATTCTGTTTCCCAAATAGTCCTATCAGGGCATTAAGCAGCTCTACTCAAAAATGTTAATGACTTTCCCTTGATTAAAGAAAAACATTCTAGTTTCTTTACAAATAATTTGAAAATTTTGCACAACATAGGCCTTACCTACATTTGTCTTAAACCACCCTATTCTCTCTATGAATGGCACCCCAAGCTTTAAGAGCTTGATCTTAAGCCAGGTATTATCCTAAATATACTGGGTATTTCTATTCTGTCCAAGTCGTGCCCATAATTCTAATCCAGTTCAAGTTGTTGCTTCTCCATCAAGTCTGCCTTGACTAAAAGAAATGCACAAACCTTGTGGCATTTATTGTTTCTACCTCTCACTGGACCACTAATCACTTGACTGATGGAACGTATCTAAAGCTGTTTTGTTGTGCAATACTGATTCTTGACTCTTGAATTTCTATTTAAGTTTGTATGTTTTTGTAATAAATTTAGGAAGAAGATTACATATTATATATTCTGTATATGCCTGCACATCATCCAGAACAGTGTCTTCAATTCAGTAATACACACTTTAGATCAATTTAATGAAAGCACAAGGTATTAAATAGGAAAAACCACAACCATGTATAAAAAGTGGAGTAGAATGATTTAGCACTATCATAAGATAATCATTGATTTGGGGGATTTAAATAGGTCATGTTCTTACAGTCTCAGATTTATAATCATAGAAAATATCTTGACTGTTTCAACCAACCAATCAACTAACTTACCAAAAAAAAGCAAACAAAACCCATTCTGAGTTTGGGTGATAATGATGTAGGTTCATTGGCTATAAGAAATGTACCACTCTGATGCAAGATGTTAATGGTGGGACTTTGTGCAGGGGAGGAGGTATATGAGACATCTCTGAACAGACTGCTCAATTTTCCTATGAACTTACTGCTGTAAAAAAATTAATAAAATATATTAAAACAACAACAAATTAAAAACCTGAGTATCTGAACCAGATTGCTTAGCAACGTCTGGTCCTCACTTTCTATCCTCAGCCTCTTGATGTTCCTCTGCCAACGTGGCTATACAGAAAGATGTGCTCCTACGTGCAGCATTGCCTGACAAGGAGGGTCCTCAGATATGTATGTTGCCCGGATTTTCCCCCCAGTGCTATGGATGGAACCCAAGTCCTCTTACCTGCTAAGCATGTGTTCTACTACTGAGTTGCACTCCCAGTCCTTAAGCATTGGCTGGAATTGACCCCTGGAGGCTCCACTATCACCAAAGCTTCCTGGAGCTAGTAGAATTCAAAGCAGTAGACTTTAACCAGAGAGAAATGAGAGACTGGGAGGACTGAACAGATCGATTGTCCTTCAATTCCATCCCTGAACTATTCCCAAATATGCTGTTTTCCAAACAATGGGCTATATTTTGTTTTAACGTTAGGGCCAGCAATGCAACATACCACCTTGTATTTGCTCTCCTTCCTTCCTCCCTTTTTCTGTTCATAATTCTTAGTTCCCTGGGATTGTATCTCTTTCTGAAATGATGGCTACATAGGCTCTATTTTCCAGATAATCTGAATGCCTAGCAAACGCCAAACGCTGTGCTTAGTGTTAGGGAAAAGGCAAAGTGTTCTACAGTTACAAATGCTCTTTTTGTATTTTTTTTTTTTTCCTTTCACGTGGTTTAAAACAGTAAAGGCACAAAAAGTAAAAACCTCCCTCCTGTACTTGTGCCCCTGGCATCCCAGACCTCCTACATTATCTCCCCCCACCATTAATATAGCTTGGAAATTATTTCATATTGGTGCATAAAAATGTCCCACAACATTTTTGGCTCAAGTGTTTCAATGTGGGGTGTGCCATAACTTATTTACTCATTTCATTGTTGATGAAACTTCCAGTAGTTTCACTCCATTTTTATTGCAATTAATAGAGAATGAATAACGTATCTATAGAATTTTTAAATTTTTTATTTATTTTATACTTTTATTTTTTCTGTGCTGGGTATTAAACCCAGGGCCTTGTGCATGTTAGGCTAGGCAAGTACTCTACTATCAAGCTACATACCCAGACCCACATAGGATGAATTTCTAGAAATCATATTGTTGGGTTAAAGAATATGAAGGTCTAAAAAAAAAAACAGGATATGAAGGTCTGCAGAACACTATCTCTTATTACATTTCCTCAACATCACAGTACATTAACAAAGTTTTTGCTTTTTGCCAATTTGGTTAGTGAAAAATGGTATCTCAGCATATATTTAAGTTGTGCTTCTCTTATTATGAGTGAAGTTAAATGTAATATCTGATGTTTGAGAGTCATTTGTTTTTCCTTTTCAGTGAACTGCTTGTTTTTGAAGAAATCTTCACCAAGGGAGCCGTCATTGGAGCTTCTATTTTTAATATCCTATGCACCATGTTTCAAAGAAAATTAAATTGAGGACATTAACACAACTCTCACTATCTTTGCTTGAAACAGTGCGATTTATATCATCTCAAGTTGCAGAGAGTCTGGTCCCCACACCCAACAAGTTCACAGTCTAGCAAGAGAAGAAAGACAGTGAGGAGAAGGGAGACAATCAGGCAGACAAGGAGCCAGCTGATGCCCTAAGAGCATGACACACTTAATGAGGGCTGACGATGGTACCCAAAGGTTCAAGGCCCTGAAGGATAAGCTGGACCAAACAGAGCAGCACATAAGGCCCTTAATATGCAAAGGAAAATAATAAGTAAAACTATGGATGTCTGAGATCTTTTTTCTAAGAATAATGGCTGATCCAACAGGGTAGGCAAAAGTGTGTGTGTGTGTGTGTGTGTATGTGTGTGTCAGTGTGCATACACATGCACAAGCAATGGGTATGAAAGATGGACAGAATGAGAGATGAGGTCACCCTTTAATTAAAAGCTGTTCTTCCTTCAGGTTCTCAACTGAGCTCAAATTTTCCCATAAATTTTATATAGCATACATGAAAAGCCCGGCACAAATGTGAATTGGGATGATGCATAAATAACTTATTTAAGGAAGACAGAGGGAGATGCCCATCAGGTCAGAGAGAGTTGGTCCCTTTTCATCATGATCCCTCTTGTTCTTCTTAACAAATCAAAAAAAAAAAAAAAAAATCCCCGAGTATGAAGGCTAATGAGTATGTTTGTAAGGACAAAGCAGCGCAGCATAGGGGTGGAACAAAGCAGAAACTTCTTTGAGAATAAGGAAATGTCTATGGCTTTTATATTTATGGTAATTAGAACTATTGGAATAAAGAACAATGAAAGTGTAGATGCGAAGAGAGGTCAGTGAGTGAGATTAGCTACATTACAGAAATCTAATGATACTCTGTTTCTAAACGCCCAGCAGATTTTACTAATGAATACTCCAGAGCAGTAAGCATTTAAAAAAAAATCTGCTTGGCTTTAACAAGAAAAGATACATGATAATTATTTTTTCAAAGAGACCTTGCCAAGGTTTATCCATGCCAAAACGCTGAGGGAAATTTTAATGTGAAATGAACCACAGAAAAGAGATGATAATGAGAGAGGCTTACAAAGGCTCTGTCATCTGCAGAGACGTTGGCATTCTCTATTCTTCTTTCAGCTCCTCCTCAAACTGTTCTTGCCTAATCCTTGATGTTTATATTATCCACCCCCTTAAAATCCAACACTTGACAGACTCCAGGGATAAAAACAAGAACGAAATTCTCAAGTCTTTACATATAAGGTAAAACTAGCAACAGGGGTTCAAATGACCTCACTAGCACCCTTCAGCATCGTTCGGTCTTGCCCTGTGATTTAGGCAATGGCTACATCCAGTCAATTGTTCTTCAGTTCTGTGTTTTATGGTCCTGGGATCAAACCCAGGGTTTTGTGCACACTGGGCAAAGCACTCTCACTGAGTTATACTTCCAGCCCAATTGTTCTTTTGTAATGACTTTCTTCATACTGCTTGCTTAAGGACACAGGATAAATCATACCAAGAATTTCCCAATGGTGTAGGAGGGAAGGCAGGGATGGATGTGCTGAAGTTGGGGTTCCAAGAACTGGTTGAGAGGTGATCATGTGGGGTGGGACAAGGTGCTGCACTCAGAGTCCATGGTAAATACTCTGAACTGCTAACTCAATTTTGCCTTCCCCCTACTTGCCAGCTATGCAAGCCCAACTTTGTTCCGGAGTGCATACCAAGCACATGGGATGAGTGATGGTAGATCTAAACCAAGCTTGGTAAACCCATGGGCATGTGGCCCATGTAAGGGGAAACTGCCATGTAAGGGGAAGATGGTTTAGGGCTTGTTGGAAAGATTTTATTCTCTGGTGAAAAAAAAAAAAAAAAAAGGAGGAGAAAACACTTTTGTGTTCCCTGATTCCAGCTTGCATGCTTTTGCATGAAGGGTTTTCCTGAGTGGTGACAGCTATCTGACATTCACAAGGGGAGAAACAGCTGACTCACTGAGGAAGCTGAGTGGAATTTGCCTTCTCCATTATGTTGTTGAATTACCAAACCAAGCTTGGAGGCAGGCTTCTGGATGAGTAAACAATGAATATTCTTACAGTCTTAGGCCATTGCTTGTTAGGCTTTTTGTTTCTTGTAGCTGGGAAAAAAAAAAAAAAATCAGAAACCAAATCAATAACCAGGGCAGTAGTGGCAGGGTGAAGTCCAAAGGGTGGAGGGAACACTACGTGGAAGCAGCAGGAAACCTCAGAATGCAGTGTGGGAAACAGGTTGGGAAACCACTGGGGGCTGGGAGTGTATTTGTTGAGCTTTGGAGGCCTCCCTCATGCTCCTGGCTGTGTGAGACGGGGCAGTACTACCTGCGTGAAGATTCAGTGTCAGACCAGACGTTTCTGAAATCCACTCTTCCTTTCTTTTCTCATATAGCACATTTTGACCCAGGTCCTTGTGGACTTGTGCTTGCCATCTTTCCCAATTGACCTTCTACCTCAAGTATCTCCACCCTCTGATGCACCCTGGTCGTGGTAGCTAGATGAATCGCTAGTCACAGCACTTCTGCACTTTGAAACCTTTGATGGTTCCCCATTTTAAAGGTACGCCTTCTTTTGTCTTCTTTTTAAAACCCTTCAGCATCTTGTCACTCACGGACATCTCTAACTATGTCAAGGTACCTTAAGGACAGTTCTGTGTCATAACTTTTTTTTTCACATATGTTATGAATTAGATGTTAAGGTGTCCCCCAAAAGCTCATGTATGACACCATGCAAGAAGGTTTAGAGGTGAGATGATTGGGTCAACCTTAACTTAATCAGTGAATAGGGATTAGCTGAGTGGTACTGAAAGTAGGTAGGGGGTGTGGCTAAAGGAAGTGGTCACTGGGGGCCTGCCTTTGGGGTTTATATTTTGTCCAAAAGAGAGCGCTCTCTCTCTCTCTCTCTCTCTCTCTCTCTCTCTTTTTCATGTTCTCTGCTTCCTGGTGCCCTGTTCCCAGCTGCTTTCCTCTGCCCCACACTTCCACCATGATGTTCTGCCTCACCTTGTGCCCTAGGGCATGGAGCCAGCCATCTATGGACTGAGACCACTGAAACCATGAACCCCAAAATAAACTCTATTGTATTCTTGTCAGGTCTCTTAGTCACAGCAGTGAGAAAGCTAAAACAACATAGTTCTTAGAATACCTTATGTGCAATAATTTGCAATAACCCTTTAGTAATATACATGTTGGGCTTTTTATTCTTGTTTTTTGTATTGTGCTTTAAGATTTCATAAGAAATAGTATTGACAGATGACCAGACAATATAAACCATTTACAGATTAAATACATGAATCATTTTAAACATAATAAATAATTATCATTCTCATAGATTGTGTCTAGATTAACAGGCTGCTTTGTTAGTCATCTATTGTTGTAGAGTCTTGTGGCTTTATGGTGATATTTATGGTAATAAAATTGCTCATCAAATGCTCATTAGAAAGTCCCTTAATTTTGGTAAATTATCAAATTTGGATAACTATGATTCTTTGAATCTATATTAGTTATAATTATTTTTTAAAACAATAACTTTAGCTGGCTCTATCTTTATTATTTTATACTGTTATTTTTTTTTAAATTTTGTTTTAATACTTTCTAAATTGTTAATGGACCTTCATTTATTTATGTGTGGTGCTGAGAATCGAGCACAGTGCCTCACACACAAAAGGCACTAGTGAGCTACAACCCCAGCCCCACCACTGGATTTTGAAAAAGTACAAAAACAGAACCAGCTTCCTGGTTCATACCAATATTATTTCACACTTTGACCATTATGATAACCCAGTTGGTATTTTTCTCTTTCACATGTTCTCAATTCCATAACTTTGCTCTTACCATTCTATCTAGAATGCTATGTCTTTCGTTAATTGATGGTTAAGCATTCTTGAAAGCTAAGTTCAAGTCAAACATGTCATGTGAGACCTTTCCTGACTGAGCACTGCAGTCCACTGTGGCTTCTCTTGTTCTGAGGGTCCTTTTGCATTTTTTGTCTGTATCACTCATTAGGCATCTTTTGCTTTGTACTGTTGGTCTTATTTATAAATGTACCTGTGCCCCAGATATTTCCAAGAACTCCTCTTCCCTTTAATATTTAATAAAATAAATAAAGCTCCTATTGTACATCACTTTTCTTTCTGGAAAAGAAAACTTCAATTTACTGAGTCTGTCACCTTTTGCTCTAAAACTCCACACTAAGTTCAATTCCTGACCATCTTTCACCATCTTGCCTCCTGCATTTGTTATCCTAACACTGCTTTCTCCCAAGAAAACATATAACCTTGTTTCCACCATTCCTTACAGTACCTTTAATATAGTGACGCAGCCACATCAATGTTTATAGCAGCTCAATTCACAATAGCTAAGCTATACAACCAACCTAGGTGCCCTTCAACAGATGAGTGGATAAAGAAAATGTGACATATATAGATACACACACACACACACACACACACACACACACACACCGTGGAATATTACTCAGCCATAAAGAAGAATAAAATTGTGTCATTTGCTGGTAAATGGATGGAACTAGAGACTATCATGCTAATGAAATAAACCAATACCAAAAACCCAAAGGCTAATGTTCTCTCTGACATGTGGATGCTAACTCACAATAAGAGGGTGGGGAGAATAGAAGTTCATAAGATTAGACAAAGAGGAATGAGGGAAGGGAGGAAGATGGGAATAGCAGAGACAGTAGAATGAATCAGATGCAACTTTCCCATGTTCATATATGAATATACTACCAGTGAAACTTCACATCATGTACAACTGCAAGAATGGGATCCTAATTAGAATAAGATATACTCCATGTATAGATAATATGTCAAAATACACTCTACTGTCATGTATACCTCAAAAGAACAAATAAAAAAAGTATCAGTATATAAAATACTATTTGTGTGTAAGTTTTAATCTATACACTATGGCAAGTACCCTAATTGAGAATATATAATTTATGGATTAGGAATAAAGTACCATTAATACAAGGCTGTCACATATAATGGACTTTTTCTAAGAATTTGCAAATAAGAAGAAAATTGAGCTTAGAACAGAAAATGAATAAAATTTCTTTATCACACTCAGAATATGACGAATTATTTAGCACTTATTATGTTGTCAGATACTTTGCCAAGCATTTTATATGCATTATTTCATTTTATATTCACATGATCTTTACACCCACCAACACACAGCTGGTAAGATAGGGAGCTATGATTCAAAACCAAGACTTTCTGACTCCAGAGTCTGCAGTACTCATTACTGTTTCAAAAGAGATCTTGAATTCCAGGATCTCCAAATCTACTTTCTCTAAATGTCAGAGATCATCTCCCAAAATTCTGTTACTTTGCTATGGAGAACAACTCCCTGTTTTACTCAATTTCTCCCATTTGTTCTCCAGGTCTCCTCCCTTCCACTTCATTCTCAAAAGACCTGCTTAATGAGTTTTCCTAAATAATTATTCCCAGAGATTAAATGCTAAAGATCAGGTCATACTGTGTGGAACTGAATCTCTGTTCCATGTCTTCAGACCTGCAAAACCCTTGAAAAGTTTCTTTTTTTTGTCACATAGCTTTATTGAGGTAAAATTGAAGTACAATAAAATGTACATATTTGAATATGCGATTTGATCAGTTTTGACATGTATGTAACCAATACAATCAATATGAAAAGCATTTCCATTACTTTTTTTTAAATTTGAAATCATGCAGACTGTTTCCTGCATGATTGAGCACATTAGAAATCAATCACCTTAAGATACATAGAAGCCCACTCCTACATGTCATCTATTTCAAAATTAAATGTCACACTTGTAAATATCTCAGAGGTCAAGGAAGAAAGCACAAGAAAAGTAAATTAAAAGTGCTTTGAACTAAGTAATAATAAAAGCTTAAAATATCAGGATCTCCGGGATGAAACAGTATTCAGATGAACATTTATAACTTAAAGAACTTGTTTCAGAAAGAAGATAGAATAACAATCAAATTATTTTCAAATCATGGAGTAAGAAGGAAAAAATAAGAGTAGGAGCAGAAATATATGAAATAGAGAAGAAATAATACAGCTAAAACTTAATAAAAAATTAAAAAAGCAAGAAAAAAGCAAGAACACAAAAATTAATATCAATGGAAAGGGAGCTATCAAAATAACCCTACAGATGCTAAAAATATATTAAGGCAATATTACAACTGTATGCCAACATATGTGGTAGCTCACATCACATGGTCTATATTAGAGAAGGATTGTGTGCTGCTGGGAAGTATATTCAGTCATTGATGGATGAAATATTCTACATATGTCTGTTAAGTCTAAATTATCAAGTGTAGTTTTTACTTCTATTGCTTCTTTATCTAGTTTTTGTTTGGAGGATCTATCCAGTGGTGACAGAGGCATGTCACAGTTACCCAGTATCATTGTGCTGTGTTCCATTTGATTCTTCAAATTGAAAACCATTTGTTTGATGTACGTAGATGCTCAATTGGGGCATAAATATTTAAGATTGTTTTGTCTTGTTGATGTGTAATCCCCTTAAGCAGCATGAAATGGCCTTCTTTTTCTCTTTTGATTGACTTTGGCTTGAAGTCCACTTTATCTGATATGAGGATAGAAACCCCTGCTTGTTTACAAAATTGATGTGAGTGATATGTTCTTTTCTCCATCCTTTCCCCTTCAGTCTGTGGATATCTTTGCCTATGAAGTGAGTCTCTTGGAGACAGCATATTGTTGGGTCTTGTTTTTTAATCCAATCTGCCATTCTGTGTCTTTTGCTTGATGAGTTTAGGCCATTGATGTTCAAGGTTATTATTGAGATACGATTTGTATTCCTGGTCATTTAGATTTATTTCTAGTTTTTAACTTGACTTAGTTTCTCCTTTGGTTATTCCTTTAGTGTAGTTCCTCCCTTTGCTGATTTTCACTTCTTTTTCTTCATCTTCATGACATATTTTGTTGAGACTGTTCTGTAGTGCAGGCTTTCTAGTTGCGAATTCTTTTACCTTTTATTTATCATGGAAGATTTTTATTTCGTGTTCAAATCTGAAGCTTAACTTTTCTGGATATAGGATTCTCAGTTGGCATCTATTTTCTTTCAGAGTTTGGTATATGTTATTCCAGGACCTCCCAGCTTTGAGGGTCTGGGTTGAGAAATTAGCTGACATCTGAATTGGTTTTCCCCCCAATACATAGTCTGATATTTTTCTCTTGTAGCCTTTAAAATTCTATCCTTATTCTGTATGTCAGGCATTTTCATTATAATGTGCCTTGGTGTGGATTTGTTGTAATTTTGTTTATTTGGGGTCCTTTAAGCCTCTTGTATTTGATTTTCCACTTCATTCTTTAGATTTGGGAAATTTTCTGATATTATTTCATTGAAAAAATTGTACATTCCTTTGGTTTGTATCTCTACTCCTCAATTTATCTGGATAAATCTTAAATTTGGTCTTTTCATGTTATCCCATAGTTCTTGGAAGTTCTGTTCATGGTTTCTTAACATCTTCTCTCCATGGTCAACTCTATTTTCAAGATTATATACATTGTTTTCATTGCCTGAGGTTCTGTCTTCCAAGTGGTTCAAGCTGTTGGTGATGCTTTATTAAATTTTTAATTTGGTTTATTGTTTCCCTCATTTCAAGGATTTCTGCTTGTTGTTGTTTTTTTTTTCCAGAATCTCTGCCTCTTTATTGAAGTGATCTTTCACTTCCTGTATTTTCTCTCTGATTTCATTTCTTATAGAGTCCTTTACTTTGCAGATCAGTATAACTATGTACATTCTAAACTCCTTCTCTGACATGTCTTTCACTGTGGTGTTGATGGATTCTGTTATAGGAGTATCTTGGTTTGTTAGGGGCAGTTTGTTCCCTTGCTTTTTCGTGTTGTTTGTGTGCCTACCCATCTCACAGTATGGATCTGAGGCAGTAGAGTTTCCACCCTGTGGACGTCTAGTGTCCCTGAAGGTTTCCAGTACCTCACTGACAAATAATAACAACAACCAATGCAAACAATATACAGCATCAAACCAAATAGTTTCTACTCTAATGTCTATGATGTTAATTATCACAATAAACAGAAATGATATGACCAGTTATTGCCCACCTTAAAAACATCAAGTTTGCAAAAGTGTTTATAATTTCAAATGGTGGACAGGAAGAGAACAGAATGATATAAGATGTGATGATTCTGAGGGAGGAGGAGAGAAGAAGTAAAAAATTGAAGGAATAATGAAAGAGAGTACAATAGAGATTGGCTATTAACTGAAGAAAAGAGAATCAAGGGGGAAAGGAGAAAAATATATAAAGTAAAACTTTTTTAAAATAAAAAATAAAAATAAAAGAATACAAAAGAAAATTAAATATACAAATCAAACATCCTAGTTCACAAAAACTAATCCATGAAAAATAACTGGTTTCAAAAATGCTAGAAATGAGGAAAAAACCAAATATGAATATGTGAAAGTGTTCATGTACCATTAAGGTCACAATTAAACAGAGAAAAAGAATTTAAAAAAAAAAAACAGATCTTGATGAAAAGTTAAAGAATTCTTTCAGTTGGAGTTCAAAAGATTCTCAACTTCCCTTCTCAGCAGTTTTAGGTGGGGTCATCTGGAGCATGATGCTTCACCCAGATTGCAGAAGTGAGAGATGTAATCCCATTGGTGGAGTTCCTAGAGGCAGGGTTTAGGCTTAGGTGGGCTCCAGGCTCTTTGATGAATGTCAATTGATCTGGAGATTTTAAACCAGTGCACCTCCAGCAGCCAATACTTGCTGGTCCATGATGAAGACCGTACTCCAGGGATCTCCCGTGGGTTCTACTCGGGTGGTGGGGGAGCCAATTCTTAGTTCCCTACTTCACTTGTGGACCCCACATTTCCTGGTCTTGGGTTCAGTCTCCAAACAATCTCTCCTGCCTCAACCCTTCTGAGTTCCCAGACAGATGCCTCTCTTCCAGCCAGTCCTGCAAGCAGTCAAACCGGAGGGGCAGGAGAAGAGCTGGGTGGGTTTCTGTGACCAGTTGTCCCCTGTGTAAACCTCTTTCCCCATTTGATTTTCTCCTGGTCACTTAAGCACACTCTATGTCATGCATGTGTGTCTACTGGGCCTGTATTTTTGGCCAAACTCGGGTTTGCCAGTAATCAGCCCCTCAGCTGCTGTCCCCAACTGCCCCCAGCAGCTACAAAATTGTTCCTTCCTTTGTTCTCTGCATGCCACCTGGAGAGATGGTGGCTTCTTTCCCCGCATATGGATATTGTGCAGTGTCTTTCAGGTTCACCAGGCAATGTCCTTGATCTCTAAAAGTTCCATACCCATGCCTCAGGCCTCCCTTATCCCTCCACTATGCTCATGGAGGGACCGCTCTGTATGGTTTTTCCCACCCAGCTGCAGCAGCGGCTGTGCTGCTGGGAATTTCTTCCTTATTACATCCAACCTCCTGAGTCCTCCATCTGCTTTGAATGTACAGTTTTAAATTCCAGTAAAGTCCCCTCACTGTTTTCTCCACCCACCTTGCTGAGAAACTGCCTGTCTGCTTTCTTGGTTTCTCTCCAAGAAGCAGCCAGGAAAGCGACCTCCTGTATTCCACCATCTTGAAAAAAGTCTGGCAAAAGTTTCTTAATGTTTCCAAGGTTCATTTTCATCTGTTGAACGGGAATAATAATTAAAGTGTTATGGGCCAGGCTATATGGGCAATGACCAAACAGACTCCATTTTTCCCTGAGACTCTATGTCAGGTAGGAAATGCTTCTCCCATGGGAACACTCGACCTCTGTACCCATCAACAGTTGCTTAGCATAGCATATTTGGCAACACAACATGGCAATTCTTATACAATGTAAAATTGTTCTCTTTTTGGTTCCCATTTTTTTTGGACAATGTACCCTGTCAGAAAATGATTGTCTAGACATTCATAACCATTCTTTAACTTGCTCTCAACGAGGGTGGTTTTGACCCACTTCCCCTTCTACTTATGATTTTAGATCTCAAGATGTTTGTTTGTAGTTTTGAATTATAGCAACAGCCACTTATGATTAAGGTACTGACATGCTTTACTTATGGTACAAAAGGTGTACTCTAACCCTTGGAGAGGGTCAAAGGGTGTAGACTTGCAGCCTGCCCTTCCATCCTGCCAGCTGGTGAATAAAGATGGTTCTGTGTCCTGCTTTAAGATCGACTTGGTGATTTATTACAATCTCACCATAACAGAAGGCTTATTATAAAGATTGAATAATGTCATCATCCACACAAGACTTCAAAACAGTGCTCAGCACTTGTAAGCATTCAATTAAAAAAAATGCTGATTGGAAATAAAGAAAGCTAGCTTAGGTAGGAAGAAAGGGAACATTTTATTCTACATGCTAAGAGCTCATAGAATGGAAAATCCAGCTCAATAAGTAGGCAAAGAAAAGTTAAGGACTCAGGTGGGCTTGAGGATCCAGAGAGCAAGAAGGAAGTGATCTTTTTTAGTCTTTTTTTGTTCCTCTATTCAAGATTCAAATTCCAGGGATCAAGCATTTGATTGGTCTAGCTTGGTCATGTGTCTGCCTGTTTGTGACACTGACACAATACCTTGGTTGATGGGGCAACCAGACTGCCTCCACTAGTGCCCCAAAACAAGCTTGGAATACTGTTGCCAGAAGGAGGAGTAAAGTGAAAACAAGCAACCTAACTACATTGGCTTCTCTACATTTGTTTTATTATGTTTATAGGATAAGGATTATACCTTATCCACAACATGTCCACTAACCTAATTTAACCATTATTAATATTTGAGGTTTGTTGTTGGTTTTTCTCATTCAGGTTGACTTATAACACTGATCATTTGTATTTTTATGGCTCAGTCCAAAAGAAAACATGTGTTCCTTTTTTTTTTTTTTTAAGCTTAGGAAGTCTGTCAATGATAATTATGAAGGATATGTCAAAGCTGTTTTTGAAGTGGGGGAAGCAGACTGTGAGGTTGTTAACCAAAAAATATCAACATCAAAGGAAAACAGTGGAGGAAAGCATAGATGATTGAGGGCCAGGTTGTTCAGATTTCAGCTTCAGAAAATGAAGTAAAAAGGGAAGGAAGAATTGGTAGGAAAGCATAAGAAGGATCAAATTGGGTCTTTTTGTCTAATCTTCAGAGGAAGTACTATTTTGACCTCAAGCATGGCCCCAAAGAAGATTGTTCATTACTACTACTATAGGTGAGGAACATAATTGTGTCCATTTTTCCTTATGAACATATTTTTCCTGCATATTCATTCCTACCATCAAAGTCATCACGGGTACCACACAGCCTGCCTTCCAACAGCTTAGTCTTGCTCCATTCCTTTCTGTGAAGTCACGGCACGAGTCAGCTTCCTCAAGTATTATTTTGGCTTCGTGCCTTTCACATCATACTTAAGCTCCTGGTCCAGATGTGAGAGCAATCTGACCGAGACATCTGTCACCCCTTTGTTCGTCAGCACTGACTCTACTGAGCTGATGAGCTCATCTGCTGATGAGGCAGATGTCCCCTTCCTTCCTCAGTGCTCCATGTCTGCCCTTCCCCATGAAGTTGCATGCATGGAAGGACTGAGAAGCCAACAAGAAGGGAAGCCATCACTGTGGGCAAGATTGTCTAAGGAAGGAGTCATTCAAGGAGGAGGGGTCCTGGGAGCTATTTTAGGGATCACTAACATTGAATGGTCAAGAGGTGGAAGTGAGCTTGAGAGGCAGCAGAGAAACAGAGGCCGGGAAGGTAGGAGGAATACTAGGAAAAATGTAGCATTGTAGAAGTTAAGGTAAAAGGAAGGTCTCAGAAAGTCCAGAGACGTCATTAACAATATGTAACATACACAAACAATGGCATATTATTCAACCTTTAAAAAGAAGGATGACCAGGTGTGGTGGCACATGACTGTAATAGCAGCTACTCGGGAAACTGAGATAGTAGGATGGCAAGTTTGAGGCCAACCTGGGTAACTTAGTGAGACCCTGTCTCGAAATAAAATTTTTTAAAAAGACTGAGGATTAGCTCAGTGCTACAGTGCTTGCCTAACATGTGAGGCCCGAGGTTCCATAACAGTACCACAAAAAAAAAAAAAAAAAAGTGAAGGAAATTCTAACACATGGATTCTAACACGTGAATGAAACTTGAGGCTTGAGGACATTATGCTAAGTGAAATAAGCCAAGTCACAAAAGGACAAATACCATATGATTCCACTTATATGAAGTACCTAGAGTGAAAAAACTCATGGACAGAAAGTAGAATCGTGGTTGCCAGTGGGGACTGGAGGAGTAATGGGGCTCTTGCTCCCTGGGTGCAGAGGTTCAGTTTTGCAGGGTGAAATTAGTGCTGTGTACGAATGGTGGTGACAGGAGTACAGTAATGTGAATGCCCTTAATGCCACTGAACTGTACACTTACAGGTAGTGAAGATGGTACATTTAATGATATGTGAATTTCATCATAATTAACAATAACAACAACAATAAAGTAGAGAGGTTGACAGAGTTAGCCTCAGCTGACAGGTCACGTTCAGGGGATCCCTTGTGTTCTGTGTCATAAAGTCTGTTGGTGGTGAGTGTGAAAGGACCCTGCCTACACACTGGGTGACTTTGATTGTCACATGTAAGCATCCGTGAAGATTTTCTGGCTTGTAAATCACGTTCAGTAAAAGTGAGTCATGACAGATTCAAACTCTCTCTGGTTCTGTGCCTAACCTCTTCCTCCTATCCCTGCCCTGGCTGTGCTTTTCATTCCCCTAGTGTTCTCTCTGACTCCCACATATTTCACTGTTTTTTATTTGAGGTTTAACAAGACTTAAGTGTCCTATGTCCCTAACCCTCCCCTCTGCCAACCTGTATCTCTTCCCTGCTTCTGGTCACTAAGTACTTCCCTCCTCCAAGGCCTTTACCTAGATTAAAATCCATAAAATTCTTACTCCCTACTGTCTTCAACTCCATTATCATTAATAATTTTTTTTTGTAAATAATAGTAAAACGCCATGTGTCACTCATTCAACAATTACTAAGGAATTGAATGTTCCATTGATAGAGCCTCCACTACAAACCTGGTCTTATTAGTTGCTAGAGATAAAATCTCTGCCTCAAATAGCTCAAAGTCCATTAAGAATTTATCTTCTGGAACTTGGACAGAGAAATTTTTGTCTTGAGGTTAAATTTTAAAATGCAAATAACAGGAGAAGAAATACTTACTTCTCTACAGAAACACAACTACTTTGGGAGAAAATATATCACTAAATTTTCAGTAGAAACTCCTTCCCACTGCTGATAAAAATCTGACCTTGTTATATGACTCCAGTGTAACGTCTACAAACAGAACTTTCCAGCACCAGCTCACTCAGTGCCCTGTTTTCCAATAAACCTGAATTACCTCCAGGCGCAGTGGTGCACACCTGTAATCCCAGCTGTTTGGGAGGCTGAGGCTGGAGGATTGCAAATTCAAAGCCAGCCTCAGCAATTTAGCAAGGCTCTAAGCAACTTAGCAAGACCCTGTCTCTAAATAAAACAGGGTGGGGATGTGGCTCAGGGATTAAGTGCCCCTGGGTTCAATCCCTGGTACCAAAAACAAAACAAAACAAAACAAAATAAACCTGAATTCCTTTATTTTCCCATTTCTAAAATGCAACTGATGATTATAAGAAGCACCATCAATTAAAGAAGATTTGGGGGCATAAATGAAACAACCATAGTACATTCAGATAGAGATTATAAGACATACCAATTATGCCAATTTGGACATATCAAAATGGAAGCAGGGAACATGAAGGTGAAGTGTGCATCTCACATTCAAAGATACACTGTATTTGTTGCCTTCAGAAAATACTTCGCATTTATTGGGCTCCAAACATTTGCTTAAGCCTTTCCTCCCATTTGGGGCATCTCTCTTCCCCCTAACCCCACCTGCAACCTACCCAGCTTTTAAGGATTCCTTCCTCTTATGAAACCTATCCTGATACTGCTAAGCAAGTAAGGTCTTTCATTGATTCATCCATTCATTCAACAAATATGTACAGAATACCTACTATGTGCCAGGTGCTGTTCTAGACTCCAAGGATAGATGGCAGACACCACAGACAGACATATGGCAGACAGTCAGGAGGAGCCCCACTTCCACAGAGCATATAATCTATGAGGGGAGACAGAGAAAAAGCAAGGCAATCAACAACAACAATAATGAACTAATTAGGTTCATTAATTAACAAAAGCTGGGATGAACCAGGTCCCAAGGTAGAGAATTACAGAGGGAAATCTCTGTGACAGGTGGTCAGAAAAGACCTCTACAGGAATTTAAGCAAGAGCTGAAAACTGAAGGGAGAAGAAGTTATGCATGGAGAGGACACGAGCATATTTCAAACACAGGAGGCAGCAGGTGCCAAAGCCATGAGTGGGGCTTAGTTTGTTTTGAGAAAAAAGACTTCTTTTGAAATTCCAGAGCATTTTGCATCTTCCTTTGGGATTTATACTGGTGTACCTTATCACAGGACTTGTTATTTTCTTATCCCTACCTTGCTCATCAATAAGTTCTTGAGGGCAAGAATTAAGACTAATTCATCTGTTTTCCTTGGCAGTACCTTGCACAAAGCAGATGTTCAATAACTATTTTTTTAAGTCATAAGATTAGGATTTGGGGCCATTTCACTTAGATCATTATATAATTTTTTTATTGAGCTACAGTTTAATTGTATAATTTGGGTTTTAACCAAATGCTGCTATATCAGCTATATAAAATTCATTACAGCATTTGCTGTAAAATAGTATTGATAACATTACTTAATACATTACCCAATGCACCCTCCATAAATTCCTTTTGAAATTCAGCACTAGGAAAAATTTTTCTTCTGAACTGGTTTTTTCTTCTGAACTGAATTTTTCTTCTTTCCTTCTGAACCCAACATTTCATAATAGACTGTGTTTCACCTTGTGTTATGGGTTTTAGAAAACTCAAAATCAATTCAGCTAATTTAACTTAAAAGCTAAAGTCATATGTTCATCCATGTGGTTATAATATTTGTGTTTTTCTTTTTCCTAGAGCCTGACTTTTGTCTTTATAATGACTAATATCACAGTTGGCCAGACTCTATGCCAAATGCTTGATATGAATTATCTCACTTAATCTGCAAAACAATTCTGAGTTTTACAGATAAAAAAAGTAAGGCTTAGAGTAATGTCAAACAGATAGCAAGTACCAGCACTTGGGTTGAACCCAGGCAGTCTGACTTTCACAGCATTATATTTTAATGTCTTATCATATGAGGTGTTACAGTCATTTAAAATAATTTCAGGAAAGAGCAGGAGAAAACTATATATTTATACTTACAAGTACATTTGCATATTTACATAAAATGATTTGAATTAAAATATAAAACAAAATACACATTCTAATTGGTGATCATTATAAAATATACCATGAATCCTCTAAACCTTTGATTATTTAATATAGATGAATGGGACTTAAATTATAGAATACTTTTTAAATGTCATTTTAATTCATAATTAAATCTAGAATATAAGCAATTTTATTTAAAAATTTCATCGGAGTATAAGTTTGGGTAAAGAATCCTACAAATTTTCAAGTTCATACTGTAGCCCAGCTCTTTGCAGTAAATTTCAAAGAGAGAGTTCCCAGCTGCATTGCAGTAAAATTCCTTAGATAATATATGTCATGTTTTAATATAAGATTGGCTCCCAAGTGGGAATTTGATCATGGATTCCTGGCTCTCTCAGACATTCAAGTTTTGAGCTCATCAGAACAATTTTACATGGTTAAATACTTAAATAACTATGCATTCTCTGTCAGTCAAGATTGGTTCTACATTTTTATAGAGACAATTTGGAAAGAGAAGGAAATTATTGGAGCATATTCCCAAGGCAAATGCTAATTTCTAGGATGGTATTCAAGACTATCTTTTTTCACTTATGGCAAGAGTTTACACCCGCACTAGTTAGAAAACAGGGCTATTAATACATTGAGAACTGAAATTTTTTTTCCAGCAATATTTATTTCCCTTCACCAAAGCTAGAGGCAAGAAAGCTCAGTAGCAAAACCTGTTTCAGGAACAAACAAAGCCACAGAAGGAAATTCTCCCAGGGTGTTCAAACTCATTTAGTGGGAGTAATAGCCTTTCATTTGCAGGAAGAACAGGTGTCCCCCCAGGAAAAAAAGAAAAAAAAATTTAAAAACCTGCAGAGTCACCTTGCTGGGCCAACACATAATTGGAAAATGACAAAAGCCAGATTACTAAAACACAATTCAGGAGAAAGGCAGAATACAGCATAGTAGAGTATGTGTGTCTTGTCTGCCACTAAGATTACCTGATAATATTATTAGGTGCTTAGAGAGGGGAAGGAATTGTTGGCAACTGATAAGAAAATTTAGCTCGTCTCTCTTTCATTTTGGAAGGGATTACTAGAGAAAGCACAAATTGGTTGCAGCATATTATCAAACTGGTCAGAAATGAAATGAACGTCTAGTACAGTCAAGAGCAGTGGAAAAAAACATGCTTTCTAAAGATAAGAAAATGAAGGCACGAGTCTGGTGCAGAAAGACTGAAGAGGCACAGGGAACTGAAAGATGTGCATGAGTCAGCACCACCAAGGGCTGCACAATTCCGGCATGTGCTTGTCCAAACAAAGGTTTGCCATGCAGGAATTGCAAGACTGTTCTGCCCATTGTCCAATGCTGTGTTGTTGATGGGATGGGAGTGAGGGAAAAGCTGATCGGATCTGTCCGAGTATTGCTCCCATAGTGCACTTTGAACAAGTTCCAGGATATTTCAAGCCTGCTGAATGTGTTCAGTCAACTCGGTAAGTGTTTCAGAACCTCATTTGTTATTTTATTATTCAACAGGAACTTACTGGATGCCCACTAACGGCAAGACACTGTGCTTGGCTGGGAGGATACAGAGATGACTCACACAAGGAATTCAGAGAAGGAGGTGCTGCGATCAGGTCTCAGAAAAATGGTCTCTACTGGTCAAACTCCTAAGAGCCTGTTCAACACGAGAAAGACTAAACAGTTTATAATGCAAAATTTTAAGGACTTGCATTGTGATTTGGGGATTCCATTCCTGATAAATATCCAAGAGGGAGCCTAAGCCACAGATCATAAAATTCTTAGGGAATATAGACCTTTAGATCAAAGGGAGTCAGATTTGTTTAAAACATGCTATCTTCCCCAAAGATACTTTTATTCATTTCTCTTTAAATTAATTCCATTGCATCCCCAATATCCCAGGCTTACCTTTCTGCTGAGAATTCTGCTTTCCTTGCTTATTCTTATTTTCTCACCTATGCCTTTGATTCTTTCATACTAATATCATAATTAAGAGCATGGACTTTGGAGTAAAGGAGATGTGGGTTTAAATTTCAGCTCAGCCACTAACTGTGCAACATTGGGCAAACTGCTGAACCTTTCTGAGCTTCAAATTGCTCATCTGTATAATGAAGGCAGTAGTAGTACCTGTCTCACAGTGTTGTTAGAAAAATTAAATGGGATAATACATGTTAAACAGCCTGCCCAATTTGATATTACTAACGTAAGTACTGTGTTCTGATACTACATAACTGCTCTTACACTCAGGTGACATGATCTTTTTTTCTTCTGCTTGTCTCACTTTGTCCAACACTGTGTTTCATTTTAAAATGTAATCCATTTTGCTCTAAAAATAATGTGGCAGTATTATGAAAAAATCAGAGTTGAATTTTTTCAAAACTGTTTCTTTCAGTGAGCCCCTTCTTGGCAATCCTGAATTATTTGAAAGGGCGAAGAGCTCCTTCTTCAAGTTAAAATTCCAGTTGCAAACAAAGCTTTGACACTCTGGTGCAGATGCAGTGTTTGGCAATGCATCTGGTTTTTCTGCTTTGATGAAGAAAGAAGCTCAGTACGTCACTATGAGTCACAGCTTTCTACCTTGTTGCACAGGGCATTAAAATTCCTGCCAATAGTCCCAAGAAGAGTCTGCCTATAACTGCAGAAGTCATCGATTTCTCCAGACCCCAGACTTTGACTTATGGCATTTAAAAAGATTTTGGTCAAGAAATGAAAGCAATATATGAAATTATTCACAGGAATTCACTCCTGAAGTAATTTACAGGGAAAAGTCATTTGTGATTTGATTTACTGGATCACACGAATAAAGTAAAGCTTTTTATTTCAGCATAAGATCCATTTTAGAAATGGTGGGGGAGAGGGGAGAGAGACATGAGCTCTTTTGGCTAAGTTGCCTCTGTGGGAGAGGAGATTGGGAAAAGACAAATAGGATAAACCTTTCCCACGCTGGAAGAGATTTTCCTGGCTCCATTCAAGAGTGATGAAACATGTCAATTTCTCATGAGACAGAAATCTACAGACACCTGCAAACACTGCAAAATGCCTTGAAAGGTTAATTAAACTAGTTAGATCTTAAAACTGGAATGTGCATTTTAGCCATTTTCTCATGAATATATGTACAGTATTAATGATGCAGAGTTTGCAAAGATGACCAAATATGTAGACATAAAGACAGAAGAAACAATGCAACTGTGTCAGTTTACAAAGAGCCTGGATGGTGGCACCCGCCTATAATTCCAGTGATTTGGGAGGCTGAGGCAGGAGGAACTCAACTTCACGCCAGCCTCAGTTACTTAGTGAGACCCTCAGCAACTTAGTGAGAATCTGTCTCAAAATTAAAAATTAAAAGGGCTGGGGATATAGCTCAGTGGTTAAGTATCCCTGGGTTCAGTCCCCAGTTTAAAAAATAAAGATAAAAGAGAATCCTAGAGAAATCCAGCATGTCTAGATCTAGCCTACTTGCTATAGCATACTTCTGCTAATCTGGGCTTTCCTTCACTTGTTGCTATCAGAATTAAGAGCCAGAATTGGTAGATTATCACAAATGACATATTAACATATAAGACTCCACTATCATTTCTTCTCATCAAACCAAATAATGGCAGTGTCAACCTAAAATTCATTTTGAAGGAAGAATTTAGATTTTTGTTTTTCTTCCACGTTTGAACCTTTTGGATTTGTTTCAAATTGCTTCATTTATGAGAGAAAACAAGAATGAGGGAATTTTTTTTTCTAATTTTTTTCTATGCAAAGAAAATCAAATTCTAATGTAATAAAATAAAGCATGTGGCAGATTTGGGAAGGGGAATATTTAAGTGCATTTTTGTAAGACAATGATCCTTATCTTTCATCAGATCAAAAGAACTGAATGACCTATTTTTTTAAAGTGCTATGAACCATTGATCTAATATGACCACTTAATAGTGAATAAACAGAGACTCTGGAACATGAAATATTTGCCTAAATCAGACAGTTATTAAGCTTTAGAACTGGAATTCAAATCAGTTCTTTTGAAGTCAGGCAACCCTACCATGTAACCATTGTCACATTTCCTCAATGGGTCTTCCCAGAGTCACATAAGAAAGCTCTCTGAGACCAAACTAAACCAAAACAAAACAAACAGAAAACAACCAAGCAACCATAAAATTTCTGTAAAAATGAAGTCTTTTGTTCCAAACATGTGGCTATCAGATCTTACCAACCTCAACTTCCCACCTGTCTAGACCTGCGCTGATTGCTAGCTGCTTGGAAAATCCATTGGCCACCCGTCCATTCTATCTTGGTACTGCTTGTTTTTCCTCTTTGATGACAGTTGTCCCAGTTTCAGATCCACTTGTGGATTGAAGCATCTTCAATAACCAACACTTCCCTTCACTGGGTGTGTTGCTCATCTCTAAACCAAGCCCTGGCTTTTCCTGTTGTGTCATTTCACCATTGTCTGAACTCTGGGTATAATACCTTATAGGAGAGTTTAAAGAGTTCTTGTGGCCTTATGCCAAAATGGATCCCTTGCCTTAAAAAGAAAACAAACAAAAACAAGAATGCTAACTTAGAGCTTTCTCAAGTATATAAAAGTCACATATTTTTCAGACTTAATTTACCTGTCTTTATTTTAAACAAACAAACAAAAAAATTGTTTTGAGTTGAAGAATTTTTCTAACCCAAACAACAAAACAGAGCTGAATTTTTGCCTGTGGTCAGTAGTTCCCATCTGCCATTTTGGAGGTGGGGTAAAGGCCTTCTGAATTAAGTCTATTAAAGGTATAGGGACATGGGGCTGAGGTTGTGGCTTAGTGGTAGAGCACTTGCCTAGCATGTGTGAGGCCCTGGGTTCCATCCTCACCATTACATATAATTAAATAAATAAAATACGGGTCTATCAACATCTACAAAAAATATTTTTTTAAAAAAGGTATATGAACAAATAGACTCTCTGCAAGTAGAAACCCTTTAGGGTGGAGCAGCAGTGGGTGAAATCAAGACAAATGATTAGAGAGAATCAACTAAAATGGAAGCCTTACATGGGAAGTCAATAGTACTCAGGGAAATAGTGGCAGAGGCAGCAGCAGTGTGGGCAGATTTAGTGCTATAGTCTGGGTCTAGATTGTCCTCCCAGAAGCCCATGCATTCAAGTCTTGGTCCCCATCCCTGACACTATTGGGAGGTGAGGTCCAGTAGGAGGTCTTTTGGTTATTGGGGACATGCCATTGGAGAGGACAGTGGGATGCTGTCCATCCTGTCTCCCTTTCATTCCTGCCATGAGATAAATGGGTTTCCTCCTCCAGATGGTCTCACCATGATGTATTGGGTTGCCTTCAAAGGCAGCAAATGTGAAGCAGTCCAAAAGCAACAATGTTAATCAGTCGTGGAAGGAAGCCTCCAAAACTATGAGTCAAACGATTTGTCTTTAGAAATTTATTATCTCAGGTATTTTGTTTCTATAATTGAAAGCTGACTAATGTACTCAGCTTGCCTGGAAACATTGGGGTATTCTTCAATGAAGAATAGAAATTACATGAACTATATGGTAGTTGACAGGACAGAAATCCAACCAAGTGAGGCACTCTTCCCCCTAGCAACTCCCAAGCATACTTTTATGACTTTTCAGAGAAGCAAGGAGGGTCCATGAAACATAGATTACAGAATATCAGGCAGCCCACAAATCGGATCATCATGAAGATTCTGGCAAAAGGAATAGTTGTTGATAACACTAAATGTAGAATTGATGCAAATCTACCTGTACACTATTAAAATATATGTAAAACTGGGGCTGGGGATATAGCTCAGTTGGTAGAGAGCTTGCCTTGCATGCACAAGGTCCTGGGTTCAATCCCCAGCATCACAGAAAGAGTATATACATATAAATATGTAAAACTGAAATAAAAGGTAGAAAGAAATAGTCCCAAATGATAAGTTACTGTGTTGGAGTTGTGAAGTTATGGATGATTTTCTTTCAGTTCTTTTAAAAATCTTTTGTAACATCATTGAATAATATTGTATAATTTTGAAAGCATTTACTAAAAAAAGGAGGCAAAGGGAGAAGAAAAAACTAATTGACACTTGATATTCTATAAGAAAAATAGAAAGTTCTTTAAAACCGAATAAAATTTTTCTTCCATTCTGCCTCTGTCATCTTTTCAAAGTCTATATTCAAGCCTCTTCTATTCCAATTCCTTCCATTTTAAATAAGTCAGCTCACTCCCCCTCGGTACAGTTTGAGTGTGCTGTATTTTGCTGGCTTGGTGTCACTTGTATGAGCCATCCGGACTTGCCTTAATCTGAGTTGGAAGTACGTGACCTGGGGAAAAAAGCTGAGCCATCCAGTTCATAAAACTGCAGAAATATGAGTCAGATACACAAGGAAAGACAGGATTTCGCAGGTGAACAACGCAAAAAACTGAGCTTTCTAAGTTCGGCTGTTTTGGATAGGTGAAGTTGGGAACTCAAGGGTAGGAGAAAGAATAGAATATGTCACATTTAATGAGTTTACAATATAAACAAAACTAAATTTATTTCTGAATATAAAGTTTTTAAGGATTTATAGTATGTCTGTATTGTGAAATAAAATATTTTTTCTTATAAAAGTTTAGTACTAGCCTTAATCTTATTGTGCATAAACACCAGTCCCAAATGTTCTGCCACTCAACAATCATGTCATTAATGCTTTAAAAATAAGGGCATAAACAGTAACCAAATACCTATTTAAAATTTTTAGTTCCCAAAATATTGCCAGGCAGTAAAGATGCATAATAAAGAATGGCATGCCCCCTGCACATTTTGGCAAAGGACTAAAGACTCTAGATGTCCTGATTTTATTTTTTATTATCTGTTTATCAAACCACTAATATGAAGAGAGGCACCCTGTGCTTTACATCTACAGACAGCAAATAGATTAGCTGTCTTCAAAACTGGATTACTATTACACACTGAGTTACTGTTAATAAATAATTGACATTTGAATAAATACATAAAAAGCTATAAAAGGGATAAAAATAGGCTTGCACACCCAGCCCAGTGCTAGGATATTTGGTCCAATGTGTTGTGCATGACAGAAGGCCAGGGTGTGCCACTTAAGGTACTTATGCATTCTCTAGCACTCAACACCTGATTCCTAATTAGTTGCCAATAAGCACTTGTTGACTTGTCTTATGTGAGCAGCGTAGCCTGTTATGATTTCCTACTGTCCCCACCTCTCCCATTTAGAAGACCTCTTTCTCTGAGTAGCACATACAAACATTCATCTTAAGCTCTTAGCTCTTTCTGAGCTCCAGCCAGGCCTTCTGCCCTGATATACACTAAGTCCTGCAAGGCCAGAGATCTTTTTTCAATCTTTACAGTGCCTGACACATGGTAGGTATGAAATACAAAGTGGTAGAAGAAAGAATCGAATGAAATGGTAGTTGGAAAGTAATATGATATTTGGATAACTTCTATTTCCCAATCCTGAAATTGTTGGAGCATGTCTGAATATATGGAGATGGATAGTTGTACTTGTAAATGCAAGGTATACAAAGCAGATAAATAAGAAACTGCGCTTATGTGATTTGTTCCCCTTATAGGAAAATCTTTACAGACCACTAACAACATATTTGTTATTCAGAATAGCTATCATGAACCCTAATACTACCCTTATGATGGATAATATATGAAAATGTAAGCATTTATCTTTTTGTCTAAATGGGGCTGCTGATCGTCCAGAAAAAAAAGTTTATTTTTTGTCCATTTCTTTTTTCTAAATATTGTAGCACCTCCCCATAGAAGACAGATTATTTCTCTTGAGCATTATAAACTTAGGCCTCTGCCTTCCTACATGCATTTCCATCACAGTATTTTTCCATGACTTTTATAGTCATGATGTGCGAGAGTTGAAGGAAGAATACTAACATTTATTCTTTGCCTGTTAGGTGCCAAATACTGTGTTAGGCACTTTTATATTTGGTAACTTGCTGAATCCTCATGAAGGGCCCTGTAAGATATGCCCATTTTACATATGAAGAAACTGAAGCTAAAGATGAACTCTTCCTCAAGGTCTTAAGACAAAAGTGGAGCCAAGATTCAAACTAAGGTTCATTTCAGTTTGAATCCTATAAACTTTCTTGTCTATCTTTGTGAACATTTGTGGAAAATAAGCAAGACCTGGAATATTTTACTCCATCATGCTTAGAAGTGAATAGAAAATAGTAAAGGAATGAAGTCTAATACACAGAGAGGCACTAATGACCATAACAATAGGTCCATATATAACAATGTGAATGATCCAGATGTGTAATGTCTTCTTTCTTTCTTGCCTTTTGGTGCTGGGCCATGGGTGCTTTACAGCTGAGCTACCTCTCCTTTTTAATTTTTATTTATTTAATTTTAATTTTATTAAAGTGACAGAGTCTCTTTAAATTGCTGGGTTGGCTTTGGACTTGTAATCCTCCTGACTTGATCTCCCAAGACCTTGGGATTACAGTGTGCACCACCATGCCCAGCTATAAAATCTTTTAAAAAACAGACTACATTATCAAAATTTATCACCATAAGGAAATTGTCTTTTAAACAAGAAAGGTAGTCTTTGTAAAATGCCTTTTTATTCTAGGTGTATGAAAGGTTCATACTGATATATCTGGCCCTTCTGATGCCTTCTAATCAAATTAGAATTTAAGGATAGTTATTATAAATTCTAGAAAACAATTTTAATTGTGATCTACCTAATGACTTTAGGGATCAGGGTCCCCAAAGAAACTGGATGTTCTACCCAATGACAAACTTCTTGCCTCAAAGGAAAGCAACATTAATTGCACATATGTTCTACATTTCAGCTCAGAAGTATAAAAAGAGGAAATATTTGTTACATAAATATATAAGATGAACAAGATTTCAAACTTTACTTCCACGTTGAGGAGGTAAAGGGAAAAGAAAACTGGTATTTATTGCATTCTGTAATCTGTTTTAATAGGATATCCTGGATTTACCAGGTCAATGTTTTATACAGGGTCAAGTAGGATTCAAGGTGTGCCTCATGCACAATTGCCCATTGCTAAGCTCTTCTGTGCCATGGAGAGAAGTATGTCAAGAAAAATATAATTTTATTTTCAGCTTATATTAACCTCTTCATTGATCCTGAGGCTGGAAACCACCTAGGAATTAAGTAGTATGGCTTCTATAGATATAATTAGGGAAAATCTGCATTTTCAGCACCGTTGAAAAATTTAAGCTTACATAGCCAGGTCAGACAATCATTTCAAATACCATTTTATAGCACAGTATTTTGGATCACTTTCTCTCTTTTTTAACAGTAGTATTTAGGTATGATTACATAAAATGAACCGAACATGTTTAAAGTGTTCAGTTTGATAGCTTTCACATTGGGTGTACATCCATGAATCCACCACAATATAGACACTTGTCACCCATGAGTGTCCTCATGCTCCTTTGTAGTACTTCCTTCCCCCGGACCCAGGCAACTACTGATAAATGCTCTTTGTCACTACAGAGTAGTTTGCATTTCCTATAATTTCACAAAAATGCAACCATACAGTATATTCTGTTTTTGGTCTGACTTCTTTCACTCAGCATAATTATTTTGGTATTCATCCACATCATTGCATGTATCAATAATTCAATCCTTTTTATTGTTGAGTAGTATCCCAAACAATTTGCTTTTCCATTTCCCCCTTCATTGGTCCATCTTTGTGTCCTGCTCTCTTTATCACAATTACTTTAATTTGCAATTTCTGATTATACCCTCCGCATCTAGCCAATGGTAGAGGACACTGTAGTTTTGACTGCCCTGCATTTCTTCCCTCTTACCTCTGTTAATAGCACCCTCCTGTCCTTTGGATATCTGCGTCTTCCCCATTCTACCTGGTTTGGTGGGATCCTCCTGATTAGTGGGTAAACACATGACCTAGTTTAGGCCAATCAGAATCTTTCTTTGGAATTTTCAGAATGGATCTTCCTCCTCTTGGATTAGGGATTACATTAGTCAGCTTTTCATTGCTGTGACAAAATACCCAACATAATAAACTTACAAAGAGGAAAGGTTTATTTTGGCTCAGAGGTTCAGAGGCTTTAGACCACACTCACGTGGTCCTTCTTCTCTGGGCTGTGGTGGTAGAGTACATCATGGGGGGAACACATAGCAAAGGAGGCCTGCTAACCTCATGGAAGCTAGGAAGCAAGGAGAGGAATATCCCCTTCAAGGGCATGCTTACAATGACCTACCTTCCTTTGCAGGCTCCATCTCTTAAAGGTTCCACTACCTCCCAGCAGCACTCCAGATTGACAACCAAGCCTTTAACACAAAAGACTTTAGGGGATACTTATCTAACCATTGCAAGGTCTATGAGTTTGCGAGTCTACAGCTATCAATGAACTTATAAAGAATGAGGTTGGCACATATACGCAGCCTTGATGAGGGACAGAGCAATCATATTCTGAGTAAGATGAGAAAACCTACTCAAACGTGGCTTTCCACCTTTTAATTAAGTGGGTGCCTTTATCTACTATGGTGAGAGCACCCATTTTTGCTTTGGGGCACCTCCCTTTCCCTACTCTTATGTAGTTCAGGTAAAGGGGGAAATCATACGTCCAGGCCATAACCACTCAACTGCCTCAGCCACAGTGACAGTGAAGCAAGCTGAGCTAATTAGAACCAACATTTGTTCTACTGGAGAAGTTGCTTTCTCTTTTCTTTGGGACTGATATCTGGAAGTACAGAGCCACACATACTGTAGTTGCATGTTGACCTAGTGGGTGGATGATCAGGGGCCACCAAAGGTTCAAACCAAAAGGAGAGAAGCCAGGTTCTGATGACATCATGTGGGGTGTTTTGCTGAGACATTACTGAAGCCTGAATTACCCCTGGCCTTTTAAGTTATATAAACAACAAAATCCCCTTTCAGTATGGGTTATTTGTTTTGCTGATCATGTCACTTATGCCATACAAAGTTGCAATACCATGCATTACATTTGCTATTTCACTTAATCCTCACAACCTGGCAGGTATGTTATTATTCCAAGCTTATATTATGGGGAAACTCCTAGTTAAGTAACTGACCAACATGTCACGGTGGCAAAGCTAGAATTTCCATCCAATCCAATTGATCACAAAGTCCAACAACTGTATAATATTTCTTCACGGCTAGAACTCTCACCTGCTTAGCTTCATGTTTTTCTGTTCTATTACATGAAATATAACACTATTAATATTTGCAGCTTCCTTACTACTGAAATAAAATTATATGTATAAGGCTTAACTCTTCTCTCCTTGCCTTTCTTCCCTCTTTCCCCTCTTCCTCAGTTTTATTTTTCTATTTTTACAATGCCTAAATACCAAATATTTTCTCTTGTCTCCTCTTCGTAAGTCATATTAATTCTAAAATATTCCTGGGGGTCAATGTTGCTTGGGCAAGACAAAGGTAGTTAGTTTACTGAAAACTTGTCCTTCTGATTAATAACTAAAGATCAGAAGACTACAAATCTGTCCGATTAGCTGACCTAAAAGCAAATCACTGGAACAAATTCATGGATGACAAACCACAAGGCCACCACTATTCCCTCTTTTTCATTCTTTAGAAGGATGAAGACAAGATCAATGGTCATGTCTTCCTTAACATGTCTAATGGGAACACCTATATTGCCCAAGCTTTCACTTTTCAACAATGTTTTCTTTTTCTATTCTTTCTTTTTTTCTTCTCTTTTGTTCTCTTCTCTGCAGTACTGGAGATTGATCCCAAGTCACTCTACCACTGACCTACATCCCAGACCTTTTTATTTTTTATTTTGAGGCAGGGTCTCATTACATTCTTCAGGCTGGCCTCAAACCTGCAATCCTCTTGCCTCAGCCTCCCGAATCACTGGGATTATAGGTGTGTGTCATTGCATGTGGTTCAACCACGTTTTCTTTGAAAAGGAAGGAATTTGTATGTCTTAAAGTTGGCTTCATGATGACCTTCATTTCTTCAAGAAGCTCAAAATAAGTTTTAAGTGTAGTTTATTTTATTAAGAACCTACATCTGTGTTTTTCTGAGTAGACAAAACATGGATCTAGTTAAGAGCAAGAAGGCAGGTAAGAAGGAAGGAAGGAAGGAAGGAAGGAAGGAAGGAAGGAAGAAAGTGAGTGAGTCAAGGAAGGAAGAAAGAAAGGAAGGGGAAAAAAAACCCCCTAATCTTTCTGTTAAGGCTTAATACAGCCTTATATGGAGACGTACTGGAAGTCTGGAGACTAACACTCCCCTAGCATTTTGTCAGCAACTAGAGAACAATTTCGTTTTCAAACAAAATGTTTGAAAATTGTGTCTTCCTTAATTGTCAAGACAGTTTGGTTCCTGGATTCATTTTCTTCATTAAGATACATGACATCACTGTCCTGAAACGTTTCTAGAATGCTCTGTGACCTGGACCAAATATCTCACACGTTATTAATCCTTTAAAATTAGATAGTGCTCCAAACTTGAAAATTTTCATGTAAATAGGGAAGAAATTTCCTTCCCCAAATTTGTAACTTGTAAGTCTGGGGAGATGTTCTGATAATGATTTAAAATAGATCTGGCTTAGTGAAGTCCCTACAGTTAAACATTAAGGGTTAACTTACCCCTTTGTCATTATACAAAGGTAAATAGCTGTTTTGCAGGTATTCAGATAGTAGGAAATTTTTTTAAATGAAGTTTTGTCTCCAAATCAGTTTTTAAAAAAGCCTTTGACAATACTCTTTTCTCATCAATAGTTTCATTTTCACCAAATGTAAAATTATTTTGCTCAAGTGATATTAGGGAGTAATAGTTGATTGCTGCCCTTAGCTTGATTAGCTTTACTCTTGCTGCAAAAATGTTGGCTTCCTATATGATTCACCTTAATAAAATAGAATATGGACCCAGACAAAAAAAAGATTTCTCAATCTGGTCCCTTAACTAATTTAAAAATTTAAATAATAATGAAAATGGTCCCAAATTTAGACATGTAGAAAATTGTTTTGTAAAGAGACAAAGTTATATGAAGTTCTATAGAGCAGAGGTTCTTGTACTTTATTGTGTAGGAGAATCCTTGAGCATTTGGTAAAACAGAGATTTCTACACCTCTCCTCAGAGTTTCTGATTTAGTTGGCTTGGACTGGGACCTGAGAATTAGCATTTCTAAGAAATTCCCTGGTGAAATTGCTGTTCCTGGCTCAGGGACCACAGTTTGAGAACCATTCATGTACAGGAACTGAAAACCAGCATGTTTCTTTTTCATATCTTATCTGGATTTGTTTCACATTTGTTTCCCAGGCAATGTCACACACAGAGTGTGAATCACAGCAGACTTTCTGAATTCATCCCCATTTACTCTATCTGTCCCAAGTCAATGACCTTCAAATTCTCTCTTCAGTATTTTTTTTAAACATATTTTTAGTGGTCAATGGATCTTTTATTTTATTTATTTATATGTGGTGCTGAGTATCAAACCCAGGGTCTCGCACATGCCAGGCAAGCACTCTACCACTGAGCCACAACTCCAGCCCCTCTTTGGTATTTTCAATGTATATCCTACAATACTGGTATTCTATGGGAAATATATTTTGGGATTGGTTCAAATATATTTCAATGGATTGGTTCCATTGAAAAGAAAATTATTTTTAATCCAAGACTTTCTCAGAGCATTGTGACTTTCCAGAAGGGAGATGAAGTATATGGCATTTCCCAGGTGGATATGAACTTGGAATTTTTCCTAAACCCCTCTCCTCCACTAAGTACTAAGGAGTATATATTAACCACAGTTTAGGAAATATTCTAATAATTTTATTTTAACAGGTAAAAAAACTACACCTATATCGTAACTTAGTGAGAAGATCAACTAACATGCTGAATATGGATAAATTTAAAATCGATTAAGAAAAATTATTTTGTAAATGTGCTCATCCATTGTTTTGATTGTCCTGTGACCTTTTCTTGATCAAGTAATTGACTGAATAATATAAAGGAAGAATCCAAGGCTTGAGCTTCTGTTGATCATCAGGCCTTTCCTGACCTTAACACCTAAAATAACCCTGCCAAACTGTCTCCCTTTTTCTCCCCCATTTGTTTCATTTTCTTCATAACATCTCTCATAATTATAAATGATTTTATGAATTCCTTAATAGACATGCTTATTGCTTGTTTCTATCACTAGAATACGGTTCTATGAAGACCATATCTTGTTTTTATAGTTCACTTCTAAATCTTCAATGTCTAGCATACTGCCTGGGCACATAATGAGCTATTAGTAAAATTTTTTTTGGTTAAAAGAAAAAATAGATAAATAAAACAATCATCTAGGTTCTAATGATCAAATTACTATGGTATCATTATAGGAAGAGGAGAGAATGTTTTTTAGCAGCTTTGGATGAGGAAGTTTGAAAAATCTTTTTATTTCTAATCATCCCAACCGAACAATATGAAGGGGAATTATTGATGCTGGAACTTAGGATGAAAATTTGTAAACTCTTGTTTGTGGTGACTTTGAATATTTACTAAGAGACCCCTCTCCCCCCAAAAAAGCATAGTTATTTTTTTTTTTAATAACAAGCATATGAAATTACTTGGAAAAGTAGGTCTTGTATCCATATACTTGGCTTAGGAGGCTGAGGCAGGAGGATTTCCGGTTCAAAGCTAGCCTCAGCAACTTGGCTAGGTCCTGAGCAACCTAGAGAGACCCTGTCTCAAAATAAAATATAAAAAAGGGCTGGGGATGTGGTTCAGTGTTTAAGGGCCCCTCAGTTCAATCCCTGCAATAAACAAACAAAATATCAAAAAAGTTAAATAAATTTTAAAAAGCACTTGTTCTAAAGGAAATTGTTACATATATTTGCATTCTTACATAGTATACGTGTTAATATGTGTAGAGCACAATCTGACTAATTTATGTGTCCTGGTAATTTTTAGAGGCATGGGAGAAGTCTGATTGACACGCATGATTGTTGGATATTAGATAAATTCAACTTGCCCAGCAAAATAAGTGAAAAAAGTCTGCAGGTGGAATCTAAGGAGAAAATTGTCAAAAGTCCTTAAGATATGTGATTTGAAACTGCATTAAAAATGGTATTGACTTCTTTCGGGTGTTAAAATGGAAAAAACAGTTTATATCTGACTTCACAGGCCTCTTATGTGGTTAGGTTTTTTTTTTCTTTCTTGTTTAGGTTGTCTACATCCGGTCCCTATTTTCTTCTTTCAATATTCTCATTATCTCCCTCTAGGGGTTTGTTTTTATTTTATGCTTTTATTCTTATTTGTGGAAAAAAGTGGGTCAGTATTACTTTGGTTTGTCTTCACTTTCACTCTGCTGTTCATTCCTGAACTAGCTTTTAGCCTCTGGGAAAGAAGAAAGTAAAAACATTTACAGAAACTGGGCCAACCTCTTGCAGCCAGCCTCCCCCTGGAAAACAAAACCTAACTGCAACACTAGTCCTTGAGTTCTCATAGCACCTAGTATTTCCCCTCCCTCAACGCTCAGGCTTTCATTGCAATTATTTGTTGATTATCTTTCATCCCAGCTGGATCCTCAGTCCTTTGACGACCTAGTATATTGTCAAGAATACAATAATATATAAAAACGTTGTAATATGTCAATAGATGCCTAAACAGCATGTATAGGTGAATTGGCAGTCGCACCACTACCCACTCACACCCAACACAGGCGAAAAGTTGCAGCGGTCAACAGGCTTCAGTGTGGGTCCGGTGACATCAAGTCTAGAAAGCCAGTAGAGAACGGTGGCACTGATCCTTTGCACAGTAAGTACTTGGCTAATTGAAGCAAGAGTTTTGGTTTTGTTTGGGGAAGGCGGAAAAATGAAGAGGCTGAATTGCTCGGAGAATTTCTTCCGCAGTCGCTGTGGGGGGCACCGCCTGGCCTTCCCGCCCGCGAGGGGACTCCTCCGGCCCCCGGCTGTTCCAGGAGCCAGGCGTGGGGAAAGCGAGGCCCCCGGGTCGGGGCGCGGGATTCTGGGGTACCCCGCCCCTCAGGCCCCGCCCCCATCTCGTCGCCCCGCCCCCGCCGCCGCCGCCGCCGGCAGGGGTCGCGCTGCCCCCGGCGAGCAGCCCAGGCGGGGGTGGGGAAAACTCCCGCGGCCGGTCGCCTTTCTCCGCCGCCGCTGGTTGGATCGTTTCAATAAAAGTCTTTTTTCTCGTTCGCTCGCTCTCCTCCGGGGAACAGGCGGAGGCGTCAATCCGCAGCCGCCGAGGGAGAAAGCGAAGCACACGCAGCGAGCGAAAGCGGCCGCCCGCGTTCTCTTCAGCTCCCCGCCGTCCAGCCCCACAGCCGAGGAGGAGAAGGAGCCCGCGCCCGGCCGGGCAGCCTCAGCCAGGCTCGCGCCTCCCGCCCGCTCCGTTCTCGCCGCGGCTTCTCGGCCGGGATTAGTGGCCGGTCGCGCGGCACGGCGGCCAGGGAGCCATGTTGACCGGGGGGCTTGGCGACGCGTGAGGTACCCGCGGGCCCTCCCGGAGCTCGGCGCCCTCTGCCAGGGCCGGAAGGCGGCGGCGGAGGCCTGCACCGCGGAGGCGCCTCGGGGCTGCCGACCGCTGGGAGCCGGACCTGCATCCGGTCGCCGCGGACGTCGGCGGAGCCGCTTTCCCTTCGCGCCTGGCCTCGGGACGCGGTCCCGCACTTGCTGGTGAGTTGGCGGTGCTGTCCCCTGCTACCCCGGGGCGAGAGGGTGCGTGGGAAGGACGGACGACCGGGGGCGCGGGGGGCTCAGGCCCGGCCGGGAAGTTGAGGGCGGCGACGCGGCGCGGGGGGCTCGCGCGTGCCTGTCACCCGTCGGGTCCGGCGCTGACCCCGGGTCGCCAGTGCATTTCCGGGGGTGGGGTAGGGTGTTGGTGGGTGTCCCGCTCCTTCCCGGGAGGCGCCTCTGGCCACCGTCTCCGGTGCTTGCTGCCGCTTTGGTCTCCAGGGGAGGCCGGTCTCCCCGCGAGGCGGAGGAGGGGAAGAGGCGGAAAGTCCCCTGAGACACAAAGGTCCCCTCGGCGGGGGTGGGGCTGGAGGCGCGGGCGGCGCTGCTCCGCCGCCCCCGAGCGGGGAAGGCAGGGGCGCGGGTCCGCAGGAGGTGGGCGAGGAGGCGGTGGCCGCGACGCTCCCAGCTCCTTGGAGACGCCGAGGCTGTGCGCGGGTGGGAGCGCGGGGGAGGAGGAGGAGCCCTCGCGTGGGGAGCGGGCCAAGACAAAGATCAGGGCAGCCTCCTGCTGGCGGGTCACACCCCTGAGTGTTGGTCAAGAGCGGAGGTGGAGGGAATGTGGGAAACCCAAAGAACCGTGCTAAGTGTTGTTTGGTCGCAGTCGTTTTTCTCGGCGTTTTTGTGCCCGGTTCTTTTGCTCCCCAACTCAGCTGGATAGCTCCAGGTTCACTCCCTCCCATCACCCCCACACTGCCACATTGACTCTCCTGTGGTTTCCCTCTCTCCTCCCCCCACTTTTTACCCACTCCTTTTTTGGGTAAGCAGTATTTTGCCTTCAGCTTGGGGAACGTTTGCTAATGACAGGATGCCTGAGCTTGTTCTGACCCTGAACTGCCTTGAACTCCTCTCTTCCTCCCACCCTTTCCTTTCTGGGACCTAGAATGTCACATGGCCATTAACAATTAGCTTTTCTTCTGCAAAAATGGCAAAAACATTTAGTTGAAATACGTGGCGCCTCTCTTTTATGTTAATATGTCCACCAAAGACACGTCGTTGCTTATGTTTTCATCGCCTGTGTCTTCATTTTCTAGACACAGAAGTAGCAGATTTTGTTTTAAGTCTTGGCCATTTCCAGGTTCAGCAAAGTGAAGTCAGCCGGACCTTCGGTCACTTAGCAGGAAATGCTTGACTTAAAGATAGATAATTCTCTCTTCAAACTTTTTTTTTTTTTCCGGGGGTTGGGGGAGTCTTTGTTGAAGATTTTCTTTAAAAAGGGTTACTGCAAAATGATCAGAGTTACAAATCTGAGTTACTGTGTTTTAGACCGACTTTGTTAACACATTGGACAGAGGAAAATGAATGGGATTTTATGACTTCTGATTCCCTGAGTTGATATAAAATCTTCCTTGAAGCTAGAAATAAGGCTGAAAACTAAATTTTCAGAAAAAAGAATTGATAGTCGTAATATCATTGGTTTTGTTTTGTTGAGTCTGACGAGTTGACTTAACATTGGGATGTTGCTTTGTTAATGAAGTCATTTCAGTCTTTGTAATTCTAGCATCTGCATACTTGCATCAACAATGGGTTGGAACAAAAGAAGAAATGTGACTGTATTTAAAATATTCTATTTTTTTTAACATTATGAGAGAGAATTTGGGAATGTAAAGGGTGTTATCCTTTTATCTGGCAAACCATCTTATAGGCCAAGAAGCACTAACAGTTTGAATGCTGTGCTTCAAAAAAATTAGTCTTTGTATTTAAAATTATTAGGTAAATATAATTCATTACTTGATTATTTTTATAATGAAAATGAAAACATCATGGACATATGAATGGAAAGATTATCAAAGTAAAGTCTGTTTAATGTAGGAACATTGGTATTGGTATCACTGTAAGAAGAGTCAGATCTTGTTGCTTGCTGCCAGGGAAGTACTGACACTGTAAAAATTAAGAGATTTCAATTCAGGAACCTGTCTCTGAATTTTGGGACTCCCTATCCCACCCTAACCGATCTATTTTAGAGACATTTGTGAAATTAACTGCTCATATTCATAATGGTGAATGATATATGTTTTTTACAACACATCAAAAGGCCATACTAAGGGTCCATTAATTTTCTTTCTTTTTTTACTTTATGTTTACTAGTGCTTGGTTAAGTAATCAAAATTTACATCACTGGAAGGAAGTATACCAAAAAGACAAGGAAGGTTTCTGGATGGTAGAATTTATTGGCCATTAATTTTTTTCTCTGTGTTTTTACAAATTTTCACATTACCTTTATAATTAGAAAAAAAGTAAATGTAAAATTAAAGTCTTGTTAATGTGTTAATTTGCCTATGACTAAAATAAGCTTTTATAAAGTGTGTAATTTACTCTCATCCTTAGTTCAGGCCCAACAAAATAACTTTCAGTGTTAGATATTTAAAATAGTGTAGACTCTCATATGTTCTGTTTACCAGAAGGACAAAAGAAAGAGATACATAGTAAGGAAAGATGAAATTAGAATAATTGATTCAATGTGTGTGATACCTGTGTATACCTAATCTAAGTCATTAGTTTCATAAAATATAGAAAATATAAATTCTTTTTACTCTGTAGCACAGGATAGCTGTGTTGACTAAGCAGATTTTTATGTATGACTGTTGATAAATTTAATTTTCAGATAATGGCTCAGTCCTACAATTTTGGTGGCAAGAGCTGACATATAAAATCATTTACTCTGCTCTGTCAAGGCTTGTTTTTTCCTCTTATTTTTAATAATATATTCCTTCATTCCCTTCATCGATGAAGGAGTACTAACTGAAAAGCAGTGCAAATATTTTGTGAACATTAGAAATTATGATGGCAACTGAAGAAGTGATTCAAAGTGAACATAATGATGTCCCTTAATATTAGAAAAGATTCTGTGAACCCTAGTTTTTGCCCATTTTCTTTGTTATTGTCTATTAATGGTGAATATTTTTAAGATGTTATATTTTAAACATTTATTGCTATTTCCTAGTCTTTATGCAATTATAGCATCATATTCTGGCATTCTTCTGCATAGCTTTTATACTTCCAGGGTGATAATTACTTAATGAATTTGTTGCTTCATTGGGGAAAAAGCTAATATTCTCTAGGGTTTTTTAAAAAATATATTTTATAAATTCTTTCTCTTTTTCTACATAGAAAGGACGAATTATTTTAGGTTTTTTTGAATTTTAAGTAAGCAATTTCAGCTTGAACTTTTAAATAGGAAATAGTTAATTTAGAATACATGTCATAAAACGATGATGGCATTTTGCATTTTAAATGCTGAAGATAAGCAACAAGTTTATGGTATTTAAAATGTGCTTTATATAGCATTTGTGAAGTAAAAAACTGTCTATACCAGAAAACTTGGTACAGTTCACTAGTGTTCACCCTGTAATGTTGCCATTTTCTTTGAACTAGTGGAGAAAATGATGGATTAGACTTTTAAGAATTCTTATTGTCATTAGTGGATTATTTGTCATTATTTTGCTCACAGTATAGTTAGTTCGTGTTTACTTTTGATGTCTGTGAAATATTGACCTGAAAAGAAAAATTGCAAAGGGCCAGAAAAATGTATTGAGTGTAGCTTTCTGTTCCTACCCTATTTTCTCTCCCTGTTGTCCAACTTGGAAAATCAATAGACATCTACCAGTAAATCTAATAATGTTGTTATTGTGTTCTGCAAACTTATGGTAGTGGATACTGTATTTGAGGAGGTAGATTTGTAAATCCATGGCATATTGGGATGACATGAAAATTATCTTGCTTTCCAAAGTCTCTTTTTAAAAATATATTTTTAAATGTAATCTGACTTAGTCCACTCAAGCTGCTATAACAAGATACCATACAGTGGGTGACTTAAAAAACAAACATATTTTCTCACAGATCTGGAGTTCAGAAGTTTGATATGAGAGTGCCAGCTTAGTTTTGGTGAGGGCCTACTTCCTGCTTTGTAGAGGGCTACCCTCCTAATGTGTGGTCTCTGGACTTTCCTCTGGTACCTGTAGGTGGAGGGGAGGAATGAGAGAGAGGGAGAACTGTTTTTCTCTTCCTCTTATAATGGCTCAAATCTTGTTATGAGTGCCCACCTGCTGGACCTAATCTAAGCCTAATTACCTCCCAGAGGCTCACATCCATAACTATCACCCTGGGAGACTAGAACCTCAACATAGAAGTTTAGGGGTCACTTAAACATTCAGTGAATAACATAAACTCTGTGAAAGAAATGAACATTAATGATATCCTCTGCTAGGTACTGTATTGTTGTATTAAATCTTCACAAAAAGTCCATCATATAGATATTATACCTGTTTTCAGATGAGGGGATAAAGACCTTAGGTTAAATAATTGTCTCCAGGGTCCTACCACTACAGTGATCCTGAGATCCCATTTTAGCATTCAAACCACTATGTTTCAGTGCCTCTACTGGGATGGAATGCTGAAAATTAGTTCAGTGTTAATGTTTGTTTTTTACTAACAGTGGTAAATTGGAAAATCCAGTCACAATTAGATTTAATTAAGTAGTTTTACTACTTAAAAATGGAACCATATAAAATATATAACAGAACATGTTTATTACTCAATGAATTCAAATCAGGTGCTAAAAAGATAATTAAAATATTTGCATATTTAAAGTCATGAATTTATCAGTTCTTAATGTATAAAATGAAATGAATATGAATGTTGGAAAGCAAAAAAACACTTGGCATTGTGATTTAAGCATTTTTACTTTGTTTTTGTTTATATTTTACTTAATTAAAAAAATTTTTTTAAGATGTTGGTGGACCTTTGTTTTATTCATTTATTTGTATGTGGTGCTGAGAATCGAAGCCAGGTTCTCACACATGCTAGCCAAGTGCTCTACCACTGAGCCACAACTGCAGCCCTATATTTTACTTGTATATTTACTTATTTGTTTTGATTTTACATGTGTTAAAGTTAGCTTTCAGTATTTGAATATGTGCCACCAAAGGAAAGGCAATCCAGATACATATGCTACATAGGTTGCTCCACTAGTGGGTGAAAATTTTTCCTTGAGGCAGATAAATTTTTACATATACACACATGATCACCCATTGACTTTTAGTATTGGTATTGCTTATTCTAAGTAAGGTGTACGTTTTGAACTTGTTTTTATTCATGTGACTATATACCATTAAACTAAAATGAGACCAGTTTATTCATTTTTGGTCATCACTTTTTATATTGAAAACTGATCCTTATGACATAAAAATAGCAAATTAGTATTGTTAATAATAGCAAATTAGTATTCTTAGTATGTATCTTATCTCTTGCTCACATTTAAAGAACAGAAAATGTTATTTCCTGAAGATGGTTCATTAAAGTGAAAAAGAGTAAAAAGAAACTTGCTTTCTTTTGTTGCCATAAACATTAATTTAATATAAAAATGTTTTGTCTACATTTTAATAACACATTCTTGTTTCTTTTTACAGGTAGTGTAAATACTTTCAAGAATTTTCTAAATTTTGTTTGTATGTTTGTAAAATATAGGAAAATGATCCAAAGATAATTATTCTTTCATTGTATTCTAGGTTAGTTATTAACTTTGTCTTTCTCATGTCATATATTTAATCCATCTATATTTTTAATTGATGACTTTATTTTTAGTATGTGTTAATGTTCAATAATATAAAAGTTTATAAAAATTAATCAATTTGTGAGAAATTACCAATTTTAACAGCATTGAAACTCTTATTCCAAATTGAGACTTCCTCCTTAATATGTTTTACTAAAGAAAAGGGATCAGAGGAGAATGGAAATGTGTACTAGAAACTGTGGTAGGTGCAGTAATTCAAAGATGAAGAGAGTGATATGTTGATATTACAATGCTGGGACATTTCCTTGGAGAAATAGTCATTTTTGAGGTCAAATGTCATTTACAAGACTCTCCCTCTTTTGGCTGACATTGTGCTCCAAAGGGACTATATTTTTTCCTGCAGTCTCCCCATATTATATATTGTCTAATACTGGGATGAGGAGAAACAACATTGAAGTAGTATATTAGTGTCAAGAGTAATCATGGCCTAGAAGCAGTCATAAATAAATATTTATCATTTTTGGTACCAGGGATTGAACCCAGGGGCACTTAACCCTGAGCCACATCCCCAGCCCTTTTTTATATTTTATTTAGAGAAGGGATTTTGCTAAGTTGCTGAGGCTGGCTTTGAAGTCACCGTCCTCCTGCCTTGTCCTCCAGAGCTGCTGGGATTGTACAGGTGCACCACTGTGCCTGACTCAAAAGTAAATTTGATATAGTAGAAAATAAAAAGCCAACAAAGGTTTTGAATATTGGAGCTATACAATGTTGGATGGGAGTAATCTTGAAGCAGTTTTTAGGCCAGTTTGGGCAATAATTTGGCATTATTGAGACTTTTTAATTACATATGATCTGTACTAACTTGTTAAGTGAAAATAGGAAAGGGATGTAACCTTCAAAGATTTTTGTCTTTTAGACAGATTGAAATGCAGCATTCCAGTATCTATTACATGTAAAGAAAATGCTTGTTTTTAAAGGTCAATTTTTAAAGGTCAACCATTGGTCAGTATCAGTAGTAAAATTTGGTTTGACTGAGAAAATTTTATCTCTAATAAAAGTCAGATGTTTTTGAATTAACTACAGTTCATGGTTTACTTTTAAAATTAAAGACTTTTTAAAAGTTGAGTTTTAAATTTTACCTTTGCTTTAGTAGATATGTTAATAGACTTATTTTAGAAATCAGAGAATATAGCTTGGGAAGTGTGTGTTTTAGTCAGCTTTTTCATTGCTTTGACCAGAAGACTTGATGAGAACAATTACAGGAGGAAAAATTTACCTGGGGAATCACAGTTTCAGAGGTTTCAGTCCATATATGGTGGACTCCTTTGCCTCTGGGCTGGAGGTGAGGCAGAACATCATGGTGGAAGTATGTGGCAGACAGAAGCAGCTTAGAACATCAAACCAAGAAGCAGAGAGAGAGCTCTCTGCTAACCAGTGACATAATACATACCCCAGAGCCTGTCCCCAGTGCCCACCTCATCCGGCCATAACCTTACTGCCTATAATTACTACCTAGCTCACCCCTATCAGCAGATTAATGTAGGTTAAAACTGTCCCAACCCAGTCATTTGGCCTCTAAACTTTTCAGGCTTTGTCTCACACATGAGCTTTTGGGGGACACCTAATATATAAACTACAACAACACATTTGAAATGTGACTTTTAAAAAATTAATTTTCACAGTTTATGAGATTTGGTGCTTTTTCAAATCCCTCAGCTTATTATATGGTTGTAATACATGAATAGTTTTTATAATAGTTAAGTTTTTGAAATGATTTGTTTACCTACATTAATCTTTTCATAAAGAGTAGAGTCAGCATTGTATTTTGCAATAATTTTTGTGAGCATATGTTTTTGCTGACCCTTCCCTTTTCAATATATTTTCTTATTATTTAAACTTCCCTTTCCCTCTGATTTCCACCTTCCATTTTATAGGAAGCTATAAAATGATTGAAATGTTTGTTAGGTATTTTTTTTTTTAATCTACAATTTAAGTTCCTATTTAATAAAGTCTAAAATTGGCTATATGTTTTCATTTTTTATATCATGAAGACTACTTCAACACTAACGTGACCATGGGATTATGAGCTAGTTACTTAAACTTTTAAGGGTCAGACTGGGAAAGAACAGAGAACCTATTTGATAGTGTTTGGGAATTTGAAATAATGCTTGTAAAGCAGTTTGCTAAGTGTATTGCACCTAGTGAGCACTCACAGTTAGCAATTATTTTTGTTATTCTTTCTATAATGAGAAAGAAATATTGGTAATGGTAATAAATTTATTTAACCAATCTATTCCTTGAGGTTGATGAATGTCTAAATCAGTGATTCATAAGGACTATTAATCAAAATCATCTCTTTGGCTTTTTAAACTATTCATACCTCCTGAATTTTGAACTGGTATTACTAATGGGTATGTGATGCATCCTTCGTGTATATTGGGGGAAGAAGAGGGGGTGGGCACAAAATAATCTAGAATATTCATTGTTTCTTTTTTTTGGCTGTGCTGCAGATTGAACTCAGGGCTTTATGTATTCCAGACAAGTATTCTATCACTGAACTACACCCCTGACTCCCTCTTTCTTGTTTTCTTAACTAATGGCCATTAGGATTAAAGAGGCCTTACTCTTTCAATAAGAACATTGATAAACTGTTTCTAGGGCTAATGAAATTTTCCTCTTAACCATTTGCCCATGTTCTGTTTCCCTTCTTTAGACCTTGTTTGACATCTAAATAGTCTAGAGAATATTCATTCTTTGTTAATGACTAACTCTCATGTTTTTAAAAATCAAAGCAAAATAACTGGTCATAAAACTTACCTACTAAAAGAATAAAGTGATGTTGCATTTTATTTTCTGTCTAAAAATCTACCTGGATGTTTGCTATTCATTATCTTATATTATCATTTCTGATCTTTTTCTCTTCTAAGTCAGTGAGTGGCCCTGCCCTGAACTTTAAAATCATAATTAAAAACAACAACAATAACAAAAGTTAGAAGGGTGTGTGTGTGTGTGTCTGTGTGTCTGTGTAATTTCAAGTTCTGTCACAGACCAACTGAATCAGTCTCTGGGTTTGGATTTTTAATGTTCTGCGCAATTCTTAATAGGTTCTAGAGTTTTAGAAAAACTGTTCTTAGGATTTAGTATAGTGTTAAGAAAGGATCCAAATAAATTAAATTTAAAGTAAGGGCAAAGCAATTTAAACTTCCTTCATTCCACATTACCATCTTATTTTTTTCTCCTTTTAAAATTCTACTTTGATCCTTCTAGTTTTCTCATGTATTTTTTTCAGTGGGGGGCTTTTAAAGTGTATGTATAAAAGTCTTGTGTTCCATTTATTTTATTCATTTTTATCGTTTTAGTGGATGGTTTTGACATAGTCTTTTAGTTTATTTCTTATCAGATCTTACTGTTTTCTGTCTTCTATTATGTTTTAGAAGTTATTTTTAAAATATATAACAATGTAGAAATTAGAGAATATAAATTTCCCGATGCAGTTATTATCATCAAATATTTCCTTGTTTTTTTATAAATAGCTTTTTAAAGATACTTTTTGTTTAAGATACTTTTTATATAAGTATGTATTTATATATCTTTATTTAACAAAAGAACTTTTTTTAAGTACCAAATAATTCTTTTGGCTATCATTTTAGGTATTTTTTTTCTTTTTTGTCAGTCCATCAAAAGTTTGTTTCATAGCATTTGATATAAATTATTTTTCATATTTTGCTATTTTAAATTGTTCTATGATAATTTTAGTATGTGACACCTCCCTCCCTGTCTCTCCACTTTGACATTTTGACATTTCCTTAGGGTAGATACCCAGAGGTGCCATTTTCAAATCAAAATCTATGAATCTTTTTCTGGTATTGCCTGCTGTCCCAATACCAATTAGTAATACACCACATGTGTTTTTAGTGTTACAATCTTTAAAATATTTGGTTTTGATAATTGGTTTGTAGAAAGATTTAATAACTTGTATTTGAATTTCTTTGGTTAGTTCCACAACCTTTGTATTTTCCCTCCAAATTGCTAAGGAGATGGTTACCATTCTTTGAATCCTTACACTTCTTTTCAAAAAAATTATTGAATGATATTTTCTTTGTTTTATATCAAAGTTATGTATACTTTTATTAAAAATCATAATTTTTGTTGATACATCTATTTACATACTCCTTTCAGATCTTTTAAAAATTATTTACACTTTATAATATATATATATATATATATATATATATATATATATATAACGTTATATGGCAATACACTCTTTTTTTTCCCCCCAGTAGTTTTGAAATTCTTATATATGTGTTTATTCTTTCATGAGTGGCATGCAAAAAATGTAGACTTAAGATAATAAAAAGGTTATGGAAGGAAAATTGCAGTTGGCTCTTTCAGCTCTGTCTCTTATTTTATCTTCAAAACTACCTCTGTACTATAAAACTTGAACCTTAGATAATGTCAGCATATTTATAAGAGTTGCATCAGGAATTGGAATAGATTTGCTCGTAACCATTGTTCAGATTGTACCAGTTAGAGCATCTCAGTAAGAGATTAGGTAGCTTATCAGAGATTTTATTAGTTTGTGTTACCATCAGAGATGAACTTGTGGTTATGAAGAAAGGAGTAAATGACATTTTACCTAAGATGTTAGGTCCATTTCTTAGAGGAGGTAATGCTAAAGCTTTGAGAGTAGAGAAGCACTTCCTATGATGACAAAACTGTAAAAAGGAGATATGGAAAAAGATTTTCCATTCCTTTTAATATATTGTTTGTTATTCTCCATCTGCTTAATGAAGAGTTCCATGTGGTACATGTAAAGAAATAAAGGTTGCTTGTGCAGGTAGTGGCAGGAGATGAGGTCAAAGAAGGAGATATCCCAGTTAAGAAGTTTGGATTTTATTAACCTATAGAATTGAGCTAAATATCAAATATTTTTTAGGCAGAATATCATTTTTCTATAATGAACTGTTTTGGAAAGTTTTGTGCATAACTGCAAATGAGCTGCTTCTGAAAGTTGAATGGATGGCCTTTTGTGATATGTTTACATTTCAGAAGTAGCTTCAAAGGGTTGCTTCCCCATGCTGAGAGTGCTAAGCAGAGCTATTCCTACCCCCCCCACCCCCCCTTTATTTTTCTAGTTTGATTCAACTCAGAGATGAAAATTGTTTTAATGCCTCTTAGGAACGCTTGGAAACGTGTTTAATTTGCAAAACCCTTGCCATTTTTATCTCCCAATGACGAAAGTTTGGTTATGTTAGATATTGGTTTCTCCATTTTGTTGGGGGAAATCAGAAATATAAATAGTTGATATACAAAAATGTAGAAATGGTAAACTGGTATATTTAATTATAAATGTCAGCACATTTTATAATCAAGAATACAAATATTAATTATACTGTTAGATAGGACTCTGCAGTTCCCTTAAATTTTACATCCTTGCTAATATATGTGGTCATACAACACTATCCATTTAAATAGTTCCTCAGTTAGGTACAGGTTCTGTGAATAGGCTCATTTTAGCAACTGTAGTGCATCTCCGTACATTAAATTCAACTGAGTTTGACTTGAAATACCTCTGTTGTACTAAAATTTACAAAGAATTTTTTGGGACATCGTAGTCCTTGAGTCAGAGTTGCCTTGTCTCATAGTATTTGCTCTTCAGAAATGAATTTTTTTTCCCTATTAGTATTTGGACTCTTCAGATTCTTCCACTTTGGTAGGCATTTTAAGTTCTTTTAAAAAATTAACAATGCTGGGCACAGTGGTGCACTCCTGTAATCCCAGTGGCTCAGGAAGCTGAGGCAGAAGGATCGTGAGTTCAAAGCCAGCTTCAGCACAAGTGAGGTGCTGAGCAACTCAGTGAGACCCTGTCTCTAAATAAAATACAAAAAAATTAAACCAAATTTAAAAATAAAAATATATTTTAAAATCAATAAAACTCAAGAATATAGAGATTCAGAAAAGTCTTATTGCCTCTTTTGCTCTCTTCTACTTGTTTTCTTCCCACACCTTTTATAGGTAAACATTACTTTTATTATCTTATTTGTCTTTTTTAGTTTTTTTTTTCAAATATTAACAAATGTATATTTTATTTTGGAGCTCTTTCCCTAACTAGACAAAGATTTTTATCTTTAAAGATCTGTATAGTATTTTATTATGTGGATGTAGCATAGTTTAGTCAGTTGATCCTATGTGGACATGTTAGTTGTTTCCTATATTTTGCCTCTACAGTGCCAAATGAATATGAAACAAACTATATATATATATATATTTTTCCCCCCTACTTGTACAAGTGAATGTGTGTGGTTTTGATTTTGAGAGCAAGCGTCACTAGGTCATAAATTTTGCTCTGTCAACTTGAAAGGACCTAGAAGCAGTGATTTAGTAGCAATAAGCATATGTAGTACCCTGATCTTAATTTCTAATACCATTTTCCTATAAAAGGCCTCCTTGGAGAAATGGCTGATTCTAGGACTGGAGCAGAAGATAAAAAATAAAAGACAAACCTGGAGCATCTTGTAATGCCAAAATGTAGGGAATACCAAACAAGAACAGTGAGTAGGCTTTGTTAGAGGGACACAGCTCACTGAAAGAACTCCAAATGACCAATACTGGGAAAATTTGGGCAAACAAAATAAAGTAGTATTGAATTATAACCAAAGTTTAAAATATTATCCATGAGTTCATACTGATAAAAATTAAGTGATCAACTAAATAAATGGGGAAGAGTAGATGAATCTCTTGTACAGAATAATTCCAAATGATTCATGTAGCTGTTCAGTTCTCAAGGAGGTATACTCTGACTCCCTAAGTGTGGGTTATACTGTGTAACTTCTTTCCAAATAGTACAGTATGGAATTGGAAAAAGAATAACTTGACATAGGAGAAACCTGACTAACACCATTTTAATCATGTGATCAAATTTAGCGTTAACATTTATAAATCATATTGATAGCATGATGTGATGAGAATGACACTTCACCTCTGTGGTCTTCCTCTTCCAAAACCAAAACTTTGGTTTAATCATGAAAAAAACCTGAGACAAATCCCAATTGAGGGACTTTCTACAAAATACTTGGATAGTACTTCTCAAAACTGTCAAGGTCATCAAAAACAGGGAAGTCAGAGAGGCTGTTACAGCCAAAAGTACCCTAAGAAGACAGGATTATAATAATATAATATGGTAAATTGGATAGGGCCTGGAAACAGAAATAGTGCATTAGGTAAAAACAAAATCTAAATAAAGAATGAACTTGAGTAAATAATAATGCATTAGTATTTGTTCATTAATTATAACAAAGGTACCGTGCTATTGTAAAATCTTAATAGTAAAAGTTGGGTGTGTGAAATAGATGAACTCTGGTACAATTTACAATTTTTCTGTAAATCTAAAAAATTCTAAAATGAAAGCTTATTTAAGATAAGATAAATGGGGGCTGGGGTTGTGCTCAGTGTTAGAGCACTTGGCTAGCATGTGTGAGGCACTGGGTTCGATTCTCAGCACCACATATAAATAAATGAATAAAATAAAGGCCCATCGACAACTAAAAAATTAAAAAAAAAAAAAGACAAATGCCTCTGTCATTGTGGTAGATACTGCTGGTTTGCCATTTTGTATTATTACCTGAAAGTGTATGAAGTGTTTTTTCCTTAATGTTGCCTGCTAAATGTATTGTCAGATTCAGAATTTTGTCAGTTTGATAGATGAGAACTGGTTTAATTCAGGCTATTGAGTTTCTCACTTTATCAGTGATGTTGGGTATTTTTTCACATGTCCAAGGGGCATTTAAGTTTTATCCCTTTGAACTCTTATGACCTTTGTTTTTCTAAATAGGTCATTGGTCTTTTTCTTGGTTTCAGGAGTTCATGAGGTGAATTGCAAATTTTTTAAAGATTATTTATGATTTTTTAAAATTCAAAACTTTGTTTCTATGCAGTTTTACTTTTGTTTGATTGTATAATTTTCCCTTTTATGTTTCTGGAGTTTGAAATACAGTTAGAAAAAAACTTCATCACAGTAAGATATTAAGGGAATGAATCCATATTTTCTTCAAGTACATGTGGTTTCCTTTTCACTTTTAAATCTTAAAGTTGAGATGCTTTCATCTTCCCCATCTTTGGGGTATTTTAAATGTTTTACCTTTTCTTTCAAATTACTCTTACATAAGGATGCCTGGGTCTTTGTGCTTTAAGTGATTTATAGTTAAAGAGATTTCTATACATTTTCTCTGTGGAGGAGTGTACAGGGGATTGAACTCAGGGACACTTGGCCACTGAGCCACATCCCCAGCCCTATTTTGTATTTTATTTAAAGACAGGGTCTCAATGAGTTGCTTAAGGCTTCACTAAGTTGCCAAGGCTGATTTTGAACTTGCAATCCTCTTGCCTCAGCCTCCCACTGGGATTACAGGCATGTGTCACTGTGCCTGGCTTACACATTTTCTCTTGATGGAAGTTTCTTTTCACGGTTAAATTGTAGTATATTTTATAATACCTTCCATTGTATTGTGGGTTATTCGTATATTCAGTTTTCCCCATTCTGTTTATCATATGATTCTTGCTTAGATTATTAAATCTATCTGTGATTTATGTCTTACCTTCCTTAGAACTCCTCACTGATACTTCGTTTCTCTCTGGTGTTGATAACCTCTTTATTTGGTCTTTAGAAATTTAATGAGTGAGCCAGTTAGCAGTTTTATTGAGAAACTGGGACCAGTAGTGTCAATGGATGCTGCCTAATATAGAATGAATTATTATGACCTTTTTAAAAAGGATTCGTATTTCTTCTACACTGTGAATGAGTCTGGTATTGTTGAATTGAATTTTTAATAGGCATTTGGTAAGGTATCTGATAGGGCTATGGAATGACTGCTAGAAATTACCTGTTGAGTTTCCAGCTTTTACCAATAAAAGAGAGTACCACCTTTCTAGAGTTGCTAGCATCTGCAGGGAGTAAAGGGTGGTGTGGTGAAAAGTATAGTGAAGTGGAAAGGGACAGGAAAGTTGGGGTATTGAGGGTTTGGAGTCTGTCTTAAGGTGGGTATTTCAGTGTAAGACTCAATTAGTGTTAGCTGTTCATCTCTGTTATCAAAGTATCAGATATAAACAACTTAAAGGAGGAAATGTTTATTTTGGCATAGTTTCAGAATATGGTCTGCTGGCTCCATTGCTTTGGACCTGAGGTGAGGCAGAACCTCATGGCAGAGGTGTGTGGCAGAGAAAGTCATTCAGCTCATGGCAGCCAGAAAGCTGAGAGGAAGGAGGGAGGAGGAGGAGGGAGAGGGGATGGAAAGAAGATAAACCCTCAAAGAGGACCACCCTCCCATTAACCTATTCCCTTCAACTAAGTCCCACCTACCAGGAGTCCATTCAGCTATCAGTGGATAATCCACTGATAAGTCAGAACCCTCAAGATCCAATCATTTTCCAAAACCCTACTTCTGAACATGTGAGACTTTCCAGATCCAAACCATAACATTCGGAATTAGGGTAAGGTTCGTAACGTAATAGTTTAGGATTGACAGACTTAGCAAGGCAAAGGGTTTTTTTTTTTTTAAATTTTTTAATTTTCTAGTGGATACAATACCTTTTTACTTTATTTTTATGTGGTGCTAGGATCGAACCCAGGACCTCACGCTTGCTGGGTAAGTGCCCTACCACTGAGCCACAACCCCAACCCAAGGCAGAGGTTTTAAGGTAAGATTTTTAGAGTCCTGGAAAGTGAACACCACTTACTGTTGTTTTTTGAAAAATTGAATATTCTAATTTGGTTTGTATGGGTTTTTCTGGAAGTTTCTGAAATGAACAATGAAGTTATGTGAAACTCTTACCTACTTCACAAAACTTTCCTGGAACAGTAAAGTCATTTGTTGAAGACAGCTGAATAGTGATAGTTATTATAGGGTGTAAACTCAGTGTAGACAGTTTCAGTTCTCAGTGCCCATCGAGAACCACAGTAAACTCAAAATGTATTCATAAAAAGTTTAATTCATGGGCACATCTACAAAGACAATACACTTTCTTGGTGATTGGTTTGGATTTTGAATTTTTTCCCCTGAGTAATCCGAACTAACTTGAACAGTTAAGGTGTCTAAAAACACCCAAGCAGACAGTTGAATATGAGTCTGCATCTCATTGAAGAGGTCAGGATCAGAGAGAGAAATTTGGGAGACAGAAGACTGAAGTCATGTCCCTGAATGAACTTGCCTATGAAGGAAACAATGTGAAAAATGCTTGGGACTTAAGTTCTTAATGGTCACACTGGTGTGTGTATGTGTGGTGGGGGTGGTTCTTGGTGTGGGGCAAGGGAATAAACCTGAAAAGGAGTGGTGAAAGAGGTTGAAAGAAAACCAGGATATTGTTATAGGGAAGTCAAGGAAAACATTTTTAAGGCCGATGTGGGAGTGGTCAAACTCCTATAAAATTGGGAAGGAGAGGTGAGGATATAGGTTAGTTATCTAGGTATAGGTGAGTTGAAATTTCTGCTTGCAGGTTTGTCTTTCATGTCAACTGTTTACGAATATGTGCAAATGCAGTTGTGATAGGCGGGGAAGAGGTCATTATGTATTATAATGTATACGGTTTGAAGTGAGCATTGGAGAGAGTGAGAGATAAAGCTCAACTGAGAAATATAGTACAGTTGTTCATTGTTGACACTCATTTAGGTTTGTTGATTAAAACTGCTTTGTTATGTGATTCTTCAGCAGTTCTGATGTCAGTGTACAGATGTGGAGAAAGCCTTAGGTAAATCAAGATTGGGATAGATAAGCATATATGGTTCTGCCTCAGTAAATGATGGGGACACATTCTGAGAAATGTATCATTAGGAGCTTTCATTATGCAGATATTATAGTATGCTTATAGGAGTCTGGATAGCATAGGTCAGTCATTCAATGTGGACTTTTGCCACACAATCAAGAGGCGTGGCAAACACAAGATGTTTGAGGTTGCTGTTAGCATAAAGGTGGCACATTATTTTACAGTAAGCATTTTCCATATAAGTAGAAGGAAAAAACTCTAACAATGAAAAGTACAGTATAGTAAATAATAGACCAGTAATAGTTGTTCAAAATCATTATCAAGTATTATGTACTACACATCATTGTATACACTTGCTTATATGTGACTGGCAGTACAATAGATTTTCTCATACCAACATTACCACAAACATGAGTGAAGGGTTGCATTTTGACATCTCTGGGTGATAGGAATTTTTAAGCTCCATTGTAATCTTATGGGACCATTGTTGTATATGCAGTCTGATCGTTAACCAAAATGTTTCCATCTGACTATACATTGGAATAGTCAGAAGTACATGTACTGTCCTCCTGCTCACTGCCTGTGGAGTGACTGTAGCAAAGCTGCTTTGTTGTTCCACTTCCTTTCTTTCTGATGAATATTCTCATGTGCCCTGCTTACTTATCCTTAAACTTACTCCTCGACTAGTATTTAGCCCGTCCGAAGTTATTTTTACTTTTGTGGAGAAGTAAATTGGTGCTTCCTTTACCTGGTTTTCACAGGGCTTTGAGGTCTGTGGTGGTATTTTTTTGGGGAAGAAGGAGTTTTAAAATAGAATTATAAAGAAAATAAGAATTTGCCAAGAGGACAGAGCATGAGATAAAGAACAGGAGGACCTAGTGGTTCCAGGTAGAGGGATATGCTTGTGTAAAAAAGAGAGGCCTGAGCAAACTACCTTCAGGGAATGGAAGCTATGAATAATTTCACTGAGGCAATGAAAGTGCTTTCAGGGAGTGTGATCTCTAAAGATGGGGCTGAAAAGTAACAGAGTCAGCACATAGACCTTCTATGTCTAGGTAGAGAAAGATCTGTTGCCTCCAGTGATGAATTTTTACTTAACAGCTTTTGTGAGTGTGTACAGATTTTTCTGAGTGTATACAAATATTCAGTGTTATGATGTTATCAACATAGGTATTTTATATTGGGAAATTCTGTTTGTAGGTTATTTTTTAAATTTATTTTTTAGTTCATTACAGTTTATACATAGTAGTGTGGTTAATTTTGACATTCATAAATGCATGTAGCATAGAAGTTAGTCATTCAAAATTCAGAATATTTTTGTGGTAATAATTTTACCAACTTGGCTCACATGTTACCCCACAAAAGTTGATCTCATTTTGGCTGTGATGGGGAAGGGAGGGAGGTAGTGGTATGTAGCCTGCAGTTTTATATACAGTGCATATTTTTGATATTCATTAGTTGAAAGTATAGTAGAGGAAGTAACGGCTGTTGGATGCTTACTCATGCTAGCCACAATACATCAATTCTAATTACATTCTTTTGAGATAGTTAATCCCTTTCTTGAAAAAGGACACTGAGCATGGCTTTCTCAGTGTCATACTTCTCACTTGCCATGTCCAAATAAGGGAATCAGGATTTGAACCTAGTTTAGGCTTACTCTAAAATTTACTCTCAATTTTTGTTACACAAAGTGTCTTCCTGTAGGCTGTAAACCCTTCATCACTAGTGCCAAAGTAGTATGTAATTAACATTTCCCCATAGGTATTAATTAAATGTAGAAATATGTTACCTCTCGGCTTTTGAGGATCAAGACTGAACAGGTAGTGAGTAATAATGGAGAAAAGAGAGAATCTAGTCCCAGATATCCGGTCTTTCATTAACTGGAGTCCATTTAATTCCACTTAGTCGAGAATTCAGATAGCCAAAAGCATCCTGTTCATCAGAATTCTAGTTAATTCAAGCATCACTATTTTTAAATGTTTTTCTGTGTTCTCATGGGAAACCTATCTTTGAACATTTAAAAAAATCTTGTCATTTGTCATGCATATATTGCATATTTTACCGTCTTTTTATTTTATATTAATTTAACCCAATACTTTAATTTTCTATTTGTAATAATATGCTGAGATTTCCTAAATAAGTGGAATTAATACAATGGGAAAATCCTACAAGAAAAATGAAACTTTTGGAAAGAAACAAAGTTATGGCTATGGAGTTTAGGTATAAATTTTCATCTTACTGTTTTGATTACTGTAAATCTTATAAAGAAAGTGGAATATGCTTTGTTAATTGACTGTTGTTTTGTTCCTTCTTGATAGGATTGGTATGTGAGCAATTTCTAATTTTCCACTTAGCAACTAATGGGGTAGGGGATTAAGATCCCAATCCCCCCTCCCCCCAAGAAATGAAATCACCGCAAAGTTTTTCTTAAGGTGATGGTAATTTTATAGTTTTAAGGTTAGTCTTCGGAAGATTCTTTTTGGGGGTTTTTCCAGGTCTTCAGAATTGACGATGTAAGAGTGATTTTTTTTTTCTTAATAGTGTTTGCTTTCCTCAGAGAAAAACTTTACCAGAAGGTTGAAGATTCTGGAATTTTTAATATGTTGCCAAGTCTCCCACTGTTGCCGAGGCAAGTTGGCCACTATCCAGTAGAATTTGTCTTATAAAGGCTTTAATTGTATTAGTTTTCTAAAAATATAATAAATCATTATTGTGTCATAAATTGTTCAGATCAGATGTGTCTTGAAGACAGACTATAAAGTTACCTATACACATTCTTCTTTTTTCTTTAAACATTTGTGTTTACCTTGTGCCAAGTATGCTAAGAACATTCTCATTGAAATGTCCATGACTATTTAGAAAGTAGGAGATTTTGTGAGACTTGTGTTTTAAAAAAATATAAAAAATAATCTCTAATATTACTTGGTCATACTTGAAAAATGTGGCATATGATATGGACTTAATATTTTTGAAGGGAATGGAAGTTTCATTCATATAGTAACTGTAAGAATGCGGCCTTTTAAATATGTAAATGTATGTTATTAATTAATTTTTCCTACTTAAATGAGATCTCCGAGTGCTGGTTTTATTTCTTGTTGGAGTTAGGATTGAAAAAAGGGTAAATGAGGGAAGAAAAAAGGAGGTACTGAGAAATGAAATTAACCAAGGTATATTGTTCTGTTTACCTGGACAAATATGTAACAGTGAATGCCACTATTATGTATGATTATAATGCACCAGTGCAAATTTAAAATAAAAAAATGTCACATTAATAAAGGGCAAATGATTAGCTTTACTTGATAGGATATCTTTACATCAATGAGATCATTATGAGTTAGGCAAAGGCTTCAGCTTTGTAGATTTGATATGCCACTTCATTTTATTTTGAGGTGATATAGAACTGTAGAAACTATTTTGCTAATAGTACAGTACAGTGTTAATTTAAAAATACAGAATGAGAAATAATTGGCTTGATATAACAAAAACTTTTTGGATATTAGTGATATGATGGGATAGGGGATGTACAGAGAGATTTTTTTTAAAAAAGTGTCCTTAAGGAATTTATGATATGGTAAAACCCAGACAGTTTTTTTTTTTTTTTTGTGGTGCTGGGGATTGAACCCAGGGCCTTGTGCTTGCGAGGCAAGCACTTTACCAACTGAGCTATATCCCTAGGCCCCAGACAGTTTTGATTTACATAGGCCACTTAATCCTAGTGAGTAAATCAATTTAGGAGACCAGATTGTGGATTTGAAGATTGGTTGGGAATAGCTTTAAGAGAGTGGGTTTTCAGCCTTCTCTTTATACTCAAATATTAATTGAAAACTCTTAAGAGCTTTCATTTATGTGGGTGATCTTTGTACGTATTGTGTTATATATTATTATGTATTATTGTGTTATATATGTATGAAAACATTTTAAATGGTAAGAAATTTGAAATTATTTAAAAATAAAAAACATGTTAACACAGTTTTAAGTGAAAAAAATAACTTCAAAATAATATGAGGGACTGGGAATATAGCTCAGTTGGTGGAGTGCCTGCCTTGCACACACAAGGCCCAGGGTTCAATCCCTAGCACCACCAAAAAAAAGTATGAGTACTATTCCATTGATAGATAGATAGATAGATAGATAGATAGATAGATAATGTACCACATTTTCTTTATCCATTCATCTGTTGAAGGGCACCTAGGTTGGTTCCGTAGTTTAGCTATTGTGAGTTGAGCTACTATAAACATTGATGTGGCTGGATCACTGTAATATGAAGATTTTACATCCTTTGAGTATGAACTGAAGAGTGGGATAACTGGGTCAAATGGTGTTTCTGTTCCAAGTTTCTGAATAATCTCCATACTGCTTTCCATAATGCTTGCACCATTTTACATTCCCACTAGCAATGTATGAGTGAACTTTTTCCCCCACATCCTCACCAACATTTATTGTTGCTTGTATTCTACTGTCATATACAACTCATTAGGACAAATTTTAAAAATTTTTAAAAAGAATAATATTGTTTGTGCATAATAATTTATACATATAATATTGCATATTTTCTAGTGTGATAGGAATAGATATTAATTTTATCTTTTTTCATTACTTTGTAAACTAAAAAATGTTTACCAATTATTTATTATTTTTCTGTGAATTACCTGTTCATGTTTGCTCGTTTCTTACAGATTTCTTGTTGATTCATAAATGTTCTTTGTAGATTAAAGATATGAATCTTCCCTTTTTGCATCTATGTGAAAATATTGAGTATATAATTAAAGTGTATAATTTATCTAACTAAAAAAATATGAGAAGAGATGCATTATTTGCATACTTGCAGATCTTTGATGTTTAGCTTACTTAAAAATGGATTCTCACATCTTAATGCACACTTTTGCATTTTAATCTATTGAAGTATGCTGTGGAGTTTATTCTCTGTTGGAGTTTAGTCTCTGTAAACACTGTTCTCTAGTGAGATAAGTGTAAAAAAAAAACAAATAACTTTTTAGTATTGTAAAAAATTATTTTGACCTCAGTACCTCCTATAAAGATTTCTCAGAGCACATTTGGAAAATCTGCTCTGGAGCAAAATGAAATTGGATCCTGATCCTGTCTTTGATCTTACTCTCTGGATTGGATATTTTTATAGCCATCTTTGTCATACCTTTGTAAATTACCAAATTTCATTTCCCACATCTACTCTCGGGAGACAACTATGAATAAATAGCCTTAATTCTATAGGTTTTGATTAGAAATGGCAAGCCTAGCTAGCTGTATGATCTCAAGCATATTCATTAATGTTCTGGAATCTCTTTCCTCCTATAAAATGGGTAGAGCAATTCCAGTTCATGAGACTTTCCTGGGTATCAAATAAGACAAGTATAGCAATTACAGTTTCTAATCAAATTGTACTCTTACAGGTTAGCAGAAAACACTACCTGAGCTGTGTTACAGTTTTGTCACATACGTTTTCGAATTATTTAATTACATTTGCAAAATATACTAAGTATTTAATAAGATTTATGTCTCAAAAAAAGGAAAGATTTTTTGCTGTTGTATATAAACTAGAATGAATTTTTTTTTTTAAGCCATCTTCCTTTTTCTGTCCTATTGTCTAGCACTTATTTGGGCCTTCTAGGGCCTTCATAGGGAGTGGGTATTTTAAAACACAAACAGCAAAATATCATGTCTTTTCTAAAGTGTTCATAACCTGTGCTTAAATTAATTAGAAACAGAAATATGTTTATTAAAGAGAGCTGAAGACTGTGAGATCATTAGTATAAGAAATATCAGTTTTGTCTAGATAAATACAAAAAGTTGAGCCTTCTCAGTCATTCATTTTTATAACTCCTAGAAGAAAGAAAAACTATCAAGCATCCAACCTGTTCATATTTATTGAGGGCAGCTATGTGCTATTATGTAGTGTTTGAGAATATGGATCAGGGTGTTTTGCTGCTTCAGTTCTACGTGGTTCCTCTGTTTACTTTCTATAATCTTTGTGTGTGTGTGTTTTTTAATTTTCACTGTCTAAATTTTTCTATATGTAAAATGGGGATAATTTTAGTAATCTTATAGAGTTAATATCATTGTTAAGTGAGTTAATGTATATAATGTTGTAGAACAGATTGGTATATAATACTGCTTTACTGCTTTTCCTAATGCATTAAAAAGGACATAATTTCTTTGACAATGTTAACTTCTAGTACTCCCACAGAGATCATATATTTTTAAATGATTGCTGAAAAATTATATGTGAAAAGTTTTTTTAAAAAATTCCTTTGTTATTTAAAGCACTCTTCCCCCTTTATTTTCACAGAGGAGAAAATTGATAAAAGACTAGGCCTTTTAGTAAGTTAGAATGTGTTTTATCTGAAATCATATTACTTGATTTTTTTTTTTGTTTGTGTGTTTGATGCTGGGGGTCAAACCAGGTCCTTGTGCTTGCTGTTTAAGCACACTACTGCTGAGCCTTGTCACCAGCCCATATTAGTGATGTTTTGAAGTACTTTCCCCGCCTGGAGTTTCCAAGTACCTTAGGTGCATGTTGTGAGAAAAACAGATGCCTAGGGCATTATTTAAACTTAAGCCTCACTTATTGAGAGAAAACTTGTGGTTGGCATCAGTCGGTACTAATCATTTTCCATACATTTTTAATCATTCTTGAAGGATATGCTAGCTAGTTTATAGCTTGTGAATTGCCTGATTAATCTTAAAAACAGATAATTGCTCACATTTCAATGTTGAGACATTTATTTGAACATATCAGGTTGTCCTTGGTTATATTAAATTTGTCAAAACTAGGATAGTTAAGTCATAAATATAATTATAATATAATTCCATTCTAGGTCAGTATATGTTACCTTTTGAAGAATTAGTGAATGAGCTGGGCTCGGTGGTACACACCTGTAATCCCAGCACTTGGGAGGCTGAGGCAGGAGGATCGCAAGTTCAAAGCCAGCCTCAGCAACTTAGTGAGGCCCTAAGCAACTCAGTGAGACCCTGTCTCTAAATAAAATACAAGATAGGGCTGGGAATGTGGCTCAGTGGTGGAGTGCCCCTGAGTTCAATCACCAGTACCAAAAAAATAAAAAATAAAAAAAAAAATAAATTAGTGAATGGCATCATTAAATTTAATCCTTTTGCTTATAGAAAGAATAGAAGAAGAATGGAAACTTTTCTTTGTCCTTTATGTCACGGAGGATATTGGATAAATGGCAAAGCTTCTGAAATGTGTACACAGAAGATAGCCTATCAAGACTCTTGGAAAACCTTAGTTGGAGTGATAAGCCTAAAATAAGAGACTTGTGTAGCCACTGTTTCATTTCTGGATTAAAAAATCAGGTCTGTGCATCAGAGAACAAGGTCTTGTTTTCTTCTAGGCTTGGGGAAGCAATTGAAAGTACAAAAGAGGCTCTGCTTTGGGTTCCTTTATAACCATTTTTATACTCTAAGCACCTTTTTTTTTTGTCTATTTAATTGAACATGCTTACTGCAATTAAATGGTGATTACTCTTCCTCCAATACTTGAGTAAAGTTAATGAGAGTAAATTAATTCTGGATTGAGGAATGATAAGTTTGTACTGATTTTACTTTCTTACTACTCATGAGTTCTTGGTATATACTATTAGATTTTCTTTCCTATTGATTGCACACCTAATGACTTGTATTTTAATCAAATTTGAAGTATGCTGTTATAAAAACAAATCACATAAATGAACATAGATGCCTAGGAGCTCCCTATAAACGTTGCCCCCAAAGCATAACGAAGACAGAAATTGATAGGTCAAATCCTCTAATAAATATTTTAAATTTCTGTAAAATATGATGCAAATCTTAGCTGATACCCACATATTTCGAAGTTTTTATTGTATGACTAAAATTTGCTTAAAGTATTTTAGATGACCTAAATTGTTGGATGCTTGCAAAGACTGCTGTGTGCAGCATGTATTTTGTTTTTTCACAAAAATATTGTTTTAAAGTTTGACATGATCTTTTCTGTTTTTGTTATGATTATTAATACATTAATTGAACAAATTAATGGGTTTCACTGAAACATTTGTATACATGCATATATCCTGCCTTGCTCATGTCCACTTTCCTTCTATACGCTGTTGCTCCCCTCCTTACTTCTCCTTCCCTTTCCTTGATAGCCCTTCTTCTACTTTCAGGGTTTTTTTTCCCCCTTTCTTTTTATAGGTTTCATATATGAGAGAAAGTGTGTGATACTTGTCTTTCTGTGTCTGGTTTATTTCACTTAGCATGAAGTCTTCCAGTTCTATCCATTTTCCTGAAAATGATGGGATTTCATTCTTATTTATGGATAATACTTGTGTATTTCTACCATATTTGTTCATTCTTCTGTTAATGGGTATGTAGACTGATTCCATATCATAGCTATTGCAAGTAGTCCCACAATAAACATGAGTATGCATGTATCTCTTTTGTATGCTGACTTCATTTCCTTTGGATACATACTCAGGAGTTATATGGCTGGGTCATATGAAGAGACTTGTACTGTTTTCCATAGTGGTTATAGAAGTTTACATTCCCCAGCAAGAGTGTATGAAGGTTCCTTTTTCTACATCCTTGACAGCATGGTTTTTTTTGTTGTTGTTTTTTTGATAATGGCCATTTTGACTGGGGTGAGATGGAATCTCAATGTGTTTGTTTTTTTTTTAATTATTATTTTTTATTTTTTGGTACCAGGGATTGAACCCAGGGGCACTTAAATACTGAGCCACATCCCTTGCCCTTTTTAGAAAATGTTTTTCTTTTGCTTTTCTTTTGAGACAGGGTCTCACTTTGTTGCTTAGGGCCTTGCTAAATTGCTGAGGCTGTCTTTGAACTTGGGATCCTCCTGCCTCAGCCTCCTGAGTTGCTGGAATACCAGGTGTGTGTCACCTTGCCCAGTTCAATATGTTGTTTGTTTTTTGTACTGGGATGCTTAACCGCTGAGCTGCCTCCCCAGCCCTTTTTTGTATTAAGAGACAAGGTCTTGCTAAATTGCATAGGGGCTTGCTACATTGCTGAGGCTGGTTTAGAACTTGCAATCCTCTTACTTCAGCCTCATGAGCCACTGGGATTAAGGTGTGCACTACCAGGCCCTGCTCAATATAGTTTTGATTTGCATTTCCCATATGGCTAAAGATGTTTTCATATATTTATTTCATATATTTATTTTCATATATTTATTGGCTATTTGTATTTCTTTTGAGAAATCTCTGTTCAGATCAGTTGTCCATGTTTTGATCAAATTACTTGTTCTTTTGTTAAATTTTTTTTGAGTTTTTAAAATACATTCTGCATATTAATTCTCTGTCAGATGAATAGATGGCAAACATTTTCTCCCATTCTGTAGATTTCTGTCTACTGATTGTTTGCGGTACAGAAATTTTAAATTTGATATATTCTCATTTGTCAATTCTTGCTTTTGTTTCCTGAGCTCCTGGAGTCCTATTTATAAATTATTGCTGTACCAATATCTTGGAATGTTTTCCCTGTGTTTTCGTTGAGTAGTTTCCATGTTTTCGGTCTTCATTAAGGTCTTTGATCAATTTTGATTTGATTTTTGTACAGGGTGAGAGATAGGAGTCTAGTGTCAGTTATCTGTATGCAGATATTCAGTTTCCCCAGCTCATTTGTTTAGAGGACATCTTTTCTCCATTCTGTGTTTTTAGCACATTTATCAAGAATCA
>JAJEJO010000778.1:1130220-1159812 GCA_020662805.1 Glaucomys volans
TTTTTAATGCCGATACCGTGCTGTTTTATGTCACTATAGCTCTGTAGTATATTTTGCAATCAGGTATTGTGATGCTACCAGCATTGCTCTTTTTGCTTGCAATTGCTTTAGCTATTTGGGGTTATTTGTGTCTCCATATGAATAGGATTTTTTTTTCTAGTTCTATGAAGGATGTCATCAGTGTTTTGATGGGAATTGCATTGAATCTATAGATCATTTTGTGTATTATGACCATTTTTATAAATTCTTCCAGTTCAAGAATAGGGGAGGTCTTTCCATCTTCTAGTGTTGTCTGCAGGTTCTTTCTTCAGATTTTATAATTTTCATTAGAGAGGTCTTTCACCTCCTTAGGTATATTATTGGATAAAAGTTTTTGAGGCTATTGCTAATGGGATTGCTACCCTGATTTCTTTCTCAGTGTGTTCATTATTGGTGTACATAAAAGCTATTGATTTTTGTATGCTGATTTTTTTAATACCTTTATTTTGTTTGTTTATTCTTCTGTGGTGTTGAGAATCAAACCCAGTGCCTCACACGTGCCAGGCAAGCACTCTACCACTGAGCCACAACCCCAGCCCATACGTTGATTTTTATATCCTGTTACTTTGCTGAATTTGATTTTTGTTTATCAGTTCTAAGAGTCTTTTGATGTAGTCTTTAGGATTTTTGAAGTATAGAATTATATTATTGGCAAACAGGAGTAATTGGACTTCCTCCTTTGCTATGTATATGCCTTTTATTTCTTTTTCTTGCTTAGTTGCTCTGCCTTAAGTTTGTTGTACTGTATTGAATAAGAGTGGTGAAAGCAGACATCCTTTTTTTATTCTTGTTGTTTCTGATCTTAGAGGAAATGCTTCTCAGTTTGTCCCCTTTCAGTAGGATGTTGGCTATGGGTTTGTCTTATAATGTTGAGATAAGATTCTTCTGTATCTAATTCATTCAGGACTTTTTTTTATCATGAAGGGATTTTAATTTTATCAGAGAGTTTTTCTTTAATTTTGAGGTGATCATGTGGTTTTTGTTCTTAATTCTGTTTATGTGCTGTCTTAGATGTTCATGTATTGGATCATCTTTGTGTCTAGAATGAATTTTGTCATGGAGTATGATCATTTTAATGTGCTGTTGAATTTGATTTGCAAGTATTCTACTGAGGATTTTGTATCTGTATTCATCAGGGATACTGGGCTATAGTTTTTCTTTAATTTTTTTTTTTTAATTTTGTCCTTATCAGGTTTTGGGAGCAGGGTAATAATGGCTTAACAGAATGTGTTTGGAAGGGTTTCTTCCCTATTTTATGAAATAGTTTGCAGAACATTGTTGGTTCTTTAAAATTTTAAACCTGGACTTTTTCTTGTTGAGAGACTTTCAATTACTGCTTCAGTTTCATTACTTGTTATTGTGCTATTTAGGTTTTTTTATATCCTCTTGTTTCAATTTTGGTAGGTCATATGTATCCAGAAAATTTTCCATTTCTTCTCGATTTTCCAATTTATTAGATATGGTTTTTTTATTTTCAAAACATTCCCTAATGGTCCTTTGAATTTCAGTGGCATCTGTTGTAATTTCTCCTTTCAACCCTTAATTGTATTTATTTGGGTCTTCAGTTTTTCTTTTGGTTAGTTTAACTAAAGATTTATTGTGCTTGTGGGTCCTGGGGGCTTTCACGATGTGGGGTAAGGGTGGGAGTCCCAAGCCAGACACCTGGGAGTCAGGTAAGCACAAGCAGGCCCAGGAGCCAGGGGCAGAGGACTCCTTTATTGCGGAAGCTACATAGCCTTTTATTTGTTTAAGAGCCAATGAAATTCCTGTACCACCTTGCACCACCCCAGCAGGACCAATCATAGTTCTCCCTGTGGACCCACATTTCCACCAGTCAACACAAGTCTCCATTTCTCACAACCATCAAGTTTCTAGCTCCTCAGTATGACCCACAATTTGTCAGTTTTATCTTTTCAAATAATTTGTTCTTTGTTTCATTGATCTTTTGTATTGATCTTTTATTCTCCATTAATTTTCTGATCTTTATTATTTCTTACCTGCTAGTGATTTTGGGTTCTTATTTTTTCTAAGGTCTTGAGATACATCATTAGGTTATTTATTTGAGGTCTGTGGGCTTTTTTTTTGTTTGTTTAACTCATTGATACAAACTTAACCTTAGTACTACTTTTGCGGAATCCCACAGGTTCTGCTATGTTATGTTTCCATTTTTGTTTAATTCTAGGAATTTTTAAATACTCCCCCCAATTTCTTGAATGATCTACTGTTTATTCAACTGTGTGCTGTTGAGTCTCAATACATTTGTTTAGTTTCTGTAATTCTTTCTTTGCTATTGACTTCTAGTTTCATTTTATTGTGATCTGTTAAGATGCAAATTATTTAAGATTTGCTTTATAGTTTAATATATAATATCTGTTTTGGAAAAAAGTTTCAAATGCTGATGAAAAGAATGTGTATTCTGCAGCCATTGGATGGAATATTCTTTGTCTTTTAAGTCCATCCACTCTGTAATGTAATTCAACTCTGATGTTTCTTTGTTGATTTTTTTTTTTTTGGATGATCTATTGGTGAGAGTGGGATATTAAAGTAACCCACTATTATTATGTGTGTGTCTGTCTCTCCCTTTAATGTCTATTAGTGTTTGTTTTATAAAATTGGATGCTCAACATTTGGTGCATATGTAATTGTTATTTTTTCTTGATGAATTGTTGCCTTTGTCACTATATAATGTGATCTTCGGGTGTCTACTAACCAATTTGAACTTAAAGTCTATTTTGTCAGATAGAAGTATGGCTCCTCTTGCTGACTGTTAAAATTCATTTGCTTGAAATACCATTTTCCATCCTTTAAGTCTGTGCACATCTTTGCAAGTGAGGTAAGTTTCTTTTAGGCAGCATTTTGCCAGGTCTTATTTTTCTATTCTGTCAGGTAGTATGTGTCTTTTAATTGAAGAATTAAGACCATTTGCATTCAGGGTTTTTTGAAAGGTATGTAGTTCCTGTCATTTTGTTGATTTTTTTCTTATTCTGAAAATACTTTATCTTAGATGTTTGATGGTTTACTATATTGTTGAATTTCTCACTTGTCTACTTGTCTAGTGAGATTTATTCTTTCTCATGCTTACATGATTGTGTTAACCTTTGTTCCTCTTCTGGGTGTAAGATTTCCTCAAGTGTCTTCTGTAATGCTGGTCTTGTGGTTATGGATTCCTTTAGATTATGTTTATATTTGAAGGTCACCAATTCTCTTGATTCTGGAGAATCCTGGTTTGATAATCTTGCATGACAGGTTTATTTTTCCTTAAATATATTTAAAGAAATTTTTAATTTGTTCTTTTTAGATATACATGATAGTAGAGTGTATTTTGACATATTTTACATACATGGAGTGTAACTTTCCATTCTTGTGGTTGTACATGTTGTGCGGTTTTGTCTTTTGTTTTTCCTCCTTTCAGAACTTGAAATACATGGTTCCATGCCCTCCTGACCTTTAGAGTTTCTGCTTAGAAATCTGTTTTGTTGATGGGTTTGCCTTTGAAAGTGTCTCGGTACTTCTCTTTGCAGTTTCTAATTTTATTTCATTTTCCAGTAGTTTTTGCAATGTAACGGTAATATCTGTAGAGAGATTCTTTTCTGATCATGTCCATTTAGGGTTCTAAATGCATCCTATATATGGGTGTCCATGATGTGGATTATTCATTATCTTTCAGTGGTGTCCCAGAGATTTTGTATGTTCTTTTCATTCTCATTTTTTTCTTTATTGCTGTCTAAATATACTATTTTGACAGAGTTGTCCTCAGAATTCTGATATTCTTTCTTCTGCTTTATCTATTTGTTGTAGAGACTGTCAGCTGAATTTTTTACCTGATTTATTGAGCTTTTCATATCTAAGATTTCTAGTTCATTCTTTTTCAGAATCGCTTTATTGAAGTACTCATTTACATCTTCATTGCCTTCCTTAATTCATTCAGTTTATTTATATTCTCACCCTATGTAGTTCCTTCTACAATGGAATTGGAAACCCCTATTAGGAGTTGTGTGTTTCTTTGGTCCCTATTGTCATTTGTCCTGGTACTTCAAAGTAGTTCTGCTGCTGCTTGTTCCTGTCATGATGATGAGCCTGGAGCTTGTATTCTGTTTAGAAACTGGTCCAGCACTGGTTGGGGATGTGGCTCAGTGGCAGAATGCTTGTCTAGCATCCTTAAGGCCCTGAGTTCAATTCCCAAAACTGCAAAAACAGAACAACAACAAACCCCAAAGTTCTGGTGGGGATGGGGGTGTAGTTCAGTGGCAGAGTGTGCACTTGGGGTGTGAGAATCCCAGAGTGTACACTTAGCATGCAAGAGGCCCTGGGTTCTCTAACACCAGAATAAATAAATAAAATTAGAAAAAGATACTGGTGCAACTTCAGTTATTTCATTGGGAAAGGCAGGAGGTACTCACCTCCAGTCTTGTCAGCCGTATGCAATAAGACAGGGTACAACTGATGCTGATATTTCTTGTAGGGTGGTACCTGTAGCATTTTTGTTATTTTTCTCAACTGTGGCTGTGGGAGTGAGTATCCAGGAGGGGGACCTCCCCTTCTCCCTCATGACCTGTGCCTGCTTAGGAATGAGTTGTCAGTTGGGGTCTTTTATCCCCCTCTGTTATTTAAGTTGAAGTATCCGCTGAGGTTTGAATGGGAATAGGTCATGGCTGGAACTAGGTATAATTACCCTCAGCTGGACTGGAACTATAGCCCTAGTAACAGAGCACCCATCACCCAAAGTGGCTTGATAAAGAAAGAAGGGGGGGAGCAATAAATAAAAACAAACAAACAAAAATCCCAACAACAATAGCAACACTATCAAAAGAAAGGGGAAAATAATGAAGAGTTGAGAAATAATCAAAGTAAAATTAGGAGGAAAGCAAAATGGGGAATGAAGAAACAAAAAAATAAAAATTAAAAAGAGGAAAAATTTAAGCAGGAGAAAAGTAAAACAGTGGCAAAGGGGGAAAGAAAAGAAATTAAATACTAAAAACAAGAGGGGAGAGAAAATTAAAACACATAATAGTAGCAACATAAAAGTATTAATGAGAAATGAAAATTTCCTCTTCCTGAAGATGCTGGAACTAGGGCGCAGGAGTAGATATTTGCAACCTGTGCCAATCAAAACTTCTTTCTGTCTTCTTAGCTTTGCACCCCTTGGAAAGAGTAAAAGCCAGGGACTCTTCACCCCCTCTTGTTTCCTTTGTGGTGCCTGTGAGGTGACTGGTGGGAGCTATTTGTGGCTGGAATCAGTTGGAATACCTCTCAGCTGCTTTGCTGAAACTAGCTAGGGTGGAATGCAGTTTCCCACATAAAGATCCTCTCCAGAACATTTCAGACTGCACATTAGGAGAGCAGGATAAACTCTGATGCCTCAGTATGTCAGTGAGCTAGGGTAGAATGTGGAACTCTCCAAAAATTCTCGTTTTTGTTTTGTGTGCTGCACATTCAGAGCAAGGGTAATATTGGCTCTGCAACCTGACCCCTTATGCCCCTGAAGACACAGAGAGGCTATGGGGTTGAAAGACCTGCATTTGGGGGAAGTGGGTGACTGTGGGTCCCCACTCTACACTGCCCACAATTCTAATCTTCCCAGCTCCAGCTCTTGCACGCAGTCATGCTTGATGCTCACTCCCAGTGAATTCCTTTGATTGGACTGCTGAACCACCAATTTCAAAGGGAAGCACCTTCCATTCCCCTCTGAGTTGCTGTTCCATCTCTTACCACATAGAAAACTGTGAGTTTGTGTCAGTCTCCCTCCCCACTCCAGCCTGTGTCAAGCTTTTTTCTCCTTGAGCCAGTGCAGTGAACTTGCTGCTGGGTCCCAGAGATAGAAGAATGTTGGAACCTTTGATTTCCAGAGCAATAAGCTCAAACAATAGGGCCCTTTCAAGATGCCTGCCAATTACAGCACCCTGAGAATATGCTGAGAAGTGCAGAGAACTTCTCCAAAGCCAGTTCACCATGCAAATCCCAGGTCTATTTTGTGTTTTGATTGTATTTCTGCAGTGTGCCCCATTCTGTACCAGTGGTACACTGTGCACACTGGGGCTCTCTCTCTTCCACCTTTGCTTCTCCCAAGGGTGGGTGTTCCCCTTCTTGCTGGTGCACTTCTCTGCAGTCCATTTTGGGGTGCTTTGTTTCACCCTGTGTTCCATTGTCCCCTGGTTTCTCCCAGTTTTTTATCTACTGTTGAGCTTAGCATTCTCCCACAGTCACTCACCTCAATAAGCAGCTACATTCCAGCCATTTTGATTCTACTTTTCTACTTTGTGGAGAAGCAGGTGAGTGGTAGGTGCCTCTAACCTGCCAACTTGAATATTTCTGTGTATAGCATTGAAGGAGGTGATAGTATAGTAGAAGCTCTTTTAATAGTCTTTCATTAATTGGTAGCTTTCCATCTAGAAGACTGATTGATGCCCATGGCATATTTAATACTCACTAGTGACTGATAGACTTTTTTCTAGTTTGACCTTAAATTTCTTTTCCTATCAGTTGGCTGTCAACTTTACTTGATATTATAATTACATAGTTTAATCAGATATACCTAAACCAAGGAATTATCAGTGCACAAGGAGAGTAATTTTGGTGAAAACTTTGGAAAGACAATAAAGACAGGCTGCTGAAAAAAAATTAGAATTAAATGTTAGGAAAATAACTAAGCTTGGAAAGGTCTTACAAATCTAGAAGAGCTTGGCATTCATTGCTTTACACTTCTTTTTAATTTTTTCTTTACTTTTAAAAAAATTGATTAGGAATGGTAATAACTGTTGGTAAATATTATGTAGGGAATTCCTATTATGCATCCAGGCTTCATCTCACTCAGCAAAGTACTAGTGAGCACATTTGAATGTTTTAAGTTAAAATAATACTTGATATCATTTTTTAAAAAGTACATAGGTATCATTTGTGTGTGTGTGTGTGTGTATTTCCATATTTCCCTGAATTACCAGCTTGATTAATGGACTGGTTCTCAGGTGATTAATTCACCAAATTCCGATTTTCAGTGAATATACCTTCTATCTCAAGCACATTTTTCTTGAATTGTAACGTAAAAGAAAGTTAATAGTTAGGACCGAACTCCTTTTCAAACTTTTAAACATGAATTTTGTAGTAAAATTGTAATAATACATTGATTTCATACTATACTTCATGGTTTCTAGCGACTATCATGAAATTTTACATTCATGCTATTTCCTTTAAGAAGATTTTGTCATTACCTAGAATTTGGGACCCTCTGATGTTTCTTTCTCGCCTTCTTAGACTCTATTTATTTATTTATTTTTAATAGGCTTCTTGTTAAATTTCCTTTTCCTGATTCTTCCAAGGCAGATGCTTCAACACTATAATAGTATCATATAAAGATGTTAAAATATTTCATTTTCTAGTGAATATCATACAAATATGTAGAATACTTCTATCATTGGAATATTAAAATAAGAATTTTTACTATTTATATTTATTTTACTTAGTATGTTGGGAAGCTGAAGATACCTTTTGAGAATGAGTGGCAATGGGATTGGAATGCACTCCAATTTTAGGAGGCACATTGTCCAGAGAGGGCTCTAGCTGTTTTGCTGGCTTCTGGAGCAGCTGGCTAACTGCAGAGCACATTGATGTAGTCATGATTGCTTTCATCCTAGAGCAGAGCAAGTTAACAACAATTAAATCAAGAGCCACTTTAGAAGTTCTGACCTCAGGATAACCTCTTTTCCTTTCTTTGAAAGGGGGAACAATTCCAGTCACTTCCTAACTTGTAGGCACAAAAATGCATGGGGAACACATAGCCACATTTAGAGTTGTGACCTCTTGACTTTCTTTATGCCTTATACAGGTAGATTCAGAATAGGATCTTCCCCATTTTCCTTTGGAGTAAAATGAGCATTAGTTTTAACCTACTGTTCTGTGTTGAATGGAGAAATAATTCTATCCCAATTCACTTTTCTTCCAATCGAACTCTTCCTAGGCTTTCATGACGGATAGACCCAGGACTCTATATAAACTCATCCTTTTCGTAAAAAGGCCTACAAGTGAATGACAACTCTTCTGTGTTAGATAGCAGTCCAGTGTTTCTTGATATATACATACATACATTATTTTATTTCATTTCATTTCATTTCATTTCATTTCATTTCTTTCCTTTCCTTTATTTTATTTTATTTTATTTTATTTTATTTTATTTTATTTTATTTTATTTTATTTTATTTTATTTTATTTTATTTTTACGGTGCTGGGGATTGAACCCAGGGCTTTGTGCTTGGGAGGCAAGCACTCCACCATCTGAGCTATATCCCCAGCCCTGTTATATACATTTTTAAACTCAAGCTTTCTTTTGATAAATCTGGGTCTCCCATTATTCTCTGGGTAGCTCTCAATTCACTATAAAGGTTTTATTGAACTTTATTTTTTACACATTTCAATTTTGCTTCCTCTATGACTGACTACTTGACAGGATAGATAATTTCAAAAATGAAACACAAGTTGTTGTGTTGATAGAACTGATATGGTGATCAGTTTCCAACTTATAAGTTTTAAATTCACTCTCCTGTTCATTGAGAGCGATGTTATAGAACAACCCTGAATCTGTTCCATTTAGCTATATTTTACATTTTGTTTCAGCTGTTAGCAACAAATTCAAGTGCTTACAGTGTGAGCACCAAATATTAATAGAAGGAATTAACCACAGTTGAGAACTGCTATTTTACTTTGTCAAGTGTTCCTGATACTACCATCATGCTAAAGGTCTATGTCCTTGTCTCTTGGAGAACATACTAAGTTAGAACAAAAAAATGAAGGAAGAGTAGAAATCAATAAAAATGTCATGATGAAATAAAAAGGTAAAGAATTACAGGGCTAGGGTTGTGGTTCAGTAGTGGAGCGCTTGCTTAGCATGTGTGGGGCACTGGGTTCGAGTCTCAGCACCACGCATAAATAAATGAATAAAATAAAAGTCCATCACAACTAAAAAAATTTTTTAAAAATTATATTTTGATGTTTTGTTAATATTAAAATTTTGTTGACCTTATGTGGTTAGTATCTTTCTATTCAGAAAAGAGAAAAGAATCCAGGTATTTAATGTTACATATATTTGCGTTGTATACCTTTTTGATAATTGATGGTATTGAGCCACCTATAATTTTGACTAATTTCTCATAAGATTACTGATAGATATTTAAAATTTCTGATTGTCCAGAATCATGAGTATGCTATATCCTGATTGAAAAATCTAGCTTTTTATGAGGATCAAATGGTGGGTCTTAGCTTTAACCAAATACTTGGTCCAAGTATTTGTTTTTCTGAACAATGCAGTTTAATTATCAGCTTATAATTTTTTCAGAGAATACTTTTACACTCTTATCTTTTTATCCTAGATATTGAAATACACTAGATTTAGTAATATATCACATACAGAATCTGAGATCTGAAATGCTTCAAAATCGGAAACTTCTAAGTGCTGCCAGGACACCACAAATGGAAAATTCTATACCATTATTAAAACTATTGTATAAATTACCTTCAAGCTATGTGTATAAGGTGTATATGAATTTCCTGTTTAGTCTTGTGTCCCATTCCTAGGATATGTCTGTCTGCCTGCCTGCCTATCTGTATTCATTCTGGAATATACATTCTGGAAATTACACACACGCGCGCGCACACACACACACACACACACACACAATCCAGAATTCATAAAACTCGTACCAGTGGTTCCAAGGATTTTGGATAAGGAACCTGTATATGATAGTGGGTAGGATTTATTATATCTAGAATTAAGGGAACTTTTCGTGTGGATGTGTTTTTGTATTTTCCCTTTTATGAAGGACTGGATCATGATGCCTCCAGAAGAAATGACTAAAATTGCTTGCTGTGTAGGAAGGGTAACATCTGTGCTCATATAATATATGGAAGTGGCCTAGTTCTCCTGTGGAATGTCTCACACTTGTCAGTACTGTCCTCAAAAATAGTTTATTAATAATTTTAAGTAACCTGGATTCATTTTAAAATGCATTGCCCAATCTAGGAAGACTAGGTGGCAGTAGAAGGGGTTCGTTAGAAGCCTATTGCCTTTTGCTGTGTTCAAACTCTCATCTCAGAAGTGTTAAAATGTAATCATGAGTAGTTGAAAGTTTTTCTACCTGTGGATTGAGCCTAGCATTTGTCTTTATAATCTGCGCAAGGAGACACGTTCATAGGTCTACCAAAGGAGGAAGGAGGAATGCTTACAAGTTTTGTGAAGAAATTTTATTCACAGTATTATTTGCTTTATATAAACTTAGTTATAAGATTATAAAACACAAGCACATTCTGGTAGTATAGTAGGTGAAATTTGTTTACTTTTAGATAATTTGATATTTCTAAAATGGCTTTAAGGTGTGGGTTTTCTCTTAATGAATGCTCTGACTTGCTCTATTCAATAACATCCAATTTCACAAATATTGAGAAGTTTATGTCCATCTATCAGCCAACTTATTTGTGTGTGAAAGTTAATAAATTAACACATTAGAGTTTGCATTTTGGCTTTATCGGATTTACTTAATAGCTTAATAACTTGGGTTAGTCACTTAAGCTTGGGTTTTGTTTTTCATTTGTGTAATAGGAATGGTGAATAGTGATTTTACCTCACAGACTTGTTCTAAGAGTCAAATATAAGCTGTAAACTCCTTAGGGCTAGGTGCCTAGTGGTGTTATTCACGTTTTTTTATTCCTTTTAACTTTTATTATTTGTGGTCCTGGGATTGTACCTACTGGTGCTCTATCACTTCATTTTGATTTTGACATAGGGTCTCACTAAGTTGCTTATACTGGCCTTGAACTTGTGATCATCCTGCTTCAGCCTCCCAAGTTGCTGGGATTATAGGCATGTGCCACCATTCGTGGCTATTCATGTTATTTTAACAGTACATTGACAGATGAGTATCTGTATTGCAGCATGCATTATTGTAATGGTCAGCATAGGGGAAGGTAATATACCATTGTCAAATATCTTGCCTTTGAGGAAAATGAATCATTTTTATTTAACATTGAATAATATATTTAAGGACAATTTTGAAACTTTATTTTTATGGAGAAATATATAATGAGTAGCACTCTATGGAACTCTTGAATTCTGTGGAATCCCACTTGAAAACTGTACTGGAATTTCTAATTTTAATAATGCAAATTGGTGATATTTTATTTACTTCCTTTCAAAACTAGAAGTGTTGTGTTTAGATAAATGGAGTGTATACCTGAGTATATCCCAATGTCTGTGGGAAGGCAGAGTTTATCATAAATACAATTATTTGAACATCTTTTTTGAAGTATTGTTTATATAGCTCACTCCTTTAATGTGTACAGTGTAATGTTTTTAATATATTTACAGTTGTATAATCATCACCATTATCTAAGAAACTTTTCATCACCTCAGAAGAAACCTTGTATTAATTTCTTCCATAGTCCTTCCATTTCTTTTAAACCTTTAACTTTGCAAGTCTTGAATAAGATTACAGTTGGTCCTCATTATTTGTGGATTCTGCATTTGTGGTTCAACCAATGATGGATTGAAAGTATTTATGAAAAGTACTGAATACATACAGATTTTTTCTTATAATTAATTTTAAATAATACAGAAAAATATTTATATAATATATATTCAGTATTATTTGTAAAGCATAAGGATGTTTGGATGTGTGTAGGTTATATGCAAATACCATACTATTATAGAAGGGACTTGAGCATCCATGAATTTTGGCATCTGCAGAGGGGTTCCTGTAACTAATCTGCCAAAGATAACAAGGGACGATTTTTCAGCCCCATTGTTTTGAATTTAGCTGGAATTGACTAAGATTAATCTTTATGCTCTCTCTGGGAAAAGGTTGAATAAATAATAAAGTATCCAAACTATAAGAAAAATAAAAATAGAAGTTTATATACATTTTGAAAATGCATGAAAAGTTATTTAATCAAAGCATACCCTGAGATAATATTCTTTTAGCAGTACAGTAGGTTATTTTATTTTATTTATTTTTATTTTTTTGGTACTGGGGATTGAACCCAGGGGCACTCCACCACTGAGCTACATCCCCACCCGTATTTTGAATTTATTTAGAGACAGGGTTTCACTGAGTTGCTTAGGGCCTCGCTAAGTTGCTGAGGCTGGCTTTGAACTCACCAGCCTCCCAAGTGCTGGGATTACAGGCATGCGCCACCTCGCCCAGCTGACAGTAGGTTATTAATGTAAGAGAGCTCTTTCATTAATTTTTAAAAAGTCCATGAAAGGATACATTAAGTCATAGTTTAACTTACAGCATTTTTAAGTGGTTGTGCAATAATGTTATGTTCTCTAATGTCATCTCAGGTTTGGTGAGATGTGGTATGTTAGAAATAGTAAACATAAATATGAACAGAGAAGGATTCAGAACATATCAGGCAAAAAAAAAATATTAGGTTTAGTCTAAGTGGAAAAAGCAACTTAAGTTTGAAAATAATGAAATACCATTCATCTGACATTTAACAATTCAGACCTTTCACTAATCCACATTTATCTTTTCCTCTGAGGATTTTTGAATAGGTGATAATTGAAAGTTTTCATGTAGATACCGAATTTGGGCTTTAAGAAATTTTCTTGAGTTTCCTTTTTGTTTTATAAGATGGGTACTTTGTTTTATTATGAATTACAAAGGAATTATACTTTCCAAATTTGGAGGTTTAAAATAGGTACTCTTATTTTGGTACTAATTATTTATAGAATTTCCTCAGAATTCGTTAGAAAAATTAAACATCCCAGCTTACTTAGCATTTTATAACCCTAAATTTTTGTAAAATATTACCGTAAGTATCTAAAATGGAGATATAAAATCATTCAGGTGGGTTCTGGCTATTAAGCTATTTTCCTTCATATTCAAACTCACCCTTCTAAACTTTATTTGTAGTATAGGAACAGGGGTCCTACAAACTATTACTCTCTTTTGCAACTGCTTTCCTGATACCCTCTATCAATAAAGGTATCTGTTGAAGATAGCATAGAGAGACAAGAGATTTTTTTCCTTCATATTTACTTCCTCTTCCTTTCAGTATCTTCTTGGCAGCAAGGTTTACCCTGGCAGGAATAATAGAGGAAAGTGGTTCCAGTTTGTTGTTGTTACATACTCATAGGACCATATTCATCACATTCCTTCAGAGATACCAGCATCAACTAAACATCATTTCCCGTCTCAGAGATCTGGGTCTAGGCTTTAGAGGGATCCTTCTCCAAGCTCTTGGCACTTGTGTCCTTCTAATTGTGCCTCCTTTTCAGAGGTCTATGACCTAGTTTCAGAAGGTTTCCCTTCAAGTCTCTGCTTAAAGGAGAATTTAACAATTTCATCCACTTCCTTTTGTTTCCCTCTGCTTTGGGGCTGATAGTGGCTTCTTGAAATTATTGCTTTTGTGATAGTCTGTATTTTCCATTTTGCCTTTCAGTTCACCAGATCCTGGTTAGCACCTCCTATTAAATTCTCTCTGTTAAAATTATGGTTCTGGTTTTAGTCTTTTGACTGAACCTTGCCTAATATACTGGTAAAAATCATAGGCCTTTGCCCTTTGGAGATCACCTTAGGCCATCTTGATTTGGTGGTTATTCAGTTTCTGCAGTGTCGCAGTCCTTTTTTTGTTCTCTCAATCCTGTCCAGTGGCCTCCTCTGTGGTCCCAGAGCAGCTTGGACATATGCACTCTTACCTGCTTTTCTGTGTTTCTTATCTCAAGGCCTGTGCTGGTGCTTTTGAGTGTCTTTAGTTCTTAACATAAGATTTGTGTATAATAGGTGCTCAATGAGTATTTTAATTAATGAACATTCTTGTAGATAATTGTAAAGGGCAACATCATGATAAAAATTATCTGATGAAGGAAAGGATCTTATTTTAATAATTTTTGGCATTTAAAGTTCCTCAGAAACTGAGATGTTTAAACCAAATCTCAATAGGGCATCAGAGATAAGATATTCCTCCAAAAGTCATATACCTGAGACTTGATTGAACCTCTCTAGTTCCATTGTTCTTGAGATTGATTATGTTCATTCTTACCAGCCTGTCTACACTAACTCTTACAAGATTGTTCCAGAGAAGAATCCAAATCCATCTGCCATGATACCTTTTAGGTTATCAGGTCTTTGCTTATCATGACTTACTTTTAATTAAATCCTCAAGCTTCCCTTTTCTTCCCATCTTAGTTGTGCCCACAAAGTGAACCTTATTTTCTTTGTTCTGCTTTTATATTAGTACTTAAGGATCTGATGGATTCAGGGTCACACAGAGGCTTTCCTAGTCTTCTAGCTACATTGATTTCAATACACATTTCCTCCTACTATTTAGTAGGGTCACCCTGGTTCACCTATATTCCACTTCCAGATCTCTCACCCATTACGATATGTTACAGGTTTTCATGTTATTCCCATCATAATATCCTTTAGTATAGACTGCCTCCAAGTATAATTAAACAAACAAATCTGTAACTCTGGTGTTAGTTACCTTGCAGTTCCTATAGCAAAATGCTGAAGATAATCAACTTATTTAATTATTAAAAGGTTTATTTTTATTCACAGTTTTGGAGGTTTTATCCATGATCATTTGCCCACATTGCTTTTGGGCTTATGGTGAGGCAGGAGTGCCTGGTAGAGGAAACCCGTTCATCTCATGGCCTCGTGTGAAAAAAAAGAAGAGTAGGGACTTTGGCAAACATTGCCTTTTTTGTGGGCAAAACGTTGACAAGTAGTAGATACATTGGTGGGTCATGAAAAAAAAGGAAGTCAAGAATGGAGTGATACATCTTTCAAAAGACACCAAATTCTGTACTTGATGACCATATATTGGCCATTTGTTTCAAGAGCAAAAACTTCGTCTGACCATAGTCAGTTTTGGAAACTCATTTGTTAAGTGACTAGTCTGATATTACCCAGCTGTTTAGTGGCAGGACTGAGAAAAAGAAATCAGTTGTTTTGACTTTATCCCTAAGTCCTTTTTTAAATTCAGGTATTTCACTTATTCCCTTAAAATTTTTTAATCCACTCTTTATTTTCATTATGCCTCCCTTTTCATTTTTAATTTTTTCTGAACATGTTAATCCTTTTTACCAATGTGTACAGAATTATGTTAAATCAATTCTTATTAGCTCACGACATATTGCCCTTACTGATCCCTGCATGGTCTGCATATCCTTGTATTTATACATCAATAAAGTAGTTAAATACCATAAACCCCACTTTTTAAAATGATTTTTATTGTTGCGTTATAATTATACATAATAATGAGATTCCTTGTGACATTTGTATATGCATATAATATAATTTGATCAGTTTCATTCCCCAGTTTCTTCCTTTCCCATTCCTCCTCCCTTCCTGATACCCTTCCTCTACTGTTGGTGTCCTGTTTTTTTAATTTGTGCATTATCATTAAGACTGAGATTCACTGTGATATTTTCATTCATGTGCATAACATAATTTGGTCATTTTCATTTCCCAGTACTTCCCCTTACCATTCCCTCTCTCCTCCTTAATTCCCCCCTCCTTTACTCTGCTGGTCTCCCTTCTATTTTTGTGAGATCCCTTTTTTTTTCTTTTATCTCTCTAGTTTCTTTCTAGTTTTTCATATGAAAGAAAACATTTGATCTATGACTTTCTGAGTCTGACTTATTTCACTGTGGCATAATTATCTCCAGTTCTGCCCATTTATCAGCAAATGACATAACTTCATTCTTCTTTATGGCTGAGTGAAACTCCATTGTGTATTTTCTTTACCCATTTGTCTGTTGATGGATACCTAGACTGGTTCCATAGTCAGCTATTATGAATTACAGTTCTATAAATATTGATGTGTGTGTAGCTCTATGGTGTGCTGAATTTACTTCTTTTCATAAATCCAGCTTCTTAAACATTGCCAATAACTCACTTCCTATGTATTCTTCTCTTTGCCTCTTCCTAATTGCTACCTATCATCATGAATTTTTAGTCCTTTGTATTTTGTTATAATATATATTATCATAATACATATACATGTATATATTATAACTTAGATAATATATTGGGGTATGTTTTTTTCCTTTTTTTTTATTTTTGTGGAAAGATTATCATTCTAGGGGGTTGGAGTGGTAGAGTACAAGTTTGGCAGGCTCAAGACCCTGAGTTTAATCCCCAGTACCTCCCCCTGATCAGATAGTTTATTTTTGAATGAAAGTGGAAGAATTTAAGTTTTTACAGAGCAGTAATGTTTCAATAACTACCACAGATGATTGATTTTCAAGTAGAACATAATCACCAGAGCAAGTATTTTATTTATTTATTTATTTATTTTTGCGCAGCTGGGGATTGAACCCAGGGCTTTGTGCTTGTGAGACAGGCACTCTACCAACTGAGCTATAACTCCAGCCCCCAGAGCAAGTATTTTAAAAACAGCTCTTTGTATCTTTCACTGAACTTCTGGTTTTACAATTTTTAAACCTCTTTTTTCTTTTTAATCAAAGAGAATTTGGTAAAATAAATCTTAACTGGAGTAAATAATGAAAAAGAATTTGAGGGGTGTGGGAAAGATGGTGGAATGAGACCGACAGCATTACCCTATGTACATGTATGATTGCACGATCCTGTACAACCAGGAAAATGAAAAGTTGTACTCCACTTGTATATATTGAATTGAAATGCATTCTCCTGTCATGTATAGCTAAATAGAACAAATTTAAAAACAAGGGAATTTGATTCATTTATAAAAGAGTAGATAAAAGTTAATGAAGTCTTAAATTTTTCAGATACCATTTTGTTTCTGTGCATGGTTCTTTTTTAAAGGACCTTTTTCTTTTTGTATGTAACTATTTGTATATTAAAATGAGGCACTACCTCAAGTAGTTACAATTGTTCTCTTGGTTCTGTTGTGAGTGTGACCATTATTATCAAAAGCATCAGATGACATTTCTAATAGATGACTCTCTGAATTCATTGAGACTGAACATCTGTTTAAAACAAATGCCCTTTCTGTGGGGATTTGTAGTCTGAAAATCAAATGCTTATTCATGATGAAAAGATCTACATTTTGAGTCATTTATAAATCAGATTGTAATTGATTTTGAATTTTAACCTCTTGTTTAACAATGTATGAAAAAATATGTTTAAAGAATATAATTAAGGCAACTTTTAGTGGAAAAACATTGTCTTTTAAAAGCTAGATAATTTGGGGTGTAATTTGTACAAGTAGATACATTGAAAAAATGCTTATAAGTTTCTTGGAAGCTTCTCTGTGAGCAGGTTAGATTTTGTAAGTTTTTGGTAATGGATGGTGATGTCCTTATAAACCTGTAGAGGTTCCAATATAATGAACTAATGAACTGCATATCTTGATTTCTCCAAATTTTTTTTTGTGGGGGGGGGATACCGAGGATTGAATTCGGGGGCACTGAACCACTGAGCCACATCCACAGACCTTTTTTGTATTTGATTTAGAACAGGATCTCACTGAGTTGCTTGGTCTCTCACTTTTGCTGAGGCTGGCTTTGACCTCTCCATCCTCCTGCCTCTGCTTCCTGAGCTGTTGGGATTACAGGTGTGAGCTACCCTGCCTGACTTGATTTCTCCAATCTTAATAAAGTCAGCCAACTAAATTTTGTATATGTTATTTCACAGATGGAACAATTTTCACAAAAAAAATGCAATTTGAATAGTTAATGAATTTTGGCCTTCGTATTAATTATCAAAAATGTATAACCTTGAGTTCCTTTCACTTCCAATAGTATAACTTCATCATTCTGGAAATAATGTCTTTTCAAGGCTGCCTCTTATCTGCAGAGTTCATATCTGCTTTGCTTTCTTTCTTTTTTTCATATACAGTCCTTTTAGTCAATTGTATTGAGGTATACTTTTTTTTTTTTAAGTTTAATGTCTTATTTTCTTTCTCTCCGTAATACTTCCTGTATAGCCTGGGACATAGTATGACCTCTGTATGAAATGAAACTTTGTAACATGTCCTGAAATCCTAAGCAGAGCAGTCAGCATAGAAGTGATTAGAAACTTTGCCAGTAAATAAATCGACTTTAGTTAGGAAGGAAGCTTAAATTATAGATGACTAACCTCTTTTGAGTCATTCATTCAGTAGCTATTTCTGATTACCTATTCAATGTAGGTTTTGTTCTAAATGCTAAAGTTAGGACAATGAAGAAAACATGAAGTCCCAGTCCCTGTTCTTTAGGTCACATTCTAGTAGAGGGAATCAGCAATAGGCCAGTTTTTAGAATGTGAGACAGCAAGGCTATGGACACATTTTAAAAAGTTAAGGGGGATAGAGTGCAACCTAGGTGTAGGGTTGTTACTCTTGTTCAAGGGGACCAGTAAAGTGATATTTGAGAAGACCCTAGAAGGAAGTGAAGAAGTGGTGGGCCATTAACATACCTGGGAGAAGTGCATTCCAGACAGATGAAGAACGAGCGCAAAGGCCAGAGAAGAGCAAAGAGGCTTTTGCTGCCCCAAATGGGTAAAGCCTCAACATTGTAGTTTTGAAGAACAGAGATGATGTTATTTATCATCTAATATATCTGCTCTGGCTGCTGTACAGAAAGTACACTCTGGGTGGTGGGGCACGGAAGACAAAAAGGTGGGGTTTTAAGACCTGAATCTCTCACTTTCAGAGACATGGCCAAATTGCTTAAAATTTTGGAACCTCTTCAGAGGACTTTGTTTACTGATCATGAAGTAAATTGGTTGGCCCAGTTTGTCTCTTTTGTCACTTGAGTTGTCAAAATTTGTCTTTCTTCATTCTTTTTGTAACTGATTTCAAACTTCTCCTTTATTCACTTGTTAACTGTATACATTCCTAAGGTTTCTGACCTTCGCTTGTACTACACATATTCTTGTTGACTTCAGTCAGTTATGAGTGTAACTCTTAAATCCATACTTTCATCCTTAACTTTTTTCCTGAGCTCTAGGTTAATATAAATTTCTTTCAGTAGGTTTAATCCAAATTTCAACCCCCAACCCCTGACTTGCTTTTCTCAAGTGTTCAACAGTTGGTAATTTTTATTATGATTATTGTGATTACTGCTATTATTGCTAGCCTGTTAACCTTTATGTTAAATTCTTAATTTTCAGTTTGTGAGATAGGTTAGTTAGAATTAAGTTAGAGAAACTATCCCATAGTGTGATCTGTGATCCTCAGACCATTTCAGGTAGCTTGCAAGGCCAAACTTTGTTTTCATAATACTAAAATGTTAGTTACCTTTTTCTATGATTATGTTGACATTTGCTCTGATGATGCATTTAGAGTGTATGTAAAACTGCTGGCTCCTTATATCAAATCATGGCAAATCATTCTTCTTCATGCACTTACAGGAAAAGAAAAAAATAATTTCACTTAAAATTCTCTTGACAAAGCAGTAAAATTTATTAATTGTATTAAATCACTCAACTTCTTAATAGCTTATCATGTCTTCCTTGATATTGTGTATGCTTAAAACATTACTGCTTCATGATATAGCCATATAAGGGAATAGTAAACATCTACTTAAAAGGATGATATATAGCTAGATTCATTTATGTAAGTAGATCTCTATGATTTAGTTCAGAGAGAAAAGCTGAAATAAAATATTTTGTGGGAAAACAGCTTATGAAACAGCAGACAGGAACTGATGCAGTTTACATGAATATATTTGTCTATGTTTTATACAATGTTAATGATTTTGTAAAGTGTTAAAATTGTCAGTGATATTATGTGGACAAATATATTAAGTCTCTGCAGTCTTTGTGTACATAGTTTTCTACTTTTATTTATCTTTCCAACATTTATTTGACCATGGGGTACTTTTTCAAATAACATTGTCTTGAAGAGTACTCATTCCACAGATGTGTCATTGACACAAGGAAAGATTCGTTATTTTGTTGATCAATCTATTGATAGTAGTGGGCCATGTTTTTATTTCTGTATAGTATGAATTTTTTAACATCCCTTCTAAAATTTTATAAGGAAATCAAATAGTATTTATTATAAAAATCCTGTGCCTAATCCAAACTGCTCCATAACCTCTAATACTTAAAAATTTATCATCTGAATAACAAAATAAAAACCATAAATTGATGCATTGTCACTTAAACTTTATTACATTTTTTGCTTTTGATGATTGGTCATGTTTTTCTGTTTCTTGTACTCTAATTTTTTATTTTATGCCAGACATTGTTTGAAAAAGAGTACAGACTGAAGTATTCTGTCAGGCCATTAATGTTAGGGGCTGAGTCAATCTAATTTGGATTGAAACTGTTGTGGCTTTCGTTACAGTGTTTAGTTCACCACAGGTATGATATGTTTTGAGGGCAGAATCAGGACTTTCCCTTAATTAGGGTTCCTCATTTGAGCACCTGTGAGACTCAGGAAATCTATTATTGCCCAACTAACAGTTTGTTGAACTATGATTTATCTCTCCACTAATCCGCCACCCTCTCTCTGTCTGTCTGCTGGTATTTTGATCATCCGGGACATTCTCTTTTCTCTCTGGCTTCACCTTTTTTTCACCTCTGGAGAAAGCATTGACCTAATGTAATAAATACCCTGCTGCCTTCCTGTGGTGAATATGACCTTGCCCTTGGTGAAGTGGTTGACCACTAGAACAGGGATTTCTCTTAGCTCTCTCCAGTCCTGTCCCCAGCATTTGTGGGTCTCTCTCTTTACTTCCCACCTGCCAGAGATAGTACCCATTCTTGGAAAGGGTCCTTTTGGGAAAGAACAGATTTGCTTTGTGAATGAGGCTGCACAGGGTTTTACTACGTCTTTCCGGTCCCCATGTACTCCTTCAATTTTGTTAAAAGTGGGGCTGGGGATATAGTTTAGTTGGTAGAGTACTTGCCTTGCAAGCCCAAGTCCCTGGGTTTAATCCCCACCACCAGAAATAAATAAATAAATAAATAAATAAATAAATAAATAAATAAATAAAATGGGGCTGCTTTCCTCCTTTTATCCCACACTTCTTTTGCCACGGCCCTCTTTTTTTCTAGAAAGGGCTTGTTCTGTCTAGAATTGATTTCATTCATGTTTCTTTGCATCCCCAGCTGAATTTATTATTTTATAGTCTCTTATAGGTTCTTATTGTTGAGGTGGGAGCAAACAATAGTGTTTTACAAGTTTCTGCATCATGACCGTAGGCAATAGCTCTAATATTTTCTGTGTTTGTTTAATATACTTGTTACAGATTGGCTGTTTCATTGAAATTAACCAAATAAAGTCCTCTTAAAATGAGGTATTGGCTGTATTTAGGCTTAAGGAAAACTGCACAGTAGTTAATTTTTTTAATTGTGGTTAAATATACATAAAAATTTTACCATTTTAAATGTTTTAAAGCATACAATTCTGTGACATTAAGTAAAACTAAAATGTTTTTAAACTATCACTACTGCCTATTTCCAGAACTTTTTCATCATCCCTAGCAAAATGCTATACCAAGTTAGACATTGACTTTTCCATTCTCCTCTCTCCCAAGACCTTGGTTAATTGCTAGTCTACTTTCTGTTTCTATTAATTTGTCTATTGTAGATATTTCATATAAGTAGACTCAAAATATTTGTCCTTTTGTGTCTGACTTACTTAACCTGATGTCCTCAAGGTTCACCCATGTTCTGGCATGTCAGGATTTCATTCTTTTTATGGTGGAACTGTATTCCATTGTATTTGGATGCCACATTTTGTTTATCCATTCATTTGTTGATCAATAGATTATTTCCATGTTTTGTCTATAATGAACAATGCTGCAAATAACATTGGTATATGAGTATCTGTTTGAGTCCTTTTTTCAGTTCTTTTAATTATATCCCTAGGAATGGAATTGTTGGGTCATATGATTATCCTGTGTTTAACTTTTCAGGGAGCCACTAGTTTTTCACAGTGGCTGCACAATTTTATATTCTTTTTATCAGTGTAACAGTGTTCTGATTTGTCCACATCTTCATTGACTGCTGCTCTTCTCTGTTTTTCTAAAAAATAAAATCCTTATTAGGAGATGCATGGTGGCATCTCATTGTGGTTTTGATTTGCATTTCTCTAGTAGTAATCATAATGAGCATCTTTTCCTGTGCTTGTTGGACATTTGTGTAATAATCTTTGGTGCAACATATATTCAAGACCTTTGCCCACCCGTAAACTGGGTGTTTGATTTTGTGGTTGCATTTTAGTTCTTTCTGGTTATTAAATCCTTACTGGATTCTGATTTGCAAATACTTTCTCCCATTTTTCGGATTGTTGTTTCACTCTTTACTGTTCCTAAATGCACAAAAGTTTTAAAGTTAAAGTCCAGTTGGCCGGCCTTCCTTCCTTCCCTCCTTCCTTCCTTCCTCCCTTCCCTCCCTCCCTCCTTTCCTTCCTTTCCTCCCTCCCTCCTTCCCTCCCTCTCTCCCTCCCTCCCTCCCTCCCTCTTTTAGTGTCATTTTAAAGAAATCATTGACAAGTCCTGTGCAAGGAATATTTCCCTCCTATGTTTTTTTTTTTTTTCTTTTCTTTTTTTTTGGAGAGGCAGGTACTGGGGATTGAGCTCAGGTGCACTTGACCACTGAGCCATATCCCCAGCCCTATTTTGTGACAGGATCTCACTGAGTTGCTTAGGACCTTGTTAAGTTGCTGAAGCTGGCTTTGAACTCAAAATCCTCCTGCCTCAGCCTCCCAAGCCTCTGTGATTACCCCCTGTGTTTTTAAGAGTTTTGTAGTTCTTAGGTTTAGGTCTTTGATCTGTTTTAGTTAATTCTTGCATGTGGCGTAAGGTAAAAATCTAACTTCACTTTTTTGCATTAGAATTTGCAATTTTCCCAGGACCATTTATTGAAAAGACTGCATTTCCCCATTGAATGAACTTGACACTCATATCAGAAATCAAATAGGAAGTTTTATGTTGATGTACTCAGTTCTGTTTCCTTGGTCTATATATAGTCATTTCTCATGATAGTACCATAATTTTTTGATTATTGTAGCTTTTTAGTTAAGTTTTGTAATAATGAGGAAATGTGAATCTTTCAACTTCATTTGAGCATTTCAAGATTGATTTGACTCTACAAGGTCCTTTGGAGTTCAGTATAAATTTCAGGATGTGTTCTTCTGTTTTGGTGGGGATATACCTTTAGGATTTTGGTAAGGATTGTGTTGAATCTGTAGATCACTTTGGGTAATATTGTCATCTTTTCTAGTCCATGAATGCAGAGTATGTTTCCATTTAGTTAGGTCTTCTTTAACTTCATTCAAAAATATTTTATGGTTTTCAGCATAAAAGTCTATGACCTCATTTTCTAAGTATTTTGCATTTTTAATTCTATTTAAATTGATTCTTTTAAAAATTATTGCTAACCTATAGAAATGCAACTTATTTTTGACTTAATTTTGCATTCTACAGCTTTGTTAAATTTGCTTATTATTTTTAACAGATTTTATTTGCTGATTCTGTAGGATTTTCTACATATAAAATTATCTTCATCTGTGAATATAGATTGTTTAACTTCTTCCTTTCCAGTTTAGATACCTTTTATTTCTGTTTCTTGCCTAAGTTTTCTGACTAGAATTTTCAGTACTATTTGAATAGAAGTGGTGAAAGTATTTATTGTCTTGTCCCTCAATCTTAGGGGAAAGACGTTCAATCTTTCATCATTGAGTATGGTATTAGTTGTGAGTTTTATCATGCTGAGGAACTTCCCATACATTACTGATTTCTTGAGTGTTTGTATCATGAAATGGTGTTGAATTTATTATGTGCACTTCATCTTCATTTTGTTAATGTGATATATTACATATATTAAATTGAATTTTCTTATACTGAACTGCCTTTGCATTCTTGGGAGAAATCCCAGTTGGTCCTATGCTTCAGGATGTAATTCTTTTAAAGGCTGCTAAATTTTGATCTGCAAGTATTTTCTTTTTCTTTTTTGGTACTAGGGATTGAACTCAGGGGCACTCAACTACTGAGCCACATCCCCAGCCTCTATTTTGCATTTTATTTAGAAACAGGATCTCATTGAATTGCCTAGTGCTTTCCTTTTGCTGGGGCTGGTTTTGAACTCATGATCCTCCTGCCTCAGCCTTGCAAGCTGCTGGAATTCCAGTGTGTGGCACTGCGCCTGACTCTATCTGCTAGTATCTTCTTAAGGAATTTTGCATCTGTAAATAAAAGATACTGTCATACGGTTGTTTTTTTTTTTTTTTTTTTAATCATCTTGTAATGTCTGTTTCAGACTGTTTTAAGGGTAATGCTAGCCTTATAAAATGTGTTAGGGGTATTTTTTGAATAATTTGAAAAGGATTGGTATTAATTCTTCTTTAAACACTTGATAGTTTGCACCAATGAAGTCATCTGGTCCTGAACTTTTCTTTGTTGCAAGTGTTTTGTACTGATTCATTCTCCTCTCTTGTTATAGATCTATTTAGATTGTCTGTTTTTTCATTAGTCAGTTTTCATAGTTTGTGTTTCTAGTTTGTCCGTTTTATTAGATCATACAATTTGTTGGTGTACAGTTGTTCATAGCATTCTCTTACAGTTCTATTTCTATATAATTGGTAGTAATGTCCCTACTATTTTTTCCTTTGTTGATCTAGCAATTGGTTTGTCAAATTTTGATTATTTTCAGAGAACCAGCTTCTGGGTTTTGTTTTTTTTTTTTTAATATTTTGGAGGATTTAATGGAAGAAAAGATTTCATATATAACAGAAAATATATTAATATGTTTGTCAATAAAAATGAGACCTATTAAAAATTAAAATACCACTGAAGCCAAAAAAAAAATAGCCTTTCTACAAATAGAAGGACCATATTATTGTGTAAATTAATTTGTAAATTTAACAAAATCTCAATGAAAACTTAACAGTGTTAAGGTATATCACCAGGTGCCAAATTTAGTGAAAAAAAATAAACATAGAAGTGAGACCAGCACTAAAATACATTAAAGCATTTTTAAAAGCCTAAATAATTTAAGAGTATCATACTGGTCTATTAGCAAAGCAGAATGCCCAGATGTACATACACTCAGATACATATAGAAATTGAACATATAAAGAGGACATCATCTCAAATCACTGGGAAAGAGAAGTAATCAATAAATGTTATAGGGATAAGTAAAGTAATATCCCTGCCTTGCCTCATATACCATGATAAATTCGATATCTACCAAAGATATTTTTAAAAAACACAACCATTAAATAATAAGAAGAAAACTTGAAAAATTTTTTCTTCACAAATTTGGAGTTAGCAAGAACTATCTAACCTTTCATGACTCAAAACCCCCAAGTCATAAATTATTTCACTGGTACTTTTTGCTACATAAAAATCAATTTTTTATGGAAAGAAACATCATAAACAAACTTAAAGAAAAAGACAACCAGGGGAGATGTTTACAGCTCCTAACACAAAGAGCAATCCTGCCTGACATGTAAGTTAACAAAATCAGAACCCTTTTGAAACACAGAAAAAGGAAATAAAATGTGCTGTTAATAAACAACAAGGTAGTTAACTTCACTCATTGAAACAGAGAAAAGTAAATTCAAACTGTGGATAAAAGACTTATTTTCTTTCTCTTTCCGTTGACAAAAATCCAAAGTTAGCTACACATACTCCATTGATAGGACTCTGGAGGGGAAAGCATTTTTTCATGCATTCTGACAGTGGTGTGTTAAAATCACCCAAAATTATTGTGCTGTGGTCTATGTGATTCCTGGAATTGAGAAGGATTTGTTTGATGTACATGGATGTGCTGTTGATTGGGGCATAAATATTTATGATCATTATGTCTTCCTGATATATGGTTCCCTTAAGCAGTATGAAATGTCCTTTTGACTAACTTTGGCTGGAAGTTCATTTTATCTGATACAAGGATGGAAACCCCCGATTTTTAACCGAGTCCGTGTATGTAGTATGTTTTTTCCCATCCTTTCACCTTTGGTCTGTGGATACCTTTTTGTTTGAGATGAGTCTCTTGAAGGAAGCATATTGTTGGGTCTTGCTTTTTAATCCAGTCTGCCAGTCTATGTCTTTTGATTGATGAGTTTATGCCATTAACATTCAAGATTATTTTTGAGATATGTTTTGTATTCGCAGTCATTTTGGCTTAGTTTTGTTTTTTAACTTGACTTGGTTTCTCCTTTGATTGACTTTTCCTTTAGAGTAATTCTTCCCTTTGCTGACTTACATTGTTGTGTTTCGTTTCCTCCTCATGGAATATTTTGCTGAGCATGTTCTGTAGCACAGGCTTTCTGTTTGTAAATTCTTTTAACTTTTGTTTATCATGGAAGTACTTTATTTGTCTTAAAATCAGAAGGTTAGTTTTGCTGGGTATAAGATTCTTGGTTGGCAACCATGTTCTTTCAGAACTTGAAATATGTTGTTCCAGGCCCTTCTAGCTTTTAGGGTCTGGGCTGAGAAATCCGCTGATGTCCGTATTGGTTTCCTCCTATATGTAATCTGATGCTTTTCTCTTGCAGCCTTTAAAATTCTCTCTTTATTTTGTATTTTAGGGAGTTTCATTATAATGTACCTTGGTGTGCATCTGTTGTAATTTTGCGCATTTGGTGTTCTGTAAGCCTCTTGTATTTGATTTTCCATTTCATTCTTCAAGTTTGGGAAATTCTCTGATATTATTTCATTGAATAGGTTGTTTATTCCTTTGGTTTGTGTCTCTGTGCCTTCCTCAATCCCGATAATTCTTAAGTTTGGTCTTTTCATGATATCTCATAGTTCTTGGAGGTTCCGTTCATGATTTCTTACCATCTTCTCTGTTTGGTCAGTTTTATTTTCAAGATTAAATATTTTTTCTTCATTGTCTGAGGTTCTGTCTTCCAAGTAATCTAGTCTGCTGGCGATACTTTCCATTGAATTTTTTATTTGGTTTATCGTTTCCTTCATTTCAAAGATTTCTTTTTTTTTATTAAAAATCTCTATCTCTTTGAAATGATCTTTTGCTTCTGCAGTTGCTCTTTCAATTGCTTATTGGAATGATCATTGCTTGCATTTGCTCTTTTATCTCATCCTTTGCTTTGTGAATCATTTTAATTACATATGTTCTGAACTCCTTCTGTGACATTTCTTCTACCATGCTGTCATTGGATTCTGTTGATATAGAATCTTTGTTTGGAACACTTTCTTCCCTTGTGTTTTCATGTTTTTCACGTATTTTCCCCTCTAGCAGTGCAGATCTGGGGTATTGCAATTTTCCCCCTAGAGGCTTATAGTGACCCTGCAGGTTTCCAAAACCTCCTCATGAAGAGGGAGATCAATAATAGCAGCACCAAATACAGACAATATGCATTCCTAAACCAAATAGCCCCTATGAAGACATTAACAATATTGTCATGATGAACAGAGGGTGAGTTCAGTCATTATCTACAGTATAATCAATAGCTTTGCAATGAGGTCTGCAATTTCTAATGGTGGATACAGAGGATGGGGAAGGGTGTAGGGTGTAACTGTTAATGGGACAAGAAAAGAGTATATAAAGGTACTAGATTGTAGGAAGAGTGAAAGCAGAATCAAAAGAAGTTGGTTGTTAGCATGAGAAAAGGGAGAAAGAGACTCTGAGGAAACCCGTAAACAAAAGGAAAATAGAGCGAGAAAAATAAAGAAATGAAAATGTAAAAATTTTCAGAAAGGAGGAAAAAAATCTGCACTATAATGGTCATATATTATTCAAACCTCCCAGTCTTAAGTAGCCTGATACATAAGAGGTACCTGACAATGAGCTTCCAGTCTCCAGCAGGCATCTCAGGATGGAATTGGCCCCACCTAAAGATGGCTGCTTCTGCTTCCAGGATAATCTAAGATGGCTGCACTGACTTATAAATGTGTTGGCAAAGGAGGAGCTGCAGCACAGAGTGTGGGCACTGAATCCATGTGGGGTGCCGTTGGTCAGACAGGGAGTCCAAGAGGCAGGGCACACTCAGCTCGGCTGGTATCATGCAGGTTCTGGCTATTGTCCCAAATGGCTGCGGTCACATATAACTGAACCTGCCAGTACTGTGACAGTGGACTTCCAGGAAACAGCAGGTAGCTGGTAATCCGTTGGTGGTCTGCAGGCTACCCGTGGACAGTCAGCAGGTGGACCTCAGGCAGTGGGTGATGGGTAGGTGAAAGGCAGGCAATGGGCAGACAAGAGGCAGGCAAACGGGCAAATGGCAGATGATAGAGGGCAGTCAGTGAGTGATCTGCACTCAAGGAGTAGTTGATATGCTGGCAGACTGGGGGTGATCAAGGTGGACAAATGGGATAAATAGCAGGGAATTGATGAGCAGCAAAGGCTGCCTCACAGAGTAACACATTTTCTTCTGCTTGAAACCCAAGTTACGGAGCAACAAGGAATGCAGTCTCCCTCTAGTCTGCCATCATGGGTTCTCTTTTTGGGTTTTTTTTTTTTTTTTTTAATATTGTTTTTCTATTCTCTGTTTAGTTTATCTCCACTCAGTTTTCTCCCTTGATGTTAGTATTTGAACTTAGGGACTTGCACATGGCTAGGCAAGCATCCCATCACTGAGCTACATCAATCTCCAGCCCCTTTTATTTAAAAAAAAAAAAAAAAATTTAAGGCAGTATCTAGTTAGGTTACCAAAGCTTACCTCAAACTTGTAATCCTCCTGCCTCAGCCTCCTTCGGCTGAGATTTTAGGCATACAGCACTGTGTCTGCCTCTATTCTATTCTTTGTTGTATCCTTCATTGTGTTAACTTTGGGTTTAATTTGCTGTTTGTTGTCTAACTCCATCAGATATATAGTTAGGTTTTTAATTTGAGATCTTCTTTTAATGCAGGTTTTATGTCTGTGAATTTCCTCTTAGCAGTGCTTTAGTTGTATTTCATGTGTTATGGTATTATTGTTTTTATTTGTCTTGGGATATATTATAATATCTGTTGTGATTTCTTCTTTGGCCCATTGGTTAAGTCTCTGTCATTTAATTTCCTACGTATTTGTGAATTTTCCAGTTTTTCTTCTGTTACTTCTACCTTCATTCTGTTGTGATTGGATTCCAAGATACTATGTGTGATTTTCTCTTTTTAGGAAACTATTAAAATTTGTCATGACCTTATTTGCCTTTAGTCCTGGAGAATGTTCTATATGCACTTGAGAAGAATGTGTATTGTGCTGTTATTAGTTGGAGTGTTTTATGTATATCCGTTAGCTCTAATACACTAGGTACATAGTGTTGTTCAAGTCTTCCGTTTCTTTATTGATCTTCTGTTTGGTTCTTCTATCCAGTATTGAAATGGGGTATTGAAGAGTCCAGTTATAATTGTAGAACAATCTAGTCTTCAGTTCTGTTAGTTTTTACTTAATGTATTTTCAGTTTTTGTTGCTAGATATCATATCTTCATAATTTGTATATCTTGAATGTACTTAACCTCTTATCAATATATAGTGCCTTTATTTCCTCTTACCTTTTAAAAATAATTTAAATCTATTTTATTGACAAAAACATAGCTGACCCAGCTCTTTTGTTTACTAGTCTTATGGAACATCTTTTTTTTTTTTTTTTTTTTTTTTTTTTTTTTTTTTTGTACTTTCGGATGAAGCAATTCTCAGAAAAAAAGAGAAAGAAAACTTTCCCCAAAGAAACAGACCTTTGCCTTTTGTCATCATCTGAGGGTT
>JAJEJO010000778.1:1160212-1172904 GCA_020662805.1 Glaucomys volans
AAAAATGCATTAGATTTATGAGCATTAATTTTATATCCTGCTACTTTACTGAATTCATTTATGAGTTCCAGAAGTTTTCTGGTGGAATTCTTAGGATCTTCTAAATAGAGAATCATGTCATCAGCAAATAGGGATAGTTTGATCTCTTCTTTTCCTATTCGTATTCCTCTAATTTCTTTGGTCTGTCTAATTGCTCTGGCTAGAGTTTCAAGAACAATGTTGAATAGTAGTGGCGAAAGAGGGCATCCCTGGCTTGTTCCAGTTCTCAGGGGGAATGCTTTCAATTTTTCTCCATTTAGAATGATGTTAGCTGTGGGCTTAGCATAGATAGCCTTTACAGTGTTAAGGAATGTCCCCACTATCCCTATTTTTTCTAGTGTTTTGAGCATGAATGGGTGCTGTATTTTATGAAATGCTTTCTCTGCATCTATTGAAATAATCATGTGGTTCTTGACTTTAAGTGTGTTGATGTGGTGAATTACATTGATTTCCGATGGAACATGTTTTTACATTTTATTTTCAATTTCCTTGTGTCTTTGTATCTGAAGTGCACCTTTAATGTACAATATTTACGTCATTCAGTTGTGGTTTAAAGTTCATTATGCCAATCTCCCTTTAATTAAAGAGTTTAATCCACTTATACTTAGTGACCACTAATAAGGACTATGTCTTCCATTTTAGCTTTTTTTTTTTCATGTATTGTTTCTTATGCCTTAATTTCTTCATTATTACCCTTCTGTGCATTTAGGTTTATTTATTTAGTTTTGGTAGTGGGCCATTCTGATTACTTTGTTTTTTTCTTTTCTGTAACATTTTAGTTAATTTTTTTTTACTGATTACCCTGGAGATTATAACTATAATATTATAATTATAGCAACTGTTTGAATAGTACCACTTTATTTCAATAGTATATTAACACTCTGCCCTATATATTTCCATCTTTTCTTTATATTGTTGTCATAGATTATGTCTTTCTGCCTTGTGTTCCCATTAACATTTATCTTTGTTGGATGCATTTGCCTTTTAAATCTTATATTAAAAAAAAAGAAGAGTTAAAAACCAAAAGTATAATACTATTTTTTATAACTAACAATGCAGTTATCTTTACTGTGGATATTTTTTCTTATGTTCTTCCATTTTAGCCCCAAAACCTTCTTTTCTTGTAGGGCAGGTGTGCTGTTAATGAACCTCCTCAGCCTTTACCTGCCAGTGACTTTTTCTATATCATTTTTTGGAGCTTGCTTTTGCTGAATATAGACATTTCCATTTCCATTGGACATTTTGTTTTTCTTTACATTTCTACGGCCACCTGGTTTCATAGTTTCTGGTGAGAATTAGCTATTAATCTTTTAAAAAAATTTTTTTAGATGTTAATAGACCTTTATTTTATTTCATTATAATTTATATGTGGTGCTGAGAATTGAACTCAGTGCCTCACACATGCTAGGCAAGTGCTCTGCCACTGAGCCACAACCCCAGCCCAGCTATTAATCTTATTGAGAAGCCCTTGTCTATGTTAAATTACTTCTTGCTTCTGTCAGTTCTCTGTGTTTCTACAATTTGAAATAGTGTTTCATTGTGAATCTTTCTGTGTTTATTCTTACTGGATTTTTTTCAGATTCTTGGAGGTATTTATTCATGTCTTCCATTGGAGTTGGAAAGTTTGGGGCCATTATTTCTTCAAAAAACTTTTTGTCCCCATTTTTCTCATCTTTGTTTTGGAACTCCTGTGATGCATATGATGGTACACTTGATGGTATCCCAAAGGTGTTTCAGGCTCTATTTGTTTTTCTTCTTTCTTTTTTCTCTTCCTCAGAGTTGAGAATTTTGACTGTCTTATTTTTAAATTTGCTGACCCTTTTTTATGCCTGCTCAAATCTGTTGTTGAATCCCTCTAGTGAATTTTTCATTTCAGTTACTTGACTTTTTAGTTCTGAAGTTTGTTTTCTTTTTATAATTTGTCTTTTATTGATATTTTGTTCATATATTGTTTTCCTTTTTTTTCAGCCTGTCCATGGACTCCTTTAACTCTTTGAGCATATTTAGGATAATTGACTTAATATCTTTAAACAGTAATTTCAGATTCAGGGCTTCCTCAGGAATGATTTCTGTCAAATGCTTTTTTCCTTAAAGTGGATCTGCTTTCTTCTTTGTTCATTGTGTGCTTTGTAATTATTTTTGAGACCTGTTTATTGTGAATATTATAATCTAGTAACTCTAGGAGTAGGATTCTCCTATTCCTTAGGATGCAAGTTGAGGACTAACTGCTATCCATTTGTGACTTTCTCAAACTATTTTTGCAAACTGTATATTTCTCGTGTGATTACTAACGTTTCTATTCCATTATCTTTGTAGTCGACCAGAGAGCTGACAAAAATATCTGGTGGAAAAAAAGGTGCATTTTCTTTAAATTTTGCAGATGTGAGTGGGTAAACCATTCACTGATTACCCGTTTCTGCCACCAACAGTCCTTAGTGGATCTTTAAAAAGCCAAGCATTTGCATCTGTCCCTGTCTTTCAGGGATCTGCCAGACTGACCAAAACATGCGACTGGATTTTTTTGAAGTACGAAGTTCCCTGTTGCCTGCTCTGATACTAACTGTTCCAGGAATGCAGGCTGCCAGTCTCCACTGCTGTGGCAAGACTGAAGAATGGGGAATGATGGCTGCTGCTTGCATATGTGGTTCTCCTATCAAGATCAGCTGACTCCCTTTTATCAAGCAGTCTTCTAGATGTTTTAAGTGTCCAGTCAGGCTCTAGAGTTCCATGATAGTTGATTCTGGTTATTTTCCCAGTTTACTGGGTTTCTTTTGTTGAAGAGACCAACCATAGCACTTCTTTCTCTAACATTTTGCATCTCAAGTGTTAACAGTAGTCTTAAATTGTCTTTCTGATGTGGTATTTATGAGTAGAGGAAAATCTTTGGTATGTTTTCTTTTTTTCTGGTTTGTGTTTAACTTCATACATCAATGAAAAAGAATCAGCCTCAGGTTTGAACACATAAAGGATTACAATTTCTAAGTGTAGGGAACAAACTATAGGCATGATTAAAATTTTAATTCAGTGCTCTGTGTTTTGTATAATCACTGCATGTTTTATACAAATAACAAAGATGTGTTTATCAGTTATTCCTTATTCTATATGGTTAGCTTGAGTGTCCTAGGGAGTGTTCAGTAGTATGGTTTTATCATTGTGGGAAAGATATTTACATAGCACTTAATGAATTCACCTCATTTACAACAAGTTTCATTTAAAGCCAGAGTTGCTGCAGAAATGTTATAACAAAATAAATAAAGCTATTTTCATTGTAAAATTCTATTACTCCACTTGATATTTCAGGAAGACTAACAACAGCAAGATTAAGTAGAAACATTAATTTACCATTTTAGTCTCAGATTTTAATCTTAACTTTAAAATGCTCCACATGTTCCTCATGTGAATTTTACTTGTTTATGTAAAGGAACATCATTGAGACATTTAAAACACAAATTATCTTTAACCCTTTATTTTTTTCCTTCAAGAATTAGCAAAAAAATTGTTCTAAAAATATTTAAAAGACAAGCAGTGGATTCTAAACATTCTTCTAACATGTCTTGTATTATGAAAGTTTGAATATAACAAATTTATGTACAAAGAGTTTTGTTTTGTAAGTACCAAGAGAGCCAAAATAAACACCTGTTTCAGAGTGAAGATCCATAATGGAGGATATAGTTTGGGAGTATTGGCAGCTGTCTTTTTAAAAAACAGTATGTGCCTATGTGTGTGTTTTTTCTACCTCAACTCACTTGGCATTCCAGAATGGTTTTCTATATTTTGTAAATAAATAGGATAAAAGGATTAGAAAACATGAAAATTTTTAGCGAGGCATGGTGGCGTAAGCCTATAATCCCAGTGACTTGGGAGGCTGAGGCAGGAGGATCGAGAGTTCAAAGCCAACCTCAGCAAAAGCAAGGTGCTAAGCAACTCAATGAGACCCTGTCCTCTCTCTAAATAAAATACAATATAGGGCTGGGGATATGGCTCACTGGTCGAGTATCCCTGAGTTCAATCACTGTACCAAAAAGAAAAAAGAAAATTTTTGTTAATTGTGTGGCAAATAATCCCAGAACAAGTTAATACATTACATTTACAAATTCCTCTTATGCACTTGTGATTGGGAACTGATTTTGAACATTATCTCATATCTATATCTAACATGTATTATCTGTATAGATATCAGTAACCATATCTTGCCAGCCGCAGTGGCACATGCTTGTAATCCCAGTGGCTCAGGAGGCTGAGGCAGGAGGGTTGCAAGTTCAAAACTAGCCTCAGCAACTTAGCGAAGCCCTATCTCATAATAAAAACATTTTTTAAAGGGCTGGGGATGTGTCTCAGTGGTATGTGCCCTTCAGTTCAATCCCTAGTACAAAAAATATATCTGTATCTTATATATATTTATATATACATGAATATGATTCACAGGCTGTCATCCCAAATCCTTCATCCTTTAACTGTTTTTTAATTTGATCTTGCTAAGGTTTTTTAAACAGAAAACCTAGAGGTGTTTTTGACATCCAGTAAAGCATAAATGTGGTTTTGCAATAAATACCCACACAACTTTCTGTGTACACATACACCCACCCACCCTCTCATGTGTAGATATATATAGGTGTGTGTGTGTATATATGTGGAGTTTATCTATACAGGTGGGATATTATACACACACACACACACACACACACACATATATGTATGATAAGTGCTATGAGTAAAAACTTAAGGAAAAGAGGGAAGGACATTTATGCTAAAATATGAACATTTATAATAGTGTATTATGTAGTTAAATCTTTAAAATATTAAAGCAAAACCATTGTGTAGCTTTTCTTGAGGGTTCAATTAAAATTGCAACATGTTAAATTTTAAATGTGAAAATAGTTTTTTAAGTGGCATGAATTAAACATTAAACTAACTTACAATTAAACATTCACCACAAATCACCTTGTTAACCTGTCTTACTAATGCATAGAAATCAGTATAAAGAGTCTAACAATCTCAAAATTTTTTTCCATTCAGCTAGATAAAATATTTTAACCAAACTCTTAAGGTTTATTTTAGGAAATCAATAATTTAGTACTGCCTTCTAAAAATAATAAATAACAAAGTTTAACCTTAAAACTAATATAGATAGCTGTTTCACAAAAAGTGTTTTATTTTAGCATTGTATGTTTTTTGTCCTCATCTAATGAAAATAAATTCTATTTAAAGATAATTAGAAATATTTTCAGTGACCGTTTCATTTGAAATACTTTTTCATTAATAATGGTTTGGGCTTTGGCAATGAAATTCTTTACCATCTGTTTATTAGTCATTGTTGTTTTAAAAGAATCATGTAAGATAAGAATAGGTCCTTTTTGAATATTCACTTTTAGAAAATTTTGTAGTCAGGTGTAGCTTTGTAATGAAATATTTCTGTCCTGCTTTTATGAATTAAAAATGTCTCTCGTATTTCTGACAGTAAAAATATTTTAAAAGTTATTTTATAGATCAGAATTTCCTATGCCCTTTGATGATAAATGTGTACTATTCTGAGTTATGAGTAAACAGAACAATCCCTAATATAAACAGTTGTTCAAATGTACTGCATGAAGCAAAAGTTAAAGTTTTATGTCATTCTTTTTTTTTCTTGGTTTCCACTTAAAACACTAAGATATACTTGATGCTCTGTATCAGCATGTTTAATAGAAATGTAATGTGCACCCCATATATAATTTAAAAGTTTTTGAACATGTATTTTTAAAAAGTTTTTTTAGAAATGAATTTAATTTAGTAATATATTTCATTTAAATATATCTAAAGTATCTTTTCAGCATTATCAGAACAGTTAAAGTTAAAATTTTGTGATGCAATCAATGCTTGTTATTGTCTTAGGCCACTAAGGGTTTTTAGTTTTTAAAAAATATATTTAACCTGTACTATCTTAATCATTTTTATGTTTTGTTCGTTAGTATGAGAATAATTCATGTTGTTTTGCAACCATCACCATTATCCGTCTCTTAGAATTCTTTTTATCTTATAAAACTGAAGATCTGTACTGGGGTAATCAGTAATTTTCATTTCTTTCCTTCCCGTAGCAGCTACCATTTCTGTTTTCGTGTGTGTGTGTGTGTGTGTGTGTGTGTGTGATTTTGATTATAATTATTGAATTATTTTTATATTCTTTTTTCCTGCTAAGTCTTTAAAATTTATTGTATATTTCACATTTATGGCACAACTCACTTTGTACTAACCACTTTTCAGGTGCTTATTAACCACATTTGGGTATTGGCTGCTGTTTCAAATAGCCAAACTCTATGCTATAATGTATACTGAATCCATATATATTTGATCTGTTATATGAATCAATTCTGTAATAACATTTCTGTTATACTTTGTTAATTTTATTCTTATTTGTTATCTAGAACAATAGGCAGGTTCCAGTTTTCAAAAATTTTGAAATGGGCAATTCCCAATTTTAAAAAAATTGTATGCACAGGTTCTGAAATGATGTCTATATAGTTGGTTAGACATTAGTAACCATATAACTGTGTTTGAAAAGGTTGCTATCTAAAAAGTAAAGTTGGTGGTTATGAACTACCAGCTCTTAGGAATTTTGGGGAATGTAGATTTCTTGAAGAGTGTGTTGGGGTCAATGCAATTACCACGCTTGATGACTTGCTAGAGGTACCTCTCTCTAGTGTTTCTAGTGTAAAGTCTTATTTAAGTCTCATCTAGAGAGAGGAGAATTACATAGTTCAGTTCATCTTAAACATCTAGCGTGTTTAAATGAATGGCATTGATGACTCACTGTCAAGGTAATGCTATAAAGATTGGCAGTCAGACATGAGATAGCATTTAGGACAGCCCCACACTAAATAGGTTTCTTTGTTGGATTAAATTTTTGATTTCATTGACTACCTCCTTGCTTGGTGTGAAATACCTTTGTTATATTATTTTAAAAATCCACATCAAAACCTCCATTTTTTCCTGTGATGAAGTAACTTGTAAAAGACGGAAGCCTTTGCTGAAACTTCTAGAAGTACTAGAGAACTGACATTATTTTGAAGGCATTGTAAAGCTGCTGAGTCAGTTAAGATTCAGGAAAGAAGACAGACACATTCCTTAAGGGGTTTTCTACTGTGTTTTATAACTCTTAAGCTGTGTGGAGAAAAAGGATAAAACCTGAGTAAGGCATAAAAGATAAGCAGAAACAACTGGAGAGGTTGCTTGAGCTTTTGATAGTTTGTTGTTCTGGCTTAGGTTTACAGTTGGAATCTGTTGAAGGGCTGTATCATAAGAGTGAGAACAAACCACAGGTAGGTCAATCTTTATAATGGTGTTAAAACTCAGACAATCTCTGTTCCTGATTGGATTGAGTCCATCTGTTGATATACTTTGCCTGCCTGCTAGAAAAGGATTAATTTCTCTTTAGAGGAAGGTAACAGCATCCAGAACTCTACATTTTTTTCCCATAGGCATTTAATAAAATCATTCACATACAGTGCTTGGCAGTCAATAAAAAATTGCTAGCTGTACAACAAGATCAAGAGAAAAAAAATTCAAGAACAGCAACAGATCAAAGCATCCAAACAGTATTGACATAGATTACACAGATTTGGGAGTTACAGAAGCATTAAAATATGATAACTAATCTAATTATGAAAGAACATGCTGAGATTGAAAATTTCACTAGAGGAGTGGGATCTATAGAAAAGAATTAAATGAAAATTTTGAAACTGAAAAAATGTAGTAACTAAAATTAAGAACCCAATAGAAAGGTTTAATTGCAGGTTAAACACAGTTGAAAAGAGGAATAGTAACCTAAAAGATAAATTATTAGAAAATATTCAGTAGAATGTATTTGTCATTTTGGTGTTATAATCAAACCAAGCTAAGGCATGGAAGCTTTTCAGTAGTTCACTGAAGTCCATCTCCTATTTTAGAGCTTAGAAGTGAAAAGAATCTTTATTGCAGTGTAATTGCAATTCTTACTCTTTCAGTGTATGTGATTTTTTTTTGGTGGTGGGGGACTAGGGATTGAACCCAGGGGCACTCCACCACTGAGCCACATCCCCAGCCCTATTTTGTATTTTATTTAGAGACAGGGTCTCACTGAGTTGCTTAGGGCCTCACTAAGTTGCTGAGTCTGGCTTTGAACTTGCGATCCTCCTGCCTCAGCCTCCCAAGTTGCTTGGATTATAGGCGTGCGCCACCATGCCCGGCTGTATGTGATTTTTTAAAATATTTTATTGTAGTGTTTATTCTTAGTAAATATATAACCTTATTACTACTTATAAATTAGTACTTGATACCCTCCATTCAGCCTCTGAGCAAACAAAAATTTTACATGACTAATATCTATGCAGAGGTCACCTGTTCAGCAAATTCAGGTACTTAGAAGAGCCTTAGCATGAGAAAATAAGCAAAACACAGACAGAAATAAACAGAGGTGAATGATAAAACGTGTATTTTAGTATAAAGGAGGTTTTTTAAAAATTTGTTTTAGTTGTAGATGGATACAATTCCTTTATTTTGTTTATTTATTTTTATTTGGTGCTGAGTATTGAACCCAGGGCCTCACACATGCCAGACAAGCACTATACCACTGAGCCACAACCCCAGCCCAAGCATAAAGGACTTTATGAGGCCCTTACTCTTTTTTTTTTTTTTTTTTGCGGTGCTGGGGATTGAACCCAGGGCCTTGTGCTTGCAAGGCAAGCACTCTACCAACTGAGCTATATCACCAGCCAGAAAGCCCTTACTCTTATTTAGGAGAATGGTTATAGTTTAATGGTGATCTGGTAACCCTGCTCATTTCAAGTCAGAAAGTAAATCAGAGAAGAAGTGATGGGTAAATTGTTGAAGAATTGGGTATGGCAGCAAGTACCTTGTTTCATCATTTGTAAGACTCCACCATGAATTGTATCATTCATTTATGTACCTATAAAAAAGAAAAAATGCTCTCAATTATATTTTGACATCCTATTAGTTGTGAAATACAACCTGATTTCAGAGATGTTATAATGTGGAAGATAAAGTCAATGGCAATCCTGCTTTTACGTCTAATTGTTTATTATTTGTCTGACTTGGACCGGGGAACTTCTTTGAGAATTTTTCCTAATATATCACAATGGGATAGTAAAATGTCAAACGTTATTCTTTATCCTTCCCTCTTTAACCTCTCCTAACCACATGGTTATATCTGAAGATATCTACTGACTAGTTCCTATATGATTGTGATTTGTAAGGATAGAACCTAAGCATCAAAATAGTAGTGATATTTTCATTGTTGAATTTTAGAAAGTGCATTTTAAGAAAATTTCCAATCCTTCTAAATTTCATTATTAGGTTGGAATTTTCTTTAATTATGTATAATTTCTGCTTTTCTAATAATGCCAAACACAGATGCATCTTTTTAAACAAAAGGTTGGATTTTGTGATGTTCGGCAAAGTAAAAAATTCCTCATTATATTCATTATATTCCTATTTTAAAGATTCCCAGTAAGCCCAGAATGATATTTTTTCTTGAACAGTAGGATATTGATAACTTTGCTCTTGTGTTCATTCTTTCAGGATTTTTCAAGCCACATTCAATTGATAGGATGAAAAAGTTTAAGAGAAGGCTATCCCTCACTCTTCGAGGAAGCCAGACTATTGATGAATCATTATCTGAATTAGCTGAACAAATGACTATTGAAGAAAACAGCAGCAAAGATAATGGTAAATATTTGGGATGGAGGAGATGCTTCCCCCATTTAATTACTTTATAAACAACGCAAATTTACTGTTTAGATGAAGTCATAATAATGTTCTTTTATTTCTCTGCCTCATTCCCTGGTGTTTTAGGAAATAGAAGATTGTATAACTTTCTTGTGCTTGCTTACTGGAATATTCTACTTTCACTCCAACATTGTAACTATTCCTGTCTCAAGCCGTAATGAATTATTCCATCCCATATTTTTATTTTTTACTAGTTCATAAATAAGAATGTAATTGTTAAATAACTATTTAAAATTGACTTTTAAATATTTTTGCTGTTCTTATAACCTGAATTAATATAGCTTTAAAATGCATAAAACATTTGTGAAATGTGTTTGTGGTCTCATTAGTTTTGTAACATTCTATATGCATATTGACTCTATTACATTCTAAGGTTCATCATGAGTAAATTTTATTGTTTTTTAATTTTATGTTTACCACAGACTATCCATAGTATTGAGAGCACATATAGCAGGTAGGCATATAATGTTTCATGCATTCGACAGTCCTTTTTACAATTCAAAGTAGTAATACACAGATAATAATATAAAATAAAGAGCTTGTTAAAGTGGATGAATTAAAACATAAACTCAGTGACATTTTTAGAACAAGGCTACATATTCAAAATGAAAATAACCCTACGAATGTTATAATTACCAGAATGGAGCTTACATGAATGGCTGCCAGTGTGTCATGATACCCAGATTATATGGCAGGCCTTCCTTTGCTGTGCCAGAGATTCTGCTTTTAGAGATTTGTGGCTGTAGGTAAAAACATGAACACCCTCACCCCTCCCATCACCCCTCCCATTGCATGTAAATGTTTGTGCTGTGAGAGAGGGAAATAGTGGAAAGGGATCTGCATTTTAGGTTAGAAGTCATGGGATGGGATTTAATATACTGAAACAGTTGGTTGGATAACTCCAGATAAGTAATTTATTCTACCAAGGCTTCAGATACCTTATTTCCTTTCCTCTGAAGGGTCATCATTTACTCAAGAATACCCATCTTGTTGGCAAAGGGAATACTTTACAACCTGGGTTTCTTTGCTTCAAAGTCTACAGCGTTGTATCTATTCTCCCAGACCTCCTAGATTCTGCTGAGACTTCCTTGATATCTGCTCCTTTGTTTTTAATGTGGAGCAGGAGAGATGGGCTAGTAGGAAATTTAAAATAATAATTTGGATATAGTTACATGTAGGAGGGGAAAATTTTGCCTTTGTATCAGATTTCAAAATTTAGTTTAAAATCTTCTATTTTTCTTGCAAGATGTCTGCTAAATACCTGAAGCAAAAATCCTAATTTTCTTTCGGAAACTCATTGAATTCTTGGTATTAATTAAATCCAGTGTGTTTGGCGGGGGTTGTTTGTTAATTTGTTTTTTTGGTGTTTTGGTACCAGGGATTGAACCCAGGGGTGTTTCACCACTGAGTCACATCTCTTAAAATTTTGAGACAGGGTCTTGCTGGGCTATGTTGGGGATTGAACCCAGGGCCTTGTGCTTGCAAGGCAAGCACTCTACCAACTGAGCTCTATCCTCAGCCCTTAATTGCTTAGGATCTGGTAAATTGCTGAGGCTACCTTTGAACTTGTGATCATCCTATGTCAGCATGCCCAGTTCAGTGTGTTCATTTTTATGATAGAAGAGTCTTGCTATTATGTTTGCCAGTGATATCAGAAATAGAGTATGCACAGTATGCATCTTCGAGGGTGGTTTCTGGGACATGTTTGTGTGTGTGGGGAGGAGTAGTACTGGGAATTGGACCCAGGGCTACTCTACCATTGGGCTGTATACCTAGCTTTACTTTTTATTTTGAAATAGTCTTGGTAAATCGCTGGCCTTGGACTTGGTGATCCTCCTACTCCTATTGCCCAGGTAGCAGGGATTATAAGCATGAATCACTGCACGTGACTTGAGCACTTTTTTTGGTACCAGAGATTGAACCCAGGGGTGCTTAATGCTGAGCCACATCTCCAGCCCTTTTTATTTTTTATTTTGAAAAAGGGTCTTGCTAAGTTGCTCAGGGCCTTGCAAGTTGCTGAGGCTGGCTTTGAATTCATTATCCTCCTGCCTCAGCCTCTCAAGCCTCTGGGATTATAAACAGGCACCACAGTGCTCGACTAGGACATATTCTTAATGAGTATTTGACTACAGGACACCTCTTTTTAAAAAAAAACAAAAAAACAACTATGAATCAAAGAAAATGAACCTACCTTTTTTGAGAGGTAGGTAATATTTTAGACTAATTGCATATTTTCTTAAATATTTTAGCATTATTTATTAAAACATGCTTAGTTTGCAACTTGAAATGTTTACGGTATCTAATTATTTTCAAGTAGTACTTATCGTTCCCTTTATTAAAATTCCCTTTTACAGTAGTAACTTTGACAGGTAATAAAGAAGAAAAAATGGAAACTGTTGAATATCTTCTTGACTAGCTTATTTAAAATAATACTTGAAGACATCATAATAGACATTGCAGAGATTGCAGGTAGCATGGACTACCACAATCTGATGTGGCTTATTCCCTTGCTTTCATTAATAGCTTTGACAGAAATTCTGCATCTTTTTTGTCAGTGCCTGATAATTGCTTCCATCACATTCTTTCCTTATGGAGTTTAGGTTTGTTGTTATTAGCATAAAAAATTATTTTACACTAAACAAAAGTGTAGAATATTTTTTCTAAAGTATCTGCAAGAATAGAGAATTCTGAGCACATCAGATTTTTTAAATGTTTATTTTTAAAAAATTGTCAAAAAATAATTCAGTTTCCTCAAAAAATTAAATATAAAATTATATATTGAATCAGCAATTATGTTCCTAGGGTTATACTTAAAAAAGTTGAAACAGGTTTTCAAAGTCTTGTTCACATTGTTTGCCACTTATAACTAAATAACTTTTTTTTTTTTTTTTTTT
>JAJEJO010000778.1:1173304-1296878 GCA_020662805.1 Glaucomys volans
TCTTGAGTTATGTTAAAATCAGCATATGGATAAAATGGTTAATATTAGTTTTGTGATTATTAACCAATTTGTATTACATGAGAGAGGGATAGGTAAGTTATTAGCCAATTTAAAATATTAAAAATATTTTTTATAAATATTTTTTCATAGAAAATATTTTAACTCTACTGCTTTGTATGGACAGTCATAGACATGAGGTTAAATGTAATGATCTCTGTTACAACTTTTGTTTTCTGCTTTACTTTCTCAATCCTTCTCATGTGATCCTGAATCTTGGGCTGATGATGGAATGATTTTCAAATACTGTGAACCACAGAGCCTATAGTGAAGAATGGCAGGCCTCCAACATCTCACAGCATGCATTCCTTCCTCCACCAGTACACGGGGTCTTTCAAGAAACCCCCATTGCGGAGACCCCACAGTGTTATTGGAGGAAGCCTTGGCTCCTTCATGGCAATGCCCAGAAATGGAAGCAGATTAGGTAATTCGATTATTTGTCTATTATATCTAACTTTCTGATTGTAGAACATGTACATTGTTAGGTTTTAATCAGCCAGCCTTTATTATTTGATTTTTCTTTGCCAGTTAAAAAAACAAGTTAAGAGTAGGAAGGACAGGAGAAAGATGGAAGGTTCTAGAGAGTATTATTGACACTACAGAGAGTAATTATTGAACACCTATCCATCAGGAAGGAAACAAATCTCATAAGAAGGAAATGCAGAATTTCAAAATGAATGGCAGCTTAGGGTGGTGCTTAATTTAGGATCATACTTCAGTAATGCTTGAAATAATCACTATAGACTAGTACAATTATCACCTGAGTTGTTTCTCTTTTGTTACTATGTCCTTTTAAATATCCAGGAAAAAATATATATCTGAAAGTTTCTGTTTATTTTATGTCTACTTCCCTGATCACTTTTGGTGGTATCTTTTTAATTTTTAAAAAACTTTTTAGTTGTAGATGGGCACAATACCTTTATTTTATTTATTTATGTGGTGCTAAGGATCGAACCCAGTGCCTCACATGTGCTAGGCGGGCACATTAGTACTAAGCCAGGACCACAGCCCTGGTGGTTTCTTTTTTAAAATTCATGTTTGATTTGATTTTTACAACATGTTTTTAAATATAACAATTTAAAATAAAAAAAAAATTTTTTTAGGTACCAGGATTGAACTCAGGGGCACTCAACCACCGAGCCACATCCTCAGCCCTGTTTTGTATTTTATTTAGAGACAGGGTCTCACTGAGTTGCTTAGCACCTCTCTTTTGCTGAGGCTGACTTTAAACTCACAAATCCCCTTGCATCAGCCTCCAAAGCCACTGGGATTACAAGCATGCACCACTGCACCCTACAAATATAGCAATTCCATTGTTTCATTAGATAATTATATTTACTGTAGTTCCTGAGCATTTTATTCTACTGCTTACTTTATTTCTTGCCATGGCAGATTTATTTCCTGATGTGTTTCATGAATTTTAGGATTATGAACTTATCTACAGTTTTTATCTATGGGTAATATGTATAGCCTTTATCTGTATAGGTGTAACTCTGCAGAATGTGGTGTGCTTCAGTCAGCTCACACTGGTTCATGAAAGATGATTCTTAAATTTTCAGCAATTTCGCCTGTTAAGCATGGCTGTTATTAATGTTTTAATTATATGAACTTATAATTGAGGTAAATTCAAAAACAAAAGTAATTAATACTCAAAAGTCATTACTTTCTGATTGTTCTACTACTTTTTACTGTTATTATCTATGTTGTAAGAGTTACTTCTATTGTAGCTTTTATGGTCAAAATCCTTTGTAATGGTGTGCTACTGCATGTTTCTTCCCTTTGTTACACATTCAGTTACACAATTGTTACACATTAGTTTGAAGTCTACTATGGAGATTGTTTGCCCCAGGAAATTAGAAAACACTACAGGTCAGGGCTTGGCTTATTGTTGATTGTCTAAACCAGGAGCTCTTTAGTACATTTTTTATGTTTTGTGTACTATAGTCTCTGTTGCATATTCTTTTTCTTTGATTAGTAACCTTTAAAATGCAAAAACAAAACAAAAAACATTTTTAGTTTAAGAACCATACGAAAACATCTATTCTTCTTCTAGACTCTTGGTCTAGATTTAAGAAAGTAATGTTGAAAGTGTTAGCAGTGCAAATGAAATTTTAAGTTTACTGTTTCTGTAGCTATCATGTAGTGAATGGCCCCAGAATTGAGCAAGTAAGTGTTCTTCTGGTTCTTGAAAACTACTACCAGATTCAGCAAAGAAATCTCTTACCCCACTGACAAATAAGTAAAGTTCTGACATAAGACTTCATTGTTTTACTTTTGTCTTGATGGAATCAAAACTACAGCAGTTGTGTTAGAATTGTACTTGTTAATGACATAATTTCTTGGTTGAGTCAGATAGTACTCAATTTTTTATTCATAGTCTGAGATTACCAAACTCACTTTGTAGTTCTTTTGCAAGAGATGGGTGTTTCTGTGAGGTCTCAATTACAGTTTAGACACCCAAAGCTTCACCTTTTATTCCACTGTGCACCTAAACCCAACCACTTTCCTACCAGTCCTAGCAACCCCTACCAAGAAAGTGACAGTTTATGCTCGAGAGCTTTTGACTTTCAGTTCTCTCTTGGTTAAATTTGTTTCCTGGATATTACCTATACATTCTTGCAAACACAGCTATACATTTTTAAGCACTATATTTTGATCTACATTTCCTTGAGGTAGGAAAATTTTCAAATTTTGCTTGAAATATAAGACATGGTTAAATTTGTTAATATTTTTTAGGTGTGACAAAAGAATTTATGAATTTAGATGTATCTGGTATCCAATTTTAAGAGATTAGGAATCAATCACCAATAAATTGTTTTTTGCTGCCAAGTTAATTTTTTGTTCAGATGTCAACATAAAATTTCTCGAGTTGTTTTATAATAAAAGTCTATTCCACTATCATTTGCAACTGCTTATGAATATGAATTGGAATGCTTTTAGTGTTGAGTCACCAAGACAAAAATACAGAAATAAAGTAAATTCTAATATTGATTTGGTATGAAACCCTTGAGTTCAATTTTTTAAAGTCCTATTTTTAAGTACCTTTTGTTCATTAAAAGTTTGAATGTATATTTCCAGTCTGTAATTTGTATTCAGCTTTTGATAATGATTTGAATGCAAATTCTTTCATAATTTTTCATAATCCAAGAATATAAAAGAATTTCTTAGTACTTACTATTTGAAGACATTTGAGTTAATGTTTTGATCTCTTAACTGCATACCTATGCACCCAACTGTATTTAATGCTCTGATTTTTGTATGTTGGTTATCTATATTTTACTTGTCATGATAATTAATTACATAGTAGGATAAAATAAATCTTCTTTAAGGTAAATATTGTCTCATTTTCTGATAAAGATATTGTTCATGAAAATCTGAAAATGGGATCAGATGGTGAGAGTGACCAAGCTTCTGGGACATCATCTGATGAAGTCCAGTCACCTACAGGTGTTTGTCTCAGAAATCGTATACATAGACGGATCTCCATGGAGGTAACATTTTAAAAATATATAAATATACCTTTGTGTGTGTGTTTGTATATAAATAAGCACACATATGATATATATCAAGTAAATAAATGCCCATTTGAAAATTTTCATGAAGGTAAATGACATTTGTAAGAGATCTGTTTCTTTATACCAGCGAGTTGTATTCTGAATATTTCCTCTTCCTTAATTACTATCCCAATGCAAGTACACATGAATCATAGTATTCTAGGCTCTCCAAAACATTCATTTTTGGTTCCCTGTTAAGAAAAAGTGAAATTTTTTTTAAATTCCGGAAATCTAGACTGACATCATTCTAAGATGACATTGGCAAAGTCCTCTTTTCAGAAAATATGATTTTAATTGCATCTCTTTGAGATTGGTTTGGATACTTCATATTCAGATTTTAATAGAGAAAAATAAAATAGACACCAACTTTCTTTCCTTTGCTTTATAAGTATCAGTATCATTTCCTTTGTGGTTCATTATACCTCCAAATCCCTATAATAAATTATTTCTCCATGTAAGTTATACAACCCTTTTCCTTTTCTTTATTAGTGTTATAACTTTGAAGATAGAAATTATGACTATTATTTTTTCAGTATGTGCTGTATATTAAGATTTTTTTCTGCAAAAAAATGAAATATTCTAAAATGGAAGTTTTATTTCTTTTCTCATAGCTGTTGAGACAATGATGATTAAAGTATCTGTCCTGCTGGTTGATTATATTTTTATTGTTAAAAGATGGTTTCTGAATGAGTTAAGGAAAACAGTGTCAGTTTTCTCTGTGATAAATTAACACTTTGAACTCTTGAGATCAGCTCGATATTTAGATAATTATATAGATATATCACAGTAATAAAGTATTCCTTATTTTTCTTCATAATATATGTGATTTTCTTTATCATATGTTTAAAATATGTTAGCATTAGGATCTTTATCTGGATTGTCTAATTCTTTCATTGAGTTATATATATTTTCCCCCCCAGAGGTGGCACACTATAGATTATATATATATTTTTTTAGTTTAATTCATGTTAGTATCTAGAAAAATTTATTTCTTTATTCTTCCCCTTGCAGACATATACTCATGATCTATTTCTTATTTATCATGGGTCAATTGATGATTTCAACCATTTTTACAATGGTGAAAAATCAATACACATTTAGTAGAACCCATACTTCAGATTTTGAATTTTGATCATTTCCCTGGCTAGCAATATGCAGTATAATACTATTTTGTGATGCAGTATCACAGGTCCCAGTTAGCTATGTAGTCACAGAATTAAACTACTATACTCTACAGTGTTCTGTGTTGCTAAACTGTGATGTTCAGTGAGTTAGGTATATTTAAATGCATTTTCAACTTAATGATATTTTCAACTTAGAATTGGTTTATCAGGACATAACCCCATAGTAATTTGAAGAGCATGTACTCTTATTCAAGAATATTTTTGGAGATTATTTTGTTTATTTTTCTAGACGAGTTTTAGGCATTTTGTTTTGTTGCAAAAATAATCTTGGGATTTGTTTTGGGTTATATAAAATATTAAAATTGATATGGTGAGAACCAGTATTGTGTCATTGTTTAGTCTAACCATTTGGGATATGGTATATGTCTATACTTAAGTCTTTTATCTATCAGCAAATATTTAGACAGTTCCTTTACATCTCTTTTGTTTTTCATGGTTTTATTATAAAAGGATTTCTTTTTATTGAATTTTGATTTGATGTGATGATAGAGGCAAGTTTCTCTTTGAAGTTTGTCTCAGGTCACATTCTATAGTTAAATGAAGTAGAATGCCTTTTACTTCTATTAACAGCAATAAGAAAATATTTTAATTTTCTTTCACTATGTTGTATGTAAAATCATAATATGCACTTGTTTGTTTAAATTGATCACATGTTGTGGTATCTGCCTATTCCTACTGTATGGCATAATAATTTCAAGGTAAATCCAAGATAAATTTACTAATGAAATGATTTCAAAATAACTGAGTACATTTTGTTTTAAATCATTTCTGTAAAACTGCATCATATACCTTTGCTTATAATAGTAGTAAATATTTTTGCTTTCAATATATATAATCACTTTGCAACTGCAGTTAATGTTAGCTAATTATTGCTAAAAACTAACACACTAAAGTGCATGAATCAAAAATTAAATGCCCTGCCTTTTTTGGTTTTGATTACCTCTTTTTTTTTTTTTTTTTTCCTTTTTGTAGGATTTAAATAAACGGTTATCCCTACCTGCAGATATCAGAATACCTGATGGATATCTGGAAAAGTTGCAGATCAACAGTCCACCATTTGATCAACCAATGAGCCGAAGGTCTCGTAGAGCTTCCTTAGTAAGTTTTTGGTCTTCTTTACCTACACCATCAGATCTGCTTTCCCTATTCTCTGAATGTAAACATTTTAATTGTTTTTTTTTTTTGGGCAGTAATGAGAATTGAACCCCAAAATTTGCACATGCTAGGCAAGCTCTGTCAATGAACTAAAACCCCAGCCTTTAACTTAGTATTATATGACCTTCTGGGTTTTATCTTCTTCCATTCTTAAGGATTTATTGGAATCCTTAACATGCATGCATATTGGAGTAGGATTTAAGCTATGTTATATTTTATTTTTGGTAAATTTTATTGATATATGCTAGATGTGCAGAATATGTACTACATATACCTCCTTAGATGTACTGTACTAGATACAATAAACATATATTAATATATGTCAGATTATCCAGTGAAGTATCCAAACCATCACCCTACAAGTCAATGAATATTTGCAATGTTAACATACCTGTGTAAGTAGTATGCAGTTGAATAAGTTTTAAAAATACCAAAAAGCCCCTTCTATTATCTTTCTTTTCATTTAATACCCCTCAACTATTGCCATGAGCCCTGCCTTTTAATACCATAGACTAGTTTTACCCACATGTGTCACACTGTTTTGATCATATTATTTTTATAGTATGTTTTAATGTCAGGAACTATCTTATTTTCATATGTACACATTCTTAATTTTTTTTAAATGCTTAATTCTTTTCTGATTATTCTTATTTAAACCACTAAACTTTGTGTAATTGAGTATAGAAATACATTAAAATAAATTGTACATAACCATGGAAATGTATATTTGTATAGTTTGTATATATGTATGCTTTGTATCTCAATATGTTTGAAAGTATATAGTATGCATTTTTTGTGGTTCTTTTTGCTGTGCTAAGTTTGTGAGTTTTATCTGTGTTGTTGCATATAGTTGTAGTTCATTTGTTTTGTTGCATGGTGTTTTACTGCATAAGTATATTGTATTTTTTTTTAGCGTATTACACTTTTCCATTCTGTTGATGGGCATTTTGCTTTTATTCAGTTTTTTACTATTATCAAATAGTACTATAACCATTCCTGTGCATGTTTTTTGTTTAACATATGTATATGTTAAACACTTCATACCTAGGAGTGGAATTATTGGATCATATTGTATATATATGTTCAGCCTTCCTAGAAAACATCAAAACAGTTTTCCAAAGTAGTTGTACTAATTGATACTTCATCATCAATGTATGATAGCTCTGATCGCTCTCCTTGCCAATTTTTGAGGCTGTCTTTTTCTTTTTTAATTTTAACTTTTCTGGTAAAACAGTGATCTCTCATTGTTGTTTTATTTTGCATTTCATTGACACTTCTAAAAATATGTTTGTGAGTCATTTAGGTATCCTCTTTTGTAGATTAATTGCCCAAGTCTGTTGTCTATTTTCTACTGGTTTTTCTACCTTTTCCTTATTGATTTATAGGAATTCTTCACCTTCTACATAAAGGAACTTTGTCAGCTCTATGTCTTATAAACATCTTCTAGAATGTAGCAATTGTGCTAACACTTGTTATTGAAAGGACAGCTTTTCCTGTTGTCCTCTTTGACATAACTCAGATAATTGCATATTATGTCTCTTGGATGACTAGAGTCCTCTACTAGGGATACATATAAAGTGTTGTAAAGAATAAAATGGACAGCAAGTAAATTGTCTGCAAATCATTGGTCTTCAGAGGAGGAAGCACTTGAGATGGCCCTAGGGAGATGGGTAGGAATTTATCAATTTGAAAATGAACCTATGAATGAAGAGCTTTCTAAACAGAGGAAATTTCATGTAATAAACCCAGAAATAGGAATGTATATGTTATGTTAGGGAAATTGTAAAAGACAGAAGGGTCAGTATGTAGTAATTTATTTTAAAAATAGGGTTTGAAAGGATTGGATGAACCAGATTATAAAAAGCATTAAATGTCAAGTCAAGGAGTCTAAACTTCATCCCATGTGATCAAAAATATTTATTTAAACAAGGACTGACATGACCATATTTTTGTTTCAAATAATAGCTTCAGGAAAAGTAGAAACAATGAACTAGAGGGAGAGGCAGACAAGAGGCATGGAGATGAATTAGGAATTTATTCAAAATTAGGGATGATGTGGCAGTCATATAGAAAGTAGAATACAAAGCCGGGCGCGGTGGCGCACACCTGTAATCTCAGCACTTAGGAGGCTGAGGCAGGAGGATCGCGAGTTCAAAACCAACTTCAGCAACTTAGTGAGGCCCTAAGCAACTCAGTGAGACCCTGTCTCTAAATAAAATACAAAAAAAAAAAAAAAAAAGGAATACAAGACCCTAGGGATCATGTAGAGAAAAAATATACAGTACCTGGTACCCAGTTGAACTTTGTGTCTGAGGGAGGAACAATTGATGATGACCTCTAAGTTTCTCACAGTTGTTTCATCTCTTTTCCATACATTATATCATGGAATTTTTTATTCACGAAACCTCTGTTTTGATTAGATATTCTAAAGAGTATAATTACTTTATTCTGTATATACTCTGAGCACATTGAGAAAGTATAACCAACTTCATTTTAGTATATGTCTGTGATTACCATAATTTTGCACATCACTGCTTTAAAACATTTTAAAATATATTTTTGTCACTTTATTTTCTGATCAAAAGTTTTCTTTGACTATCAGTTTTTATAAAAGATTTGTAGTAGGATAAATTTTGAAGTTATGTTTGTTCTGACTGGAAGGGAAAGTATGATTTAATATCATGCAATTCCTTTTTGGGAAGAGTATCAAAATCAGGGTCTCCAGCATACTAGGTAAGTGCTGTACTAATGAGCTACGTCCCCAACCTTCACCATGAAGTTCTTAAAGCTGTCATTTAAAAAGAGTTGTCTTCTGCAGTCTACTTGAAACCCTCTTTTGAACATTAAGGGATTGGGGTTTTTATTCTTGTCACTGTTCCTACATATTTCCCATGCTTTTTGATTTTGAAATGACTTACAAGTTTCAGATTAGTCATGTCAGCTGTATTTTGGTTTCTATTCATGTATCCCTTTCATTATCATTTACCTTACTAAGCAGATTGTTTCTGATATATATTTGAAAATTATTCTTCAAAATGAAAAATCTTCACCTTGTGTTTATATTTGAAGGTGGGAAGTAAAGAGGCATATGAAAGGTATAATGGGAAAGGGGTAGGAAAAAGAAAATTATTTTTCACAAAAGTTAGAATTCAAGTTTACATAGATGCTGTATTCATTATGTATCTAAAAATTACATTTTTTTTCCTCAGTGAGGTCTATTCTACAATATAGAAATCTGAACCTTAGAGTTTATGTATGAAGAAGAAGGAGAAGTTAGGAGTGGATGGAAAGCAGTTGGGAAAAAACAAATAATCTTCACATGTATTAAGAGTTCAAGTTTCCATAGACAATATATGCTTTATCTTAGGTGGGAATTAAGAAAATGAGTCATAGAATTCATTTTTGGTGGAGGGACTGATGGGAAGGGCTGTTGATTGGGTCTACTATAAATTCATGATCATCTACCTCAAGTGGACCCTCAGTTTTGCCTGTCGTACTTTCTTACTCTAAGCAAGGAGTTGATCTCATCTACATAAGGGAAGAAACAAATGCTGTAAACCTGAAACTCTCCCATTTTCTGAATAACAATCATGAAAAATTTGTCTACATTTACTCTTTTAAATCAAGTTGTCCTTTTTTCCTGTCTCATCTTCTTAGGATTCTTAGAATATCTGTTATACCTATACACTCTTTTATATTCAGTCTCCATTTTTTAACTTGAACCTTCCCACTGACTATTTAAATAAACTATTTTAATTTTAGATTCACAGAGAAATTACAAAGATAATACACTGATTTTACCACATACCCAGTTATTCTATTATTAATAGAATGTTACTTTTAATGCATTTCTTACAACTAAGGAACCAATATTGGTACATTACTATTTACTAAACTCCACGTTTTATTCAGATTTCACTAGTTTTTTACTACCAACTTTTTTTTTTGTCCCAGAATCCCATCCAGGATACTATGTTATATTTAGTAATCATATCTCATATTCAAGATACTAGTTACTGGATTGGAAAGTGCTATTTAATGCTTGTTTATGGTTATAAGAAATGAAAGATTCTCTAAACACAGTTAAATATTAGGCTAGTGGGAAATCTTATATGCCGGTAGTCAGAGTTCATCAGAGTATTGTTGCATTTACAATCATGGCATACCCAGTAGAAGTTTTATAAGACTTTTAAGTGTAACATCAATAGAATGAAAGTCTATTTATGAAAATTTGTGTCATTATATTAAAATTATAGATTAGGCACATTTGAAGTGTTTATTTCTTCCCACTGTGTGGATTCCTCATTCCTATGCTGATAATTTTTGTAAGAAAAAAATGACCAAATAGAATTGAGGTTTTTTTCAATCTCTTTTCTGTTCCCACGTGTCAAAGAGTAAAATCCATTGCTGTCAAATATAGCAATTCAGTAATTCTCACAGGGAGGGAAATGGGTGTTTGAAAAAAACCTCCTGCTGTCCCCGGTGTTTTTTAATACATACTCACTTTTAACATGGCGTCTGTAGATCCTCAGCATATACTTCACTTATTCTAAAGCTAAATTGGAACTGCATCTCCAGCATATTAATACATCTTTATTACTGTGTTGCATAAATTATGTTGCTAGAAACAAAGCCAGCTAGAGATCTCTCATTACACTTGTTAGTGCTTACAAATTACACTGAGTTACAGGAAGACCTATTATAAGTTGTAATTTATCTTATGTATGTATATTTTTTATGTTTGTGTGCTTTTGTTGTAAGCCATCTGAATAGGAGTTTGCTTTGGGCTGCCAAAAAGTGAAGTGTTTTTTTAGAACAATGAAGTATCAGAAAAATGATCTTCATTTGTCTGGAAAGCAGAATTAAAGGAGTTTTTATATTATATTAAAATATAAAGCTTATTTTGCCTTTTTTTTTAGCTATTATCTGTTTTTATGCAACTTTTAAAGGTTTAAAATATTCTAAATAAGGTGTAGCTCATTCTAGATTGTGCACTCATGAAAGCGGGGATCATATCTGTCTTCTTCACTGTATGCTTAGCACCTAACATTATGCTTGGTAAATGTTGAATAAATGAGCTTTGTCCTCTGTCCTCTGAATAATTTCCGTAGGAGAGCATGTAAACAAGCTAGTCATTATATCTATTGTTAATCTTGTCATGTTCAGCAGATAAAAATGCAAGCAAATTTTTCTAAAAATTCCATTTAAAAATTCAGTAATTATGGTAATTACTATTTGGGTGTGATCATTAAATCCTTAAGGTTGGAAATTATTAAAATGGGGGAATATTGTGGTATGCTTTACTCTTTGCATTAGGATCTGATAGTTCACTAATGTAACTGCCTTTTGTTTGAATTCTCCCCCTGCTTGCATGGGTGGAATTCAGTAGTGCTATTTATATTATAGACTGATTATTCAAATTTAACTTCATAATTACAGTATGAAATGTATGTTCTTTTTTAGATATATACTTTTATTTTTAGTTGGCACATAATTTTATATATGTATGCAGTATATTGACATTTCAATACATGTATAAACATGTGATGATCAGATGAAATAATTGGCATATCTATCACCTTAAATATTCATTATTTCTCTGTGTTGGGAACATTCAAAATCCTCTCTACTAGCTAAAACACAGTTAATTATTGTCAACCAGTTACAAGAAAAGATTTTTTTAACTTTTAAAAAAACAGATGTTCAGCATATTCTAATGTCATTAAATTTTATTCTCTGAAGAGTGGTTCTTTGTAGTCTTAAATTTTTCATGTATCCTTTACAGGTTATTCTCTACGTTATATAGTAACCTCTAAAACATTTAGAACCAATAATTTATAATCAGTACACTTATGTAATCTATTTTTTAGATTACTTACATAATCTTTAAAGCAAACTTCCTTGTTTTTGTCATGATCACCACTAGACAGACCAAAGTGTATTTCATGTTAAGGGCATACTAGTATTCATTTAAGATACTGGAAAGAATAAGAAGAAAAAATTGAATTCATCACTTGAAGGAACACTGGCCAAGTTTCTAGCTTACAGTCATATCTTCTCATGTACTTCTCATTATTATAGACAATGACTTTATATATTTTTTTTTCAGGGATACTCATTGTTTTGTTCACATTGGCTTATGTTTGTTCTCAATATAATGTTTTTCCCCTCAGTAAAAGATGACCCAAGACTTAAAATTCAAGGTGAAAGTTCAGTAGTTCCATGTTTATAAATCTCAATTCCAAAGATAGGTGTAAAAAAATAATGTCATTCTATCATAGTTTTGTTAACCTTGGCAATTAGCCTTTTTATATAAAGTGAAAAATTATTGGAATCAGGCTGTTATGTACAGAGAGTGGGCTGTTGGCCACATTTTCCATACTGAACTAAAAAACTTCGTTTCTGGAAAGTGTTGTATCTTGTAGTTTTACTTCATTATTCTGCATAGCTAGGTAGTAGAGAGCAAGAATTTAGTAAATACTGAGTTACATACAAGATAGTACCTGGGTAGATAGTATATGATGGTTCTAAAACTTCATTTTTCTAATTTAATGTTTTTCATGAAAAACATCATATATATATATATATATATATATATATATATATATATACACACACACAGAAAAAAGTTAACAAAAAAAGTAAAAAGAAGCAGTTCTTTAGTCATGTAGTAATGTACTACCTGACAAGAGTTTTATTTTATCAAAATTGAATTAAGTACTTCTTAGTTGGGCATGCAGTTTTCTACATCATTTTAACTTGGTGTATGTCATGGTAACAAAAGGATAAAAACCGTTCCTTTCAGGGACCTCTTCTACCATTCAACTTTGAACAGTTTATTGTTTTGTCTAAAGTGGTAAGTGATGCAAAGTCTAATCATTTTTATTTTATTTGACAACTCCAGAAAAATTGCATATTTAATTCTTCAGGGTTTGAGTACAATGTAATATTTAATGATTTAATATAATTTATATACCTATGAAAAATGAAGTTATATATTATTTCCTTTCACTTGCTTTTTATTTAAGGACATTAGCATCATCTATGCAAGAAGTGAATCTTCCTTTAGATTATTATTTTTTCTACTATTGCAAAGGGATTCTAGAAAACAAATTTAAGGAAATTCTTATTCTTGGCTTCTGTTTACCTTTTTCTTTTTTAAAATTTTGGTCTCAGTCCCTATTTTCCACTTGTCTACATTGTTTTTCCAAATCTTTGGTGTTAAGGTTGCTTATTTTGTTTCTTCTTTTAAAAGATGTATTGGGTTTCTATGACATATTTGGGTATATTCCATCTACCTCATTTATTGACTCCATACAAAATAAGCAAGTGAGTTTAAGGTTTAAAAGCAAGGGTTTGAGAACATACTTTTAAAGCTTATGAGGGGAGCAAAATGCGACTTATATTGCTGCTTTTGTGTTTGCATGTTTCCTGATCTATAGTAGAATGTAAATTTGTTTTCTTTTTCATTGTATTTTGATTGGAAAACCTGAAACAAATACCACCTTGTTGTTTTCAAGTCTACATAGCAATTCAAAGATTGGTTGGAAAATTACCTTGTGATTTTGTTAAAAGGAAAATCAAATAGTAATTTTTTATAAGATTCTTTAGTATCTTAAAATTTAAGTCTGTGGTATTTTAAAATTTGGGGTCTTAAAATAAGATGTTCACAGCAGACCATTATCCAATTCCTATATAAGGTAGGTTGACCATTTCAATTTTGAATACTGATGCTTATACCCTTTCAACATTCCAATATCAAGTATACTTTGAAGAGATAGATGTTCAACAATTTGACTATAACCAACTTTTTCTATTCTAAACACTAGAATTGGAGAGTTTTAGATGTTGAGGAAGAGATGAAATTTTAGAATAAATACTCAATTTATAATTGTTTTACTTTCAGTCAGAAATTGGGTTTGGGAAAATGGAAACCTACATCAAATTGGAAAAGCTGGGAGAGGTAAGTAAATTTTGGTTTTAAAAATGTAAGAATTTCTTATTCATCATCTAAGCTCCTTTTATTCATCTAAGTGTATGGTTTTGCCAACTTTGAAAATTGTGAGCATTATTGTCTAAAAGATTGTATCTTAGCTGGGTGTGGTGGCGGCTCAGGAGGCTGATGCAGGAGGATCGAGAGTTCAAAGCCAGCCTCAACAACTTAGTGAGACCCTGTCTCTACACAAAATAGGGCTGGGGATGTCGCTCAGTGGTCAAGTGCCCCTGGGTTCAATCCCCAGTACCAAAAAAAAAAAAAAAAAAAAGATTGTATCTTGCTCTGAAAAGGTAACAGAAAATTAGGAGGAATAAAACTTGAATTCTTGAAAGTATCCTATCAGTTTTAATAGGCTTAAAATCTTTTATTAAAACACAAAGTATTGTGCTTTCCTGGTAACAAAAGTGGCATCTATTTGTTAGCCTCCTAGCAGTCTCTTGTCTGTGCTGTCATGGGAAATTGCATGAGTTCAAATTTCTGAAAAATAGCTTTAGAAATAAAAACATTTCATTGAAGGGTAAGAAATTCTTTTAAAATGTGGTTTTCTTAAATTTGTCAGTACCTGTAATGCTGCTAATATAGAAACATTCTATCTTCCATAGTAATAAAGGGCAAGAAAATAATAAGTAAAAAGTAATAAATAGTAAGATATAATAAAGAAGTAATAAACAGCAAGAAGGAAAATGATAGACTTAGTTGATAGGAAAGCTTCTTTTCTTTTTTAAAGAATTAATGTGCAAAGATTTTTAAAAGTTTGGAAACCTAGGTAAAACCTTTTTGATTTAACAGTATAATTATATTTTCACTTAATATGCTTATTGTCCCTCAGTCTTCATGTACCATTATAGGGAAAGCACCTTTGATTTTAAAACTATTGATCCAAATATTAATTTGAAATAAGGCACAAAAAGCAAATAATTCCTATGTTTTTATACTTTTGACATACTTTATGTTATTATAAAAATATGGAAACTGTGTGTATGGAACTGAAAGTCATCTTTGCTATAAGAAAAACATACTGTACGTTGTGGAGTTTTTGCAAGATGGAATTCAGCATGTTTAGAAATTAAAAATTCAGTTAGGGTTCTCTATTGTTCTTTATTGTTAGACTCATGATATTCTCAACTTGTTCTTCAAAAATATGTTTTATAGGGTACATATGCAACAGTATATAAAGGAAGAAGTAAACTGACAGAGAATTTGGTGGCATTAAAAGAGATCCGTTTGGAACACGAAGAGGGCGCACCCTGTACAGCTATAAGAGAAGGTATATTTATATAGAACATTTTAAAACCAAAATTGTAGAAGAGTATATTTTTAATAAATAAAAGCAGATATAGAAATAATAGGTGACTAGAAGATATGATCAGACCTTTAAAAAGTTATTTCTAAAACTAACATATTCAGTAGAAAGAAATTAATTATCTTATTGTATAATGAAATACTATGAAGTCCTTAAAAACACTGACATAGATAAACATCTGACAGGGAAATTTTATATATTGGTATATGGGAAACATGGTAACTGTAAATTAGCTGCATATGTTAATATAAGAAGTAAATGAACTGTGTATAAACATGTAATACCATTTTATTTTTAAAAGTGAATTATTCAAAATGGTGGTAAATGCCTTTAATCCTGGTGACTCAGGAGGCTGAGACAGGATCACAGATTTGAAGCCAGCCTCAGCAGCTTAGTGAGGACCTAAGCAACTTAGCTAGACCCTGTCTCAAAATCAAAATTCAAAAAAATAAAAATAAAAAGGAGAGGGGCTGGGATGTGGCTCAGGTACCAAAATCAAATAAACAAATAGATAAACAATATTTGAGGCATCTAATTAGCAACATGGTAGAAGAAAGCATACCTTGTATTGTATCTAAATTAATCCCAGAGGCTCAAAAAGTTAACATTAAAGAAAAAAACAGAAGATGGAGAGTTGTAATATTAGACACAACTTTAGATACTATACTATTAAACTCAAAATCAAAAAAAAAGGAAAAAGTTGATACCTTCAGTTTCTCTCCCACTAATCCCTTGAAAAATTACTGTTTTAAACTTAATATGTTAAACTTACTTCAATTTTTTTCATAAAGACTTGCCTTCCACAGACAAAATAATTGGCTTTCTTTTCTGTTTTACAGTTTCACTCTTAAAGGATTTAAAACATGCAAATATAGTAACCTTACATGACATTGTTCACACAGATAAATCTTTGACTCTTGTCTTTGAGTATCTGGTAAGCATTTAACAAAAATTCAGTATTTTAATTTTGCTTTAGTAATAGAAAATTAGACTTTTTTTTTTAATAGCCCCAGAGACATTGTTTATTTATTGCTGTTTATTAGATCGGTGCATTCTGTACCTTTTCTTGAAAAATAATTTTCTTTAAAAAATCAAATACTATTAAATGAATCAGCCATGCATTCTGAAAACTGTTATCATGTAGTAAAATGCTGTGCTTTTTCAGGATAAAGACCTAAAACAGTACATGGATGACTGTGGAAACATCATGAGTATGCACAATGTAAAGGTATGTTTAATGTGTAATGTTAAAGTGTAAAGAAAGATGAGCTATATTACATAGTGAAATATACCAATATCATTACCAATCTTCAAAATTTTCTGTTTGACTTATTTACTCAACTTCTGTTTACTATATTATAGCTTTCTTAGGATCATACCTTTTTGTAATAGTTTCATTTTAAAAGTCTTACAAAAATATTTTTAATATTTTATTTCATATTACACCTGATTGTCCTACATGTAGAATATATCTGCAGGTATATTTTGCTTTCTGAAAAAAAAAAAAAAAATGATGGGCTGGGAATATAGCTCAGTTGGCAGAGTGCTTGCCTTGCAAGCACAAAGCCCTGGGTTCAATCCCCAGCACTGCAAAAAAAAAAAAAAAAAAAAAAAGATGGGTACATTCTGCAAAAGGCCACCTTTAAATGGTGAACTCCCCCAATATATTTAAAATGGTATTTAATTATAAAATAACAACTTTTCAGGCCTATGCATTATGAGTAAAGGTTATAAGTAAGGCCAGAAACATGTAGGTATTGTGATTGCTTTGCTAGAAGTAACTATCTGTATTGTCAGAAAGAATAGTAACATAATTTCTTTTTAGTATATCTTAAGACATCAAATAATGCTAGAGAAGTTTCCTATAATAATCAGATCCAGAAGAAACCCAGAAATTATTAAATAAATGCACTTGACATACTTGTGTTCTTACAGACTTCTTTGTTCTGAGTGGTCTATTTTAAATTGGCAAAGATTTATTTGTCCAGACTTCATCAACAGTGTGTAGGAACCTATTTTGAAAATAGACTGTCTCATCTGTGTGTTTGAGACCTTTCTAATTCTGTAGATAGTAACTTAGTAACTTCAAACTTACATGTTTTTTTTTAATAGTGAATTTGGTAAATATAAAGGAAAGCCAGTTTCTGTTACTAAAAGAGAGTTCCGAACATATGGCTAGCACATTGCTGTGAAGTTTAGAACAAGGTTTTAAAAGTATTTCCATATACATTCCATGAGGATTGTTTTCATCTTGGTTTACATTTTACTTTGCAAGGTATTGTGAAGGCTATTTGTAGATCTTCTTAGTTTCTAAAATTTTGTTTTTTCTGCTTTATATTAGCACTAATTTGGAAAGAAAATTGTCTTTCCAATAACTATCACAATTTGACGGAGGTTTGAGAAGTTTGTATCTTTTAAGTCAGGTCTAAATAGTTGGAAAGTATTTTATTGTTGTTGAAATTGCATTTAATGTTTTCCAAATGTAAAATTTAACAAGAATATATTGAAAGGTAGCAATGTTCACCACTATAACCCCAATGCAACTGGACAGGAATATATTAAAATAGTAATTTTAGAGTTTTCAAAACATAAATAAATATGTGGTGTCTGAAGACTTCACGGCCTAGAATTTATTCGGTCCAGGCATGGTGGTGCATGCCTACAATGTAGCTCTTTGGGAAACTGAGGTAGGAGGATCACAAATGTGAACCCAGCCTGAGCAATTTAATGAGACCCTGTCTCGGAATTAAAATCCAAAAGAGTTGGGGGTATAGCTCTGTGGTAGAGTGCCCCTGAGTTCAATCCCTAGTGCACCACCTCCAAGAAAAACCAAAAAACTATCAAAGGCATTCATGCCATTATTCACCTGCTGCCTTGGCTTATTCTTGGTATTCAGATACCCTGTTTTTCATCTGTAAGTGAAAGTACCTCTTGAATCTTCTGTACTTAAGGTCCTTTTTGTTAACCCCAGAAAATCAAGATGTGTTCCACATATCTCTTTTCACCAAAATCCACAACAAAACTTCTACCATTAGTCTCATAGGAATTGCTTTTTTCAGTCATTTAGAGCACTAGAGTGCATTACCCCTTTTTGAATCACAGCCGATTTTGAAACTGAGTAGGAGGTGCTAAAGGTAAAGTACCCAGGAGGTGGGTGCTAAAAGCTGATTAAGTTATTTTTATAACCAGTAATTTGCCAGAGATTCAAAGCTCCATTCTCTCTGATACCTGGGACTTTACATAAAGCTACCAATTCCAATGCCTTAAAGGCACTGACCCAGATCACATTTTTTTTTTTTTTTGAAGGAAGGGAATAAGTGCCTGTGGTTGATTGACATACCAGAATTTTATAATCAAACTATAAGCTTTAGTAGTATAAGTTTACGAGGATGTTTGTTTAGGCTGCTCTCTCTAATAAATGAACTATTACTATGAAGACAAAATTTCATTATATTTATAATATTTATTTTCATAGTATTGACAAAAACAATTGATGCTTCAAATTGAACAATAAACTAAAATTCAGAAAACAACTCAAAATGGAAACGGCATCGTCCTTAAAATAATATTTTTTTTCTTTTACTATTCTAGACCAATTGCTTTTCTACTTACCATAGCTTGTGCTAATACCAAAGTATATCTCAATATCTGTAAGACTAATTTTCACTTATTTGCCTTTGTAGCTGTTTCTATACCAAATTCTACGTGGGTTAGCATATTGCCACAGAAGAAAGGTGTTGCATCGAGACTTGAAACCACAAAACCTTCTCATTAATGAAAAAGGAGAATTAAAGCTAGCAGATTTTGGTATGGAATGATGAAATATTTGTAAATACTTCCAAGTGGTTAGGTATAAAAGAACAACCATTGTCACAATTTGTTATCACTTTCGTCTGAGTTTGGAAATTTTCTCTGAAGCCAACTGAACAATATTTGTCAGAATTTTGTGGGTTGTTTACAGTTAGCAACAAATACTTAAAGGAGTGGATTCTCAGGTGTGGCCCATGGACCCCAGGTTCCTGAAACCCTTTCAGGGGGTGTCCAAAGGTAAAATACATTGTCAAAAGTACACTAAATGTCATTTGCTTTTAACCCCTGTGTTAATATTTGCACTGTTGATCCAGAAGCAATGAGTATAAAACTGCTGTTTCCTTAGTATATGTTCAGGCAGTACCATCAAAGTATATCATTGTATTTTTCACCACTGCATATTCTTAGAAAAAAAGTATCAGTTACACTTAAAATATTTTGCCAAGCAGTAACATTCATTAATTTTATTAAATTCCCATCCTTGAGTACATGACTAGTATTTTGTGTTGTGTATGTATGATGAAATGGGACTTATATAAATAATACATGTACTACACACAGAAATACTATAGTTATCTCAAGGAAAAGTTTTTGTGTGATTATTTTGGTACAAGCTGAACTAGCCCTTTTTTTCAAAGAATACCATTTTTGCTTGAAAAAATGACCAACCAACAAACTGGTTATTCAGACTTAGATACTTGGCAGATTTTTTTCTTGAAGATTAAGGAAGTAAGCCTGTCACTTCAAGGAAATCAACTGCAGGTATTTCTTGCCCATAGTAAAATTCAGGTTTTCAAATAAAAATTAGAATTTGAAAATTTGGTTCTGCTACTTTAAGCTTAATAGCTCTTCTCACTTCTTAGAAACTTTTCTGATGAGATCAGTGGTGATATTAACAAGTAGGTCTTTTTTTTATTTTGAAGAAATATATAAACATTTTAATCTATAACTCAAGAACCAATATTTTTCCAGTTATCAGCACCTCATGCTATAGAATCAAGCATAAAAAAGATTCATTTGAAGTGCAATATAAACCAGAGAATTTTAACAAAAGTATTAATAGTTTATTGATATAATTTCAGTTACTATTTAACTTTGAAGAAACAATCTAATTCTAATGTATCAAAGAACACTGTCCACAATGATCAGAAAAGACTATTAAAATATTCCTTCTATTTTCTAACTTCATATCTGTGTGATTTGATTTTCTTTATATAGCTATACATGTTCTATATTGTGATACATCGTAAAGCAACATATCACAGCAGATAGAAAACAAGCAAATATAGAATCCACTTCTATCAAAATAGATGCTAAAGAGATTATAGAAGTGTTTAAAAAGACCATTCTTAACCAATTTTTATGAAAAAAAAATTTCATAAAAATGCTTGTGCTAACATGAGAGGTATTTTTAATGTATAACTAAATGTTTTAATTTTTCTCATTTCTTATGGCAGATACCAGAAGTAATCTAAGCAAAAATACTTGGGGTCCTTAATCATTTTTAAGAGTATAAAAAGTTGCAAGAACCAAGAATTTAGAAACCACCTCTGAAAGGGAGTCCCTTTATATGCCTGCCACCATGACTGCACTTATTATATGCTTAGTAATTTAATTGGTAGTTATTTACTTATATCATTTTAGCTAATCTGATTTTAAGGAACTTGAAAGTAAAACAAAATTATATGTTCTGTTCGCTTTGAGTAAATTGTTTCTACTAGAATAAAAAAGAACTTTTGAAATTTTTGTTACTCTCAGAATACTTTGATAGAACTTAGTTTTTAAAAACCCATGCAGTTTACCAAAATTGCACTTTTAATTTTTCGTAAATTATTACAATAGTTTCAGTTTTGGAAAATTTCATCAAATTTTATAAGTACGAGTGTTTCAGGTTATTATTCAGTAACAGATTAAAAATTTACTTTTTAAATGGTAAATTTATTTCTGACTATTTCTATACTTTTTTTTTTTTTTTTTTTTTTTTTGTGATGCTGGGGATTGAACCCAGGGCCTTGTGCTTGCAAGGCAGGCACTCTACCAACTGAGCTATATCCCCAGCCCTATTTCTGTACTTTTACTCACTTAGTATTTTGCTATTTGTTTGAAAGGTAAATTCCTATTTGTATTTCCTTCCTTAAAAAGGAAATGTGTGGGACAGTGTCCTATGTTTAAACAAAAAATTAAAAGTTTTTTGCATATGCTTGCATAGTCTCATTTTGAACATAGTTTATGTTGTTATTTCCCTTTTAATTGTCCCCACCTCTCCCCCCTCCTCCTCTCTTTGTCAAGCTGCATTTACTGCTCTTTGTCCTTAATCCCTAAGTGAATGGCAGTGACAGAGAAACCATGCTTGAGTATTTGAAATGCCAAAGGAATGTCAAGGACCATCAAAAATCTACTTTTATCTGGGAATACTCTGAGTGCTTTAAATTTTGCCTCAGAGACTTCTTCAGAGCAAGCAAAGCAAATTTTTCTTCTCACAGGCCAGTAAGAAATTCTGATTACTGCCAGTCTCAGTGATGCATTCCTGTAATCCCAGTGGTTTGAAGACTGAGACAGGAAGATTACAAGTTCAAGACCAGCCTCAGCAAGTTAGCGAACCCCTTAAGCAATTTAGCAAGACCCTGTCTCAAAATAATAGCTCAGGGCTGGGGTATAGCTCAGTTGGTAGAGTGTTTGCCTCGCAAGCACAAGGTCCTCTGTTCAATCCCCAGCACCACACACACACAAAAAAATAGCTCAGTTTTAAAGTGCCCCTGGGTTAAGTCTCTAATACCAAAAAAAGAAGAAGAAAAGAAAGAAACAAAAAAAAGAAAAAAAAAATTCTGATTATTCCATGAGATAATACAACCAACTTTGTTGCTTTTGTTGTTTATTTTATTGCATAGTAAATACACTTGGGGCTTCAAGTAAGGGAGGGACAATTAAGTTTGAGTATTTATACTGTAAGTTATTCTTTCCTTCTGAAAATTCTTCCCTTTTTTCATGACCAGTGAAATTCAGAGGTCTAGGAATTATAATATTGTCATTTTTATTAATGATAAAAAGTGGCTTGTGTAATATCATGTGACAGTTAGTTGCGTTTGAGAGATTGTTTATTTCATTTCATACCAATACTGAAATTTTGATGGTAAACCAGGAACCTGTTTGGACAAGCATGCTAGTTCATGATCTTTTCAGGAGCAGGAGAGTAAAGTATTGGGAGAACTACAACTGGCCACTTGCCAAGGTGGTATGCTATAGGATAAACAAATTTATAGCTCTGTACTTTACCTCCTTATTACCCTGTCTTAGCATCTGAAAGATAAGTCAGAAAGCTGCCCTCCATCTTATTAATTACCAAAACTTATAGAAAAATAATATGTTGAACTTATTTGTCAAAGTTGGGAGATGAATAATAAAATTATAATAAATAAAATGGTGTTAGCATTGTTCCAGTTATACCATTTTTATACAGTTAGCCATTATTCTAAATGAGAACAGTGTGTTGCCTAGTTATTTAACTTTTTAGTATTGCCAATGTAATTTTTATCCAATTTAATAAAGTATTGAATTAACCTTTTTGATATCTTTCATATGTGATATTTTGATCAGATGTATAAAAATTAGTATGTAATACTAATCTCAGTCTAAGAAATGAACTCTCTCAGGTTGTTTGAAAATTTTTACCATAAAATATATGGTAAAAATATAAATTTATTTTCTTAAGCTACCTTTCAAAATTGCTGCTTCTTCAAGTGATCAGAGTTTAGAGGCTTAGAAATGATAATAACTGTAGTGGTAATGACAGATAAAATTGAGGATTCTAGTCTTCATTTCTGGATAATTAGTGTATTCCATATTCAATTACCAAAGGGATAGCAACTGTTTTGCATCATTTACAGCAATTAGTAACACACAAAAGCAGTGAGGTCTCTCTTGGTCCAAAATTATCCATATAACAGAAAGAGCACAGAATTCATTGTAATTTATTCCATGGAAACCTTTTCTGAATGGATTTCTGGATTTTCAACTAATGACTTCAAGATTTTTAATAAAAAATGGCATAGCAAATGAATGTTAGAATTAGGTTAAAAGGTAATAAAAGCTTGTAACTGTGGCAAGTAAAATTGTGTATCTCAGTGTCGTTGACCTATTTTGGATTAATTTAATTTGAGCTAGAAAATAATTTTAGCACCATGACTCATGGATAAAAGGAAGACATTTAGCTTACATTAATATAAACTAAACATCTAGACATTATACCAAGTACCTTCAGCACATAAAAGTAAGTAAAAATGTGTGGTCTCAGAATTATTATATTTCATTTAATTACATAATGATATGCTGGCCCAAGACCACATGTACTCAACAGAATTCATAAAACCAATTTTGTTGAAACTTCAAGAAGCTATGGAGTAGCCATCTCAGTATCCTTGTGAATGGAGTCATGGTGAGGATAGGGACTAAGAAATCTATTATATATTCTTAATGGATTTCAGTATATTAATTCTTTGTTTTCTTTTCCCTGTGAAGGACTAGCTAGAGCCAAGTCAGTTCCCACAAAGACCTATTCAAATGAAGTTGTCACACTATGGTATCGGCCACCTGATGTACTTCTTGGTTCCTCAGAGTACTCAACACAGATTGACATGTGGTAAATATATACAGATAAAAAATTATTGCCATTTATAGTTTTGAAATCGTGTAGCTCATAACACAGGGTATACTAATAGTGATTTTAAAAGAGGTATTATTTTAAAGAGCCATAGCATAAGGTGAATAAGAGTTCCGGCATAGTAGCAAGATAGTATCTAAGTTTAAATACCAAGTTTACCACTTTATAACTATATAATCTTATCTAAATTACTGGTTTGTGCCTTAGATTCCACATTTAAGTACATGGGAATAGTTAAAAATAACTACTTTAAAGTTCTGTAGATGTTAAGGCCAAATTAGTTAACACATTAAAAAAAATTCAGAATAAGTATTGATTGACTCATAGTAATTTAATACAAAATTATTTTTATCATCATTTAATATTTCATCAACATAACAATCTCTTTGTTTGTTTTTCCTCCTTCTGCTCTTGCCCCTTTGAGTGCATAGTCACACTTTTAAGGATTAAATGAGGAAATAGTTCAAGGACTTAAAGTTTCAAACACATAGTAAGCATTCATTCACTATTAGCTACGTATTATTCTTTCCTAGCATAGGAGAGCTAGACATTTTAAGTGGAAAAAATGTGTTAGCCTTATGAGCCATATGGAATTTGAGATGAATAGGGTAAAAGTTAACAAATTAGTTGGATCTAAAAAATATCTCTGCAGGAGGTTTTTCTAGCAGGCTAATACAAAATCCTCCAGAGACACACTCTTTAAGGAAAAAAATCTTATGCTTCATAGTATGTAAATGGATTGTTTACTTTTTTCCCTTGATGTATTTTAAAGGGGTGTCGGATGCATTTTCTTTGAAATGGCTTCTGGAAGACCTCTGTTTCCAGGATCAACTGTGGAAGATGAACTGCACTTAATTTTCCGACTACTAGGTAACAGGAGAAGTCTTTTTCCAGTGATTTACACCTGCAGTTGACTAGCTGGATTAAGCTGTATCTCTAAAAATATTTTTACAAATTTATTACTGAGACTCATGTAAATAGCTGTTATGTTTAAGAATTACAATTAGCTCCATTATTATAAAGAGATCTTCTTGGTAACTTCTTTATCTTTGCAATAAAGATTTTATGAAAGAAGAGGAGAAATATTATTGAAAATGGACCTTCAGTGTATTATTAAGGAATATTTTTAGCTTAGGTGGTGTCATCTGGATAGAAAAAGGGCCAGACATCATAGTCATAGCATCATTACACAGTCCAGAAATAAGCCCCTAAGTATTTATTATTTCCATCATTTTAATTTCAGTTGAAATAAATTATCTAATAAATGTAAAGTGTTCTTTAAGGTACTTTCTTAGTTCTGCCTACATATATATATATTTATATGTGTGTGTGTGTATATGCCTATGTATATTTTATATGTATATGTATAAATGTCTATGTGTATATATATATATATTTTTTTTTTAATTCAGGAACTCCATCTCAGGAAACTTGGCCAGGTGTTTCTTCAAGTGATGAATTCAAGAACTACAACTTTCCAAAATATAAACCACAACCTCTAATTAACCATGCACCCAGGTATTTTTTTTTTTAATGAAAAGGGGAGAAACAATGATTCTTATCTCTTGAAGTATTTGCTACAGTAATGGTTCCATACAATAATAATACAATTCTTAAATATTTGGGGGTCTAATGTAATTAAATTCCTCCCTTCCTTTGTCAGTATTAATTTTATAATTCAGTAACCAAAAATTAGTAAAGTATGAAGTAGCATTGAACTGTAAATAAAATGTGTAGAACATATGTATTAGAATTCTAGAGTTTATCTGGATAGCTCCTTTTCCCAGAAAGAAATCATTGATTAATGCTTTATTTGGTACTATAAAGATCATGATAAAATTTTTGTTTGGCTTTCTACAGAATTGTTCTCTACTCACAAAATACCTAAGTGTTATAAGTAAAATCTTGACTCTGATGCTTACATCAGATGACCCATCAGTATTTTGTTCAGTGTTACTGGCATAATTTGTATTTGAAGAATATAAACTGTTTCTGACTCCTCAGCAAAATGTAATGTCGTGAATGTCAGCAGTTCAGTTGAAGTTTCTTCTCACCCCTACCTTCAGATCAGTCCAGAACTCCCATTAAAATTTGTCTGAATATTTTGACTTGTGGAATTTATTATATTTGCAGTAACATAGAATAACCCCTTGACTTTATTTTCCATTAAATATTTTTAAGTCATCAAAATACCAAATAAGGACATTGTCTATTTTAATAAAAAAAAAAATTTGCATTGCTTATAACATAACACACTTCTTGTTACTTCTATTTCTTCTCAAACTAGGGAAGCGATAGCAAAACGTTTCTGATACTAGAAATATTTTTAAGTATTTGTATGTACTGATATTGTTGGTATAGGACCTGATATTTTCAGCTAGACTTTCTTAGGAAAAATAGCAATATATGCTGGGCTTTTTTGTGTCTCTCCAAAGTAGTGTAAATCCTATTTTTGTTATATATGTATATATATATAGAGAGAGAGAGAGCCTATGGTAATGTTCAGTGTAGAAGGTTGAAGGCCTGTGGAGCAGATTGCCCATGAACTTAGCAGCTAGCTTGTTGGTGCCTAGGGTCCTCTGGATATGTGCCAGAATGGCAAACTGCTGAGGACTAGAAGAGTCCAGAGAATGTCTAGGCTTGCAGTATCCATAGGACCTGCTTAGAACACTCAGGGAAGAATATTTCTTTATTTGTGGTGGTACTTTGGATGCTGAAAGGTAGTGAAAGATAGCACCTGTGATTTCTCATCAAGAGATAATCCCATTAAAATAACCCCTAACTCCACTACTCCCGGTTATATTAATTTCATAACTACAATTGGCTTTCTTTACTGACTGTTGGCTTGGTGGTCTTGATTAATGAAGTTTTACAAAGTTATTGTGGCACATTTAAAATGAGCTTAATACCTTTTAGTACCCATTGCTGTGAAAATTTATTGAATGGCTTGTCTCTGTATTTATCTTGAACAACACTGATATTTTGGGGTCCCTGTTTCTGTGTTTTTACCCATATAATAGGAAAATGATGCTTTTATGAACTTCCCTTCATTTCAATACTGTGAAAACTGATGTAGTCCTTAAGCTCTCCTTATTATAGAAGTCACTTTGTTTTGAGGCAGAATGATGACTAAAATAATTCAACAGCTTTAATAATTTTTTCTTGAACATTGAAAATTTGAATTGAAGTTATTTATGGTTTCTTCCTAAGCAAATGACTATAAGCCTCTTTAGACTAAAATAGGTTTGAGTATATTTGAACTCAACAAGAGTGTCTGTTTTAGGGCACTTAAACTTAGCAAACGAAAAAACTTAGGAAATAGTTTTAGCTGAAAGGTTTCTGTCAGCTAAGATAAAAATTACCAGGTTTTCTTTATTCTCTCTAGGTTAGACTCTGAAGGAATTGAGTTGATAACAAAATTTCTACAGGTAAGCCACATCTTATTTTGTAATTGTTAAATAAGTAGTGAAGCCTCAGTTTCCTCATATGTAGAATGATATAATGATTATTTGTGGTAGTAACATACATATGTATATTTGTATGTATATATGTTATATACAATATATAATACAATATATATTATATTTATTACATGGTTTCTCTTAATGATCAGGCTCTCTCATTGTGACCAAGAACAGCTGCTGGCATTGATCAACTATGTCAAGGCCATGTTCTTGAAAATTTATGATCTCTTATGTTCTCTTTTCCTTATACTTAACTGCCTTTCAGGATGCTGCAGCTCCAGATACCACTCATATTTCCTCCAAAGCAGGAAGAAGAGGGAGGCTAAGGGTGGTATCAGCCACATTCACCCTCTTATATCTTGAAAGCAAAGGCTTTCAAAGAAACCCCTGAAAAGCTTCTTCTAAGTCTCACTGGCCAGAACATTAATTGTAAAAGAGACTGGGAATTGGGAAGCAAGATTGTCATAATTAGCCTAAATTTAGAAACAGTCATGATTCATGATCCATCTGTCAGTTAACAAGGAAAAAGGGACAGTGGGTATTGGATAGATTATTAAGAATGTCTGCCATAAAGACATTGAGTATATTTTCCCCAGTCCTTGGTTATTCAGGAATAAACGTAAAAGCAAAAAGTTAAATAATTTCTCATCACTTCAGAAAATACAGGAATCTAAAGTTTTATTTAAGATCCAGAGTTATCTTGAAAATGTGGAATTGAGATATAATTATTACTATATAATGTCAACAGCAATTCAAATTTGAGTGTATCTGGAGTACTCCAAATCAGTACTTGAAAATAGTCACCATATTAAACAACCAAGATTAAAAAAAGAAACCTCTCTAAATACTAATTTGTCCTTTTCCAGCTTTTATAGTAATTAAGTTAATGAAGCAGTTCTTTGCTTTTTCACAGTATGAATCTAAGAAAAGGGTTTCGGCAGAAGAGGCCATGAAGCATGTATACTTTCGAAGTCTGGGCCCAAGAATACATGCTTTACCAGAAAGTAAGAAAATCCAGTGTCCCCCTCCCTCCCTTTATATTCATTTGTCCAGTGTTGGGGAATGAGATGGATTCGAGGTTTAGAAAGAGATGGTTCTGATTTTTAAATCTGAAACATTGGTCATTTTCATAATTAGATCAAAATTTCTTAAAGAAGGAACCACTGTACAGTTTTTCAAATCAATCATAATTTTGCTTTCTGTATACATTTTTAATATATATTGCCAGTACTTTGTAAGAAATCAATAATTCTTAAATATGGGTCATCAATCTTACTGGATTTAATTTGAAATACACCATCTATGATGGCATCCGTAGGCCTAATGTAGCTTCATTTCAGTTGTTCAGAGTGGATTTCTGTAAAGATTAATGAGGCATGGTTGAAACATAAGATAGTTTCTTTGTGGAAGTACTTTACCTTAAGATATAAAGACGATTTTCCATTTTGGGGGTCACTCTGACTTTACCATCCCTAGGACCAGGAGTCAGTGTATTATCAGGATCATTAAAATAACACATTTCTGGGGGCTCAGTTGGTAGACTGCTTGCCTCGCAAGCACAAGGCCCTGGGTTCAATCCCCAGCACCCACACAAAAAAGAACCCACATTTCCCATGCCTGAACGTATTCTTCAGTTTTACAAAAATTAGCCCAGTATTTTACTTTAAAATGGAGTAAGGTAAGTGAGGAATTAGAATAATATTTGGGAACTGAGCTATGAAAAGCTTTCATTAATTTCCCATTTTCACTTACTAAATAATAGTAATTCATTGAGATTTATAGAGCAATTAGTAACATGCTAGTTGAATAAGAAATCCTTAAGACTTTTTGCTTAGCATTTACAGGATGTTTTTTAACATAAGACTACCTTCTGACGGAGATTGGAAGTAAGATGTGAATTACAGGTGCTTGTTTAAAAAAATGTTTATATTTCATTATTAATACCAAATTTCAGTTTGAGGTAGGTGGTACAAACCTGTTCCATGTTCTTCATTAAAAATCTGAAGGTAGTTTGAGGACCTGATACCTTTAAGCCATCATGAGATAGCCATAAAGGACACAGAGAATAAGAACCTGGTAATGCATTTGATGAGGTCTCCCAACCCAGTAAGTTCTGGAAAAATAGCATATGTTTTCTCAGAGAAACACCTGTTTGCATGTTGCTTTAAAGCAGAGTTGGGGGAAGGATTCTGAAAAGGAATTACTTCCTTTGGTTTCCTCCTGAAAATGGACAAAAAAGGCAACTCTTTGAGCAGGGTTATATAGCCTTGTAAGTACAGTGTGTTTATGTCAATCACTATATGCTTTTTAAATGTTTTTCTATAGTTGGATTGTATATGTTTTTAATAATGTTGGCCTTCACCTAATGACTTTTGTCTGTGCATTTTAGGCGTGTCAATATTCAGTTTGAAAGAGATTCAGTTGCAAAAGGACCCGGGTTTTCGAAATTCTTCTTACCCAGAGACAGGTGTGTTTGTCATAAACCATTTCACGTGTCGATCATGAATTTTTGCGTGGAACCAAGCTTTTGGTTTATAAATTGATCAGTAAAATTATTGATGTAAAAACCAATGTACAGTACATTCCACAACTGTGTATGTTTAGCATTGCACGTACTCACTTTTCTGTATGATGTGGGCAGCTCAGTAAATCTTCAGAGAGAAATCTGACTCAGTCAAGTCAGGGATCCTGAAAGCTGCAGATGGCACAAGACCTTTACAAGTGACCTGGCTTGATCACTGCACACGCCATCCCTGGTACCTGAGGCAGAAGACACATCTTGTGCTTCCCTAGTCATCAGGTTCATCACTTCGAAGCATAGAAGCTGTAGACTGACCCCATCAACAAAAGGGTCATTTAAGACAGTGCTGATCACTCTTACCGTGGAATATTAGCTTTTGCTGGTGGGAACATTAGCTTCCTAGAGTCACCAAATACTGTATGTGGGATAAAACTGAACCTTGAACTGCCTCATAAAATGACTTTATATTTTAGGACATGGGAAGAACAGAAGACAGAGCATGCTCTTTTAAGTCTGATAACATGGTTTCAAGCCCAGCCCCCAGCCTTTCTTACCAATCAAGGACTCAGATCTGAAGGCAATTATTTCTTTTGGTGGACTTGGAATCTCCGTTTGTCTACACTGTCCTCTTCACAGTGGAGTCTTTTTATTTCAGACCTACAGATTGTTTTTATATTTGTTGTCACAGTGTGACAATTTTTTTGTACAGTTGGTTTTAAGGTCTTCTCTGCCATTAGAGCCAGTAGGTTACAGCTATTGATGTAACTGTAGCTGCAATTTTTGTGCAGGACTGAGAAACACAGTGCATTATTTATTGCGGAATCATTGCTGCTAAATAACTACTGTCTGTTTATTTAACACAACAGTTGAATGCCTGAAGACGTTGCAGTGGCTTTATTATATGTGAATGCATCTGTTTCTCCTCACAAGTTGTTTTACTGCTGCATTTCTTGTTTGTTTGTTTTTAAAATTAAACTGCAGTGTTTCCTGGAATGTATATTTAGCTTTGCTTAACAGTAAAATAAGTGAGCCATGTTGAACACTCTTTAAGTTCGTGCTACATAATTTCTTACTGAACATTGGCAAATAGAGTAGCGAAGAGATTGATAAGCACATTATGTTTAGGAGAGCATGACCGAAGTTGATTCAATCAAGGGGATACCTGACATTTTTGGGTTCTCACATTAAACACCAATAATTTAAAGCACCAAAATTATTTATTTTTACCTATTTTTCATTTTAGAAATGTCTACTACATATTATTGGATATTCGTATACTAATACACTTAACTACTTTACATTGTGCTTCAGTTTAGTTAAAACTTAACCATATAAGTCCATTTAAAGATGAAAGGTCTTGCTTGTCTTAAATACATTTATTAGAAACATTTATTAGATACTTCATTGGAGAACAATTTGTTTCATTTGGGGGCTGTGTGTTTCAATAACATTCACTTGGAATCAGCTGAAAATTGTTATATCTTTGAAATGAGCCATGAGAAACTACAAATGAGAGAAATGAGAACTTAGAGAATTGTGTTAAAAAGCATTGTAAGGAATTATCTGTTTATCAGAGATACTAAATATTACAGTTTTAATTATGCATCTCCTTGAACATCATTAACACACTTTGGTGTTGGTTACAGTGTTTTTAAACCTTTGTGTTCACTTTTAAGGACTATTGTTTAGTGCATCTTACAAACTAAATCTTAATTGGTATATTTTGAAATGGTCATGTAAATTTTTGCCTTATATATCATGAAAATAGTCATAACTTAATTTTTTCCTGACATTCACTGTAAAATATTCAGGGGTCCTACCATTTCTGTTCAGGAAATCTTGTAGTTTATTGTCGTTATTTAACAGTATTAAGTGAGTTTTGTATATTTCATTTTAACTTTATTTGTGAATAGTGATTGTGGCATGTTTGGGGTTATTATTTTAATATTTTATGATACTGAAATTTTCATTTAAAAAAATTTCTGGAAGAAACAGATTCATGTGTAATGGTGAATATTGGACCACTACTGCTTTTCACATTTGTAAATTGGTTTTATGTTAAACCCTGTAGCCTAACAAACTGCTGTTATTTCTAACCGACAGACATGTATTAATATTGTACTTTGCAGGTTATAAATATTATGTGGAAATTCCTCCATTTTGTTTTGAAATTTGTAATAACAAAATCTCCATGTTGTCTAAAACGTGATTTTGTTGAGTCATAGTTCTTTTGGGGGGAAGAAGGCTGTACAAAATGGGATAAATTTTCTTTTATGGTTCCTTTGTAAGATCATGAGGTCTCACTGTGTCAAAAGTGATAGCTGCTTTGTATCAGTGCTGACCATTTGTTTAGTAATCTCTACTGTAATTTCATATAGCAGCACTCTTAAATTTGCCATTTCATAGGATATATATTTGGTTTGTTGCAATTTTGGCCTGTAGTTATCTGTAAGTTTGACTCTTACATACTAAAGGTGAAGAAGTACATCCAGTTCTTACATAAAATTCTTGTTCCTAGAAAGTTCTAGGGATGTTTCTTCATTTTGTTGAGGAATTTGGCAATCAAGTGTTTGTGGGGTTGTTTTTATTCCTTTATTGATACTTGAGCATCATTCAGGTCCTGAAAACTGCAGTGAAGAGAATTCAAACTCAGAGATACTGAACCTTGAATACTTATGAATCCTCTTAAATGGACAAGGTTCTTAAAGGTAAGAGAAGATATCTCCTCTGGTTTCTTTCCACGTGGTGGTGGTAACACACTGAATGTATCACTCTAGATGAATAGAGTGGCTGTATTCTGATGCTTTATCAACTTAGATTTGAAAGACTACTTATTATGTTATAATTATTTATCTTTTAGAATTGGAACAGTTCATATGGGTATCTTTTTTTTACTTTTTTATGATGTGTAAGTGGCAATATTTTAACAACTAGCAAGTATATAGTTCAGTGGCATTATTTACATTCACAGAGTTGTACAACATTTGCCACTATTTTCATAATTTTTCATTATTCCAAACAGAAATTGAAGTCATTTTTAAAAATTCCTCAGCCCTGATAACTTTCCTTTCTATTTCTATGGCTTTGCTTATTCTAGGTAGTTCATGTAAGAGAATCATACCATATTTGTCTTTCATGTCTGGATTATTTCATTTGGCATATTTTCATGGCTCATCCATGTTTAGCATAAATCCAAACTTCATTTCTTTTTGTGACTGAATAATGCTTTAAGTATATACACTTTCTTTATCCATTCATCTGTTGATGGACACTGGACCATTTCTGTCTTTTAACTGTTGTGCATAGTGCTGATATGAACATTGGTGTACAAATACCTATTTAAGTCCCTGTTTTAGATTCTTTGGGGTATTATATATACACCCAGAAGTGGAATACAATTCTATGTTTAAGTTTTGGTGGAGTCACCAAACTGTTTTCTATAGAACCTGTACTATTTTACATTCCCAGTAGTAATATATAAGGATTTCAGTTTCTCTTCATCCTCACTAATACTTGTTATTATCCCTTTATTATTAAATTCATCCTAATAGGTGTGAAGTGTATCTCATCGTAATTTTGGTATACATTTACCTAATGATTAATGATGTTTGGTATACATTTACCTAATGATTAATGATCGTAATTTTGGTATACATTTACCTAATGATTAATGATGTTTGGCATCTTTTCATGTGTTTTTGGCCATTTGTATATCTGCTTTAAAGAAGTATATTTAAGTACTTTGCCTATTTTAAAAGTAGGGTTGTCTTTTTTGTTGTTGAGTTGTTAGAACTCTTTATGGATTCTGGACATCACACCATTGTAAGGTATGTTATTTGTAATTTTCTCTTTTTTATTTTTATTTTACAGACTGCATTTTGATTCATGGTACACATATGGGGTACAACTTTTTGTTTCTATGATCATACATGATGTAGATTCACACCATTCATGTAATCATACACGTACATAGGGTAATGATGTCTGTCTCATTCCACCATCTTTCATAGCCTTACCCCCTTCCCCCTCTCATTTCCCCCCACGTAATCTAAAGTTCCTCCATTCTTCTCTTACCCCTTGCCCCCATTATATGTCATCATTCACTTATCAAGGAAAATATTCAGTCTTTGGTTTTTGGGGATTTGCTTATTTCACTTAGCATGATATTCTCCAACTCCATCCATTTACCTGCAAATGCTATAATTTTATTCTTCTTTAATAATATTCCATTGTATACATTGCTGGTAGAGTTGCAAATTGGTACAGCCACTCTGGAAAGTAGTGGGGAGATTCCTCAGAAAACTTGGAATGGACCCACCTTTTGACCCAGTTATCCCACTCCTTAATTTATACCCAAAGGACTTAAAATTAGCATACTACAGTAACACAGCCACATCAGTGTTTATAGCTGCTCAGTTTACAATAGCTAGACTGTGGAACCAACCTAGATGCCCTTCAGCAGATGAATGGCTAAAGTAACTGGTAAATTTCCTCTTATTCTGTGGATTTCCTTTCACTTTCTTGAAGGTAATCTTGTGATGCATAAAAGTTATTAATTTTAAAGAAGTCTAATTTATTTTAAATTTTTTTGCCTGTGATTTTGGTGTCATATTTAAGAAATTATTGCCAGTTTCCCCAGATCATAAATATTTGCCCCTATATTTTCTTTTAAGGTGTTTATAGTTTTGGTTCATATTTAAGGTCTTAATCCATTTTGAGTTAATTTTTGTTTGTGGTTTAAAGTTAGGGTCCAACAACATTCTTCTTTTGATACTAGGAATTGAACCCAGGGACACTTTACCACTGGGCCTCATCCCCAGCCCAGCTCCTTTTTATGTTTTATTTAGAGACAGGGTCTTGCTGAGTTGCTTAGGGCCTTGCTAAGCTACTGAGACTGGCATTAAACTTGCAATCCTCCTGCCTCAGCTTCCTGAGCCATTGGGATTACAGGCATGCACCACTGTGACCAGCCCAACTTCATTCTTTTGCACATGAATAAACCATTTTTTCTGGAACCATTTGTTGAAAAGACAGTCCTTTTCCATTGAATGATCTTAACACCCTTGCCAAAAATAGTTGACCATGGATGTAAGTCAAATATTTGTCAAAAATAGTTGACAACAGATGTAAGGGTTTATTTATGGGCTCTCAGTTCTATTCCATTAGTCTTATGTGTCTGTATGTCTGTCCATACAGATAGTACCAGTGTGTTGATTACAACAGCTTTGTAGTAATTTTTGAAATCATAAAGTATGGGTTCTCCAAGTTTGTTCTTTTTCAAGGTAGTTTTAGTTATTTTGGTCCCTTGAAATTTTACTGATTTCTTGTTTTGTTCCATTCAACCTGTTAGTATACATACAGGTTGAATATTCCTTATCAAAATGCACATGAACATTGGAGTGAAATTTTCTATTCCTCAAAAAGTAAAAATGACAGAAAATACCATGGAGATTTTGATATGGATTGCACTGAATTTGAATCTGTAAATTGAGTAGAAGTAGTATCTTAACAATATTAAGTTTTCCAGGCCATGAACATGAGCCATCTTTCCATTTATTTAGTATTATTTCTTTGAGCAACATTTTACAATTTTCAATGAACAAGTCTTCTGCCTCATTGATTAAATTGATTCCTAAATATTTTATTGGTTTCAATGCTATTGTAAGTGGAATTGTTTTCTTAATTTGTTTTGGAAGTTTTCATTGCTTGCATATAGAAATGCAAATGTTTTTGTGTTTTGATTTTATATCTTCCAGTTTTGCTATATTTGTTTATTAGCTTTAACAGACTTTATAGATTCTTTAGGATTTGGTACATCAAAGATTATGTCATCTGCAAGGAGAGATAGTTAACTTTTCAGGTTCTAATGTGGATTCCTTTCCTAATTGCTCTGTCTAGGACTTAAAAAAGAGGATGTCTTGACTTGTCTGATCTTAGAGAAAAAGCTTTCACTTTTCATCATCGATTATGCCATTAGCTGTGGCTTTCTGTAGACAGCATTTAACATGTTGAGGAAGTTTTCTTCTGTTCCTAATGTACTAGATATTTTTATTGTGAAAGAGTATTGAGCTTTTTCAAATGCTTTTCTCTATCAGTTGAAATGGTCGTGTTTTCTTAACTGCTGATGTGTATTACCTTGATTGATTTTCATATGTTAAACCACTCTTGCATTCCTGGAGAAAATCCCACTTGGTTATGATACATACAGGTTGAATATTCCTTATCAAAATGCTCAGGATGGAAGTGTTTCAGATTTCAGAGCTGTTTGCAATATTTGTGTAAGCTTTACTCGTTGATCATCCCTAATCCAAAAATTTGATATCTGAAATGCTTTGAAATCCAAAATCTTTGAGCAGCATTGCTCAAAAGATTTAAGATTTCAAATCATTTCAAATTTTTGGATTGGGGATTTAATGTGATTGGGCCTGTAATTCTTTTGAAATGCTGCTAAATTCAATTTGCTATTTTTTTTTTTTGAGGATTTTTGCCTTTCTTTATAAGGGTTATGACCTATAGTTTTCTTATAGAGTCTGTTTAGCTGTGGTATCAGAGTATTGCTGGCCTTATAGAATGAATTAAAGGAAGTGTTTTCTTCAATTTTTTGGAATAGTTTGAGGGTTAACGTTAATTCTTCTTTAAATGTTTGTTAGAATACCAGTGAAGTGATCTGGTCCCAGGCTTTTTTTTTTGGGGGGGGGGGTGTTCTGTTAATAATATAATCCCCTTTCTTGTAATAGTTCTTTTCAGATTTTTATTGCTTCTTGAATCAGTTTTGGTAGTTTGTATTTCTAGGAATTTACCATTTTATCTTTATTAAGCAGTTTGTTGGCATACATAATCTTTTATTTCTGTATATTCGGTGTAGTGTTTGTCTTTCATTTCTGATTTTAGTAATTTGAATCTCTTCAGTCCAACTTAGTTTTATCACTTTTGTTAATCTAATTAAAAAAAGAACCAACTTTTGGTTTTGTTGACTCTCTCTTCTTTCTTTCTTTATTTATTTTAGTAATCTTTATTATTTTCTTCCTTCTGCTAGCTTTGGGTTTAGTTTTTTCTTGTTCCTTGAAATGTACAGTTAGGTGGTTGATTTGATATCTTTCTCTTTCAGTGCAGACATTTGAAGCTATAATTGTCTTTCCCACCACTGTTTTCAGACTATTCCATAGGTGTAAATACATTGTGGTTCTTTTTTTTTTTTATTTGACTCAAGAATTTTCTAATGCCTGCTATGATTTCTTCTGTAACTCTTGGTTAAGAGTATATTGCAGAAAGGCAAGATGGTGCATGCCTGTAATCCCAGTGGCTCAGGAGTCTGAGGCAGGAGGATCACAAGTTCAAAGCCAGCTTCAGCAAAAGCAAGGCACAAAACAACTCAGTGAGACCCTATCTTTAAGTAAAATACAAAATAGGACTGGCTCAGTGGTAAGTGCCCCTGAGTTCTGTATATTTGTGAGTTTTTCTTTTCCTTCTTTATTGATTTCTTGTTTTGTGGCATTGTAATAGACTTTTGCATGATTTCAGTTTTTCAAAAATTATTGATATTTATTTTGTGACTGAACAGTATGTTCTGGAGAATATTGTGTGTACTTGAGAATATTTTGTATGTACGTCTCATTCTGAGAAGAATATTTTTAGGTAGAGTGTTTTGTACATGTCTCGTGTCTAATTGATTAATAGTGTTGAGTTCATCTAAGTATTTATTGATCTTCTACATGGCTATCCTACCCGTTATTGAAAGTGAACTATTGAAATCTCCAACTGTTATATAACAGTTTCTCCTTTCAGGTCTGTCAGTGTTTACTTCATTTATTTTGGGGTTCTGATATCGGGTTCATATTCATAGTTGTTCTCTACCCTCTCTCTTCTTAATACATTGAATCTTTGTCAATACATAATGTCCTTCATCTCCTGTAATTTTTCTTAGTCTATTTTTTTTTCCTGCAAAAATATGGCCACCCTGTTCCACTTTTGGTTACTATTTGGTTCAAATATCTTTTTCTACTCTTTTACTTTCACTCTCTGTGTGTGTGTGTCAAGTGAGTCTCTTGTGGACAGCATATTGATGCACTGTTTTTTTAATCATCCTTCCAGTCTTTGTATTTTACTGGAGACTGGTGAACATTTACATTTAAAATAATTACTGATAAGGAAGGACTTAGTTCTGCCAGTTAGCTATTTATTTTGTCTCAGATGGCTTTTGTGCTTTGAATTCTCTGATACTGCCTTGTTTTGCAGTTAATTTTTTTGTAGTGTACCATTTTGATTCTCTGCTTCTTTTCTGTGTATTTTTTAGTTATTTTCAGAATCTGTAGTTTTAAAAGATTTATCTTTTATTATTTCTAATGTCATTGGTTCTGGTTTTTTTTTTTGGTTCTGTTTTTTAAATATTCTAACATAGATTCTTAAGTTGATTTCCTTTTTCATTAACAAGATCATCCATATCAAAATGGTAAGAGACAATAGAACCTCATGAGCAGGCTACTGAGAAAATTGTGCGTGTTTGTTTGCAATGTATATTAGGAAATATATATAGCAAACTTTAAATCTCCAAAATTTTTAGTGCATTACTTTAGACTTCAGGAACATTACAGTGTTTACAACTGGAACTTATTTTCTGATATTAAGTTTAGATTCTGGGTGTAGTTAGACAGGAGTTTTCGTCAGTTACCATCATTCCTAACTGAAGTCAAAGTTTCCATCACTGATCTATCCATTGAATTCACCAATTTTCTATCAGACTAAGACAAAGATTATGACCAAGTAAGTGATTACAAAGCTGCTTGAATTTTTGATCTTTTTAATTTAAGTTTTTTGTTTTGGGGTACTGGGGATTGAACTCAGGGGCACTTGACCACTGAGCCACATCCCCAGCCCCTCTCCCCCGCCTGTTTTTGTATTTTATCTAGAGACAGGGTCTGAGTTGCTTTGTGCCTTGCTTTGCTGAGACTGGCTTTGAACTTAAAATTCTCCTGCCTCAGCCTTGTGAGCTGCTGGTATTACAGATGTGTGCAACCACACCTGGCTGAATTTTTGATCTTTGATGTTAGGGAAGACTTTTCATTGGTGGCTTCTAAGAGAAGTGGGAAAATTAACTTACTGGAAAAAAACATTTCTGGCATGTTACTACTTCAGACACTATGTAGGGACTAGGTGTACAGATACACATTTGTAAGAGGGAGGCAGAGAGATAAATAGGAAGAACTGGGATAGGAATAGTGATGACTTCTCCCACTGCTTCCACTTTAGCCCTACAGCAGTCGAGATGCTTGGACAGATCATAAAGATGAGCATGAAGATGGATCTGGTGACTGTTTGAATGATAATGTGGCACTTGGTAGGAGCTAAGGAGAGCTTGGCATCTCTTAACAGTCTTGGATGTTTAGAAAAGGATGGCTCCATTGGACTCTGGTTGGAACATGGAATCCTAGTGACTACAGACTTGGGATTGTGCAAGACTTTTGAGTCTTTCCTGGAACAGTGCTAATTAAAAGAGCCACAAAAGCTTCAGTCATTTCCCCCAGCTGTATTGATACTAGTTCCATTCATCTAGCTTTCATTCTGTATTATCCTTCCCTATGTATGTTTGCAGCTGAGGTTGTCAAATAATGAATGGATGGTATGTCAAGTGTAGACCCTTACAGTCCATCTCTGGATGATGTTTGTACATAGTTTTTCTAGAAACACTAAAAATCAGCAAAAGATTGCTTTGGGTCCACTCCAGCCATCTTGCTCTTCTAAGACTCCTAGCCCCAATCACTCCTTCATTACTCTTCCATTATGTGGAAGCTTCCTGTTTCCTTTGAATTTATACTCTGTTGACAATAATTCTGCATTGCTATCTCATGTGGTGATGATTAATAGGCTGTGTTCTGGGTGAAGGTAAATCCAACTGTACTGATTTTCGTGCTCCTAAAATGTTTCTTCTCTCACCTGTTTTTTAACCTTTCTCTTTTTTCTGCTTGCTCTTTTCTTCTGTCCTCTTTGCTACTCTCTCATTCCTTGGGTCTTAATTTAATTATTTCTTCCAGAAGGCCTTCCCTGATCCATGCCCTACTGTATCATAGGCTGGGTTGTGTGCCCTGCTATTCTGTTCTACTACCTTCATTTCCATTAGGATTCTCATGCTTAACCCTGCTTAACCTTGTAGAATTAGAAGATAAACTTCTTCCTAACAGGCTAAAATATGTGACTTCAGAAACTTAAGAACTAACCCATAATCAAAATATTCTCTGCACACACTTATCACTGGGGGCTCGGGACTGGGAATAAAGTCAGTATGGGAGAAGTCTAGGTAAGGCCAACTTTATAAGGACCAATAATCTGCTCTCCCAGAAAACAGTGATACAGCAAACGTGTTTGAGATTTATATATGTCAGGTATTGTTCTGTGCTAAGATGTACATCATAAGTTTAAATTGAAGTACATACATATAGGTTAAGATCATGGCATCTATAATTAAAATGCAGATTTTGAAATCCGACCAACTCAGTATTCTTGAACCAATTAGGCAACCACTCTAGGTCTCCATTTCTTCATCTACATAATGCTATATGATAGTAGTTCCCTCCTAGGGTTGTTGGAAGGACAGAATAAATAAGCCCTGTAAAAAGCTTAAAACGATGCTTGTGCATCATAAGTAGCTTATAAATAGTTGTTGTCACTAACTGAAATTATGTCGTGTAGTGAAATTAAAAAGTCAGTCTTAGGGACCTGACTCATCTGGAAGAGGGTAGCTGAATATGGTTTGTTCTCAAGTGTCAACCCTGTGGGCAGGTCCTACAGTCCAGGTAATGTTAAGAAAGAGAGTATGCATATGGGGGAGAGGTGCCTGTGTATTTAAGCATAAAAGGGCATTCTGTAAAGCTGATTGAGTTGAAATATTTTATGTATCAACTGGACTAAACAAATCTGTTACGTTCTTGAGAAGAGGTACCTGTAACATGGTTTATTTTCAAATGTGAATGATTTCCTGCTCTACCTACAGGAATATGTTATAAAATGTACGGCTGGCAGTTCTCTGTGACCTTTTTGGCACAGTAGAGGTACTAAACATGTTAGTCTGGGTCTCCATTAAAATATTTTCTCCTGCCTATCCTCCCCTCCTACATACACACCAGTCTTCTCCTATATCAGACACAGATGGATACTTTTTTGAACTCACCCATGAAGCCTGGAAGTGAGACTGGAAAAGTAGCCTAAAGGAAGAATAATGGTTTGGATTTTTTCCTCCTTCATCACTTCTCCCTTCTCAGTACAGAGCAATTGATAGAATTTAAGATTTCAACGATCAAGGGACCATTTTTCAAACCCATTCCACTCTCCTCAATTCAACCTCAATAATGTACTTCTTTATATATCTGTACTAAAGTGTTTTTTGATGTGCCATATTTAAGGGTAGGTAACAAGATACATTTCCCAACTTGTTTCCATGTGGAAAAAGTGAAGTTTGGGTCATTGCAAGTAAATGGAAGAAGACCAACCCACTACCTCTAAACACCTTTTATCATAAAGTATTTATTCAACAAAAATAATATTACAGTAAAAATGATACATATATGAAAGTGAAGATTTGCAATCATAGAAAAGATGTGTACAGAGAGACAATGTTCAGATTGTATAGTTCCAACAAACTTCAGCCATAGCAGTTTAACACCAATTAAGCAAACATTAAAAACGGGTGGGGGGTTTGCTGTTCTTTGGAACCTGTTTTCTGACTAAAGTACTTATTTTAAGAACACATCAGCATGAGGCAGTGCTCTGAGAGTTACTCTTGCATAACTACAGTCCTCCCTGCATTAGGACATTTCCAGTCAGCATTTAATTTTAAAAGTATATTAAATTTTTTTAAATTGACATACTTGCCCATTGACTTCTTTTAGTTTCTCTATAAGAATCTTGCATTTTGTATATGTTCTTTTATCCTACAATTAAAAAAAATGTTTTAGTTGTCAATGGACCTCTATTTTATTATTTATATGTGGTGCTAAGAATCCAACCCAGTGCCTCACACATGCTAGGCAAGTGCTCTATCACTAAGCTATAACCCCAGCCCTTATCCTACAATTTTTAATACTGTTTCTTTACCTAACATATTTTGGATCAGTAGTTACTTACAGCTAGGCCTTGGGGAAGTGAAATTGGAATGCCAATCACTATTCTATCTTCAATGAGTTCAGTGGCCCCAGGCAACTCAGCTTCTTCGGTATACCTGTCCTGATCTAGAAGCAGGCAGAGGGAAGCATTCTCAAAGGCCCCTTTTAGCTCTTCTAGCTCAACATTTTACTTTCAGTAATGTCAGTTTCCTGAACCAGCTCCTTTCTTTTTTTTTGAGTAAAGAATTAGCCTGTGAGAGAGTAACACTAGTGTCTATTTGTGGATTTTGGAGCCAGTCCCATTACTTTGTAGTTAGAGGCTTATTGAAGTGGTTGAATTTTTTTTCCCCCTAAAAGCATGTATCTCCACACACTATAGAAAAGCTTGATTCCAGTTGAAAAATCTGAATTTCTAACTAAATTTCCAGTTTTGAAAATTCAAGAAATATGTTTTCTTGAATAAATTTCGTTTTTTAACCTTTTCATAATCCCCGCCATTTAATGCCTGGTTTGGATCAGCTATTTAGTCACAATTCAAGTTGGTTTGTTACTTTGTAGTTAAGGATTACAGCTAACCTAATCTTAAATGGGTACTTTCCAGTTCTCTTATCTACTTTGGAACATTCCTGCTTCGTGTATAGGTGTGGTGCCACTGGAATGGTGCCTACTGATTTTTTTTTTTTTTAACAGAACAGAAAATGTTTCTTTTATCACTGTTCTATACCACACAAATGAATTTCTTTGTTGTATCTGCAGTTAGTTCCACAGTGATGAGATGCCTGAAGAATTTTTGTCAGGTTTTCTTCCATTGTCACCATAAATTTAATAAAATATAAAGCAGTTTATCCTATGTCTCAGTTTCTACAAGCAATGCCTTCAATAACTACAGTTTGATATTTGCATTACAGTACATTTTTTGATCCATCAAAATTTGTGACTGTCCTTACAGAGGTGCTGCAAAATTACTTCTTTGCTGTTTGAGTTCATCACCAGTGAGCTTTCATAACATTAAATTTTTAAATGTTAATTATGGTTCCAGGTATTTCGAGAAACCCCATTTTTATTGATACAGTAAATATTATCAGGTGGGTGTGATTCTTCCATAGGAAGAACCAGAACTAATCTTTTGAAATAAGAATATGCTCACCTAGAAAGTTTAGCAGTTTGGATGGTATGGACTGGTAACTTTCCATTTCAGATTTTTGTTAGGGAAGAGAAAAGATGAACATCTAAGAGGCTTCAAAGTTTAAAAAATGCACTTTAGAACATTTTCTTTTATGAATGTTTATTGTCTAAATATGGCTTAGTTTATTCTTATAAAAATGTTACTTGGACATTACATTTACTGAATTTCAAAAGAGATTCTAAGGCAATTCTTATACAATTGAAAGCAAAAAGGAAAAAGTGATATGAATATGCTTTCATATTTTGCCTACTTGTGAAAAATAATGAAATTCTACTAGAGAGCTGTTTGATGCTAATTTTTGTCTTTCAAACATTTTCTCATAATACTAAAAAATATATAAATCATTTACATAAAACTAAATGCAAAGGAAGGCACAGCTGGTTATAGTGTGTATACAATGCACAGTTCAGCATATGCAGAATTAAAGAGAAAAAAGGTTCACATCCTTATTAGTTATATTGAAAACATTAAGAAAAGTTTTTCACTGTCAACAGTGTTCAACACTTAAGAGCTAAGAGGATATAAAAACAAAAACATTAAAATTCACTTAATGCGAAACGAATTTCATATATACTTGAATATATAAAAAACAGTTTTTAAAATGCTAACATAAATGTAGACTATCCATGTTATGAAAAGTGCAAACCAAATTGACAGAGGGTTTCACAATGTCCTTCTCATGACACAGGTAAACTAGCCCATGGGGACAAATTTGATCAGTTAATGAGTCCTTCAATGCAGCCAGACGTCATCAGGATTTCTGAGAACTTGAAGAAAGCAGTACTGGAGAAGCAGCTCTGTCCAGACTGGGGATTGGCACAGGCATGTGGCTGTTAAGCAGTGTGGGGAACTGCAGGGGACAAAACAAAATTTTAAATAATTATTACAAATCCACTGGGAAAAACTTGGGTTCCTTACATTCCCAAGCAGACTCACAGTAGTTTGGTTCTCTCATCACCCCTGTGATGGAGCAACTGCCAATTATTTTATAGAATAATTTAAAGATGACAACTGCAATATTACCTAGAGCAAAGAAGAATAAGGTCCATAAAATGTCCTTAATTGTTCTATATGATAGGCTACTAGAAAAAAGTACATAATTTAGATGTTCCTAAAGCATATTCAGATAGTTTTTAAAGGGTTCTAAGCTATCTAGGAATGCTGATCTGCTTTAAATATTGAGAAAAAAAATTTTAAACCAGACTCTTTATAAATCAGTAATTTCTAATACTATATTTTTGAATTTATCATCAGTTTTCCAGAGTACTCAAAGATGAATCTCAGTAACTTAAAAATGAGGATTGTTTATCTTGAAAGAAGAAGTATCTCTTTTAGAGTTGAAAAAGTTTTCTTTTTTAAAGATATTTTTTATTCTACTTAGTTATACATGACAGCAGAATGCATTTCAATTCATTGTACACAAGTGGAGTTTTGGGGGGTTTTTTGTTTGTCAATACTTTATTTGTTTATGTGTGGTGCTGAAAATCGAACCCAGTGCCCCACACATGCTAGGAAAGCCCTTTACCACTGGGCCCTGGAAACCTCAGGCCCTGGAAAAGAATTTTCTTTGATAAATAATATAAAACTTATTTGTGTAAAGTTAATTTATGTATTGCTAGCAACTAAGATGATAAATAAGATAAAAAAGTATGTGTTTTAGTGACAACTGTCAGGTCTGAAGCAAATCCATCATCTGTGCTCCCAAATGACCAAGCAGAAATAAAGGTCTCTTGGTAATACCTGACTACACCTAGATATTTTATTGCCTAGGATGATATGTGTCAAAATGATCTCCTATACTGTCTTGTAGCTTAATTCCCATTTAGTCCAGAGTAAGTTTAAATATTAAACTTCAGCACTAACTATCAAACTACAGAGCCTGGCACCTGTTAGAGTACAATAAATATTTGTAGAACAAGTAAATATATTTTTGCAATTTTCAGACTATTTCAGTAACTCACCTACGTCTGTGCCTTCTTGCTTATCAAGGGCTGTCATTTTATTTGATATCTAGGGGCTATGAAGTTAGTTTTACCACCACCATTTTACAAATGAGAAAATTGTTAAGGTTTTGATTACCTAAAGATCACAGCTAATAAGCAGCAACACCTAATTTTAAGCTCTGACTGGAATTGGCCAACTTCTTATTTTGGCAGGGGTTAGGGGGTGTCTAATTACTGTTTCAGTTTCTTCAATGATTATTGGTATATTCAAGGTTCTGTTTCTTGTGCTTTGAATTTTCAATTTTTTTTTTATAAAATGTTATCTACTTCAACTGTGTTTTCAAACTTGTCACATATACTTTATACTCTTTTATTTATGCTCCTAACCACTATTTTCATTGACTTGGCAAACACTGAAAGGAGAGCAGGTCTTGAATTTTCATTGTTAGTATTTTTCTTAATCTTGTCTTTTGGGTCTTTGTCCATCTTATTTGTATTTTCAAAAGAATCCCCTTTGGTTTTATTAGTCTTGTCTGTTGTTTTAAAAGAGATCACTGATTTCTACCCCTATTTCTGAACACTCATTATCACAGTTCTCAATTAGCCTGGCTTTACTGGCTTGTTTCTTAGTTCTTTTTATTGGCTCTTTACTAAAGCCCCCCCCCCACACACACTTTTCCTTTATAGAATGAGTATTTAATAGAAATGGGAGTAATAGGAGTACAAATTATATTGAATATAAGAGATCCTACAGGTGGTCCAGAAAGTAGCTAATGTTAGGGATACATGTCTGGCAGAAGCTGCAAGCAAACTTAGAGCCTATTACTCCAGGTCTGGACCCCATTTGTCCCTGGACTTTTATTCCCTTCCATTTCCTGTCCTTCAGCATCTAATCCTGAGTAGGAATCGACAGACCAACCCTGTAGCGTCAGTAGGATGTTTGGAATGGCTGGCCTGAGATAACCTAGGGCAGCTTTAAGGAACCAAAAGAAAAATGTGCTTGATAGGCAGATCACTGAGGACAATGTGTTGGGGAGGTGGGTGGCAGAGTCCTTTTTAAGTTGCAGCATTTGCCAAACTTCTGTCCTCAGCCTTCTTTTCTCCATAGCCATACCTGGACTTGACAACCATTTCCATTTTAGACATCCCTAGCCAATGCTTCTTTTCCAAGAAAGCTGCTCTTCTCTGGTGCTCTAAGTCAGTGAGTGTAGTGGTTAGGAATACAAACTAAATTTGAATCAGGGTTCTGCCACTTATTAATGTATGATCTTGGGTAAACTGGGCAATGTCTCTGTGCCTTAGTTTCTCATCTTTAAAATAGAACTACTGGTAGCATTAAATGAGAAGCCATGAGGAGTGGCCCAGACTGGCACACAGTAAGCCAATACATGTTAGCTATTGTTACTGAAACATTGCCAGTCTTGTTATCACTTAGTCGTTTTGCCTCTTCCTCATTATTACTACCTACTTATTCCTCAAACCAAACTCAAGGTCTTCTCAATCTTGCCTCTGAAATGTCTTCCAAATTGATTCCTATGTCCACTGTTCTAATCTAAAAGATGACTGCCTCTTCAGTATTTGAAGTAGTGTAATAATTTTCTCCTATCTTCCTCTTCCTTCCACTTTCTATTGAGTTCTTCCTTCACATGGATATTACACCTGAAGGTGTAACAGCAGATTAAGGTGGAACTATTCAGGGCCCACACCTCCTTTCCAGACTTCATCTATCACCAGGTGTCTTCCTGAATATACTGTCCATATCCAAACCAGGCAGATCTATTAAGTCCTAAACTATGATTTGCTCTCTATCAAAATCCTGTCCCTTCTACCAGCTCAGCTCAGGCAGCACTTCTTCCTCAGAGTCTCTCCAGGCCCTGGCTGCAAAGAACCACTCAGTCCCTCAGTCCCTGCAACACTTTGTTTACTCTCCTGTTATTCACATATTGTATATCTCTTACAGTCCCTGCTGCAGAACATTGCAAATATTTGCTGGGTTAGATTTGTTGAAATAAAAATTTCAGCACACAGTCTCAAATGCAAATTTAACGGGTCCACCTGGTTTCAACATGTATGTACCTACTGGATGCATTTCAGTTTTGATGAAAATTTGTTTAAAAAGTTGGAGTGGAATAGACAAGTAAGCTCAAAATGCCAAACTATCCAATTGAAAGAGACATTTCACTTTATTTGTAAATCTGGGTCCTTGACATTCAACACTTAGCACAGTGTCTTTGGCATCCATATCTTTACTAGTGTTTCTCAGTAGAAAGCATACCTCTTCCAGAATGGTTAGTGCCTTTTCTCCTTCTTTGCAGTTCTTTAATATCTGCTACAGCTATAACGATTGTACATGAAAGAACAATGAGTATACATGAATGATCGTGTGCAAAAACTCCTCAGCTCTGTCAGCTGTCACCCTCAGGATTCTAGCCTCCGTTTGCAAAGAATACAACAGGAAACCTGCCAGCCACTTCAAGTTTGTTGTAGGCCGAGTATTTTTTTTTCCTTTGGCAATACATTAATAGCCTATGCGAAAGAGGTTTGTTATTTTGAAGGGAGATTATTTTTATTAGTTTAGAAGGGACATAATCATGATGTGAATGCTGAAAATCCATCAATTGTAATGTCTAGTTTCAGAAAATCTTCCTCTTACCATGTTTTGTTGTTTACCATTTTAAAAATTGCTATGTTCAACTACCCTTTTCATTGGAAGAGTAATATTTTAAAAAGTGCAAAATTGTTTTCCCTTAGTTTCATGAATTGAACCAAAAAAAGAGGGCCAAACCAGACTAGAATGATTATTTTGGGGGGTGGGGATAAGGGCTGCCTTTTCAATGGCACCAAGAGAAAAAACAGGTCTATTTGGTGAAATTAACATTGAAACTCTTAAGCAAATAGCCTTTAAATGCAGTAATAAAGCCAGGTACAGTGGAACTGGGCTGTAATCCTAGTAACTCAGGGTTAAGGCAAGAGGATCACAAGTTTGAAGCCAGCCCCAGCAACTTAACAAGACCCTGTCTCAAAATAAAAAGGGCTGAGGATGCAGCTCAGTGGTAGAGTGCCCCTGAGCCAATCACCAGTACCACTCTCCACCACACACAATGCAATTCATTCTGCAGATTTCTAAATGTAAACTAGGAACCACTGGCCTTCAGTGTTTCTCAAAGTATCACCCCTGGACCAAGAGCATTATTAGGAACTTGAATGAAATGTTTATGTCAGACACTATCCAAGACTTAAGGGCTCAGCAATCTTTATTTCAATATACCATCCAGGTGACTAGATGCTAATTTTGAGAGCCACCGTGTATATACCTCCCAATTCCCAAAGGTCCTGATAATGTATCAAATCACCATGGACATGAACAATACTTATTATTGGAAATACTGAACTAGAAAACCAGCATAGTTCCAGTCATTCCCCAAGGCTTTCCTAGGATGTCACCAAGCCATATTCCAATCATGTGGCAGGATTCCCAATAAGGAGGGAAATGAGAGGTCTGTTTACAAACGTGCTAAACTCCACAGAAGCTCTGGGTCCTGCCCCCAGAAGCTCACTGTAGCCACATAACTCCTTTCTGCTCTACTCATTCCCAGAGTACTGCTGTTCTAACCTTGAGCCTTTCAGACAATGAGGACTTTCATCTCCCTACCAAAAGATCAGGATGCCCAGGCTAAAGCTTTTTTAAAGTACTGGACTTGCTCAGTTGCTAATTTTACTTAAAATTACTAGTTTTTGCCTCCCTGCCTAAATTAAAATGGTTTAAAATCAATATATTGCTGTGCGTGACCAAAGCTTGATTTCATGTGATAGGAATAAGAGCCAGGGGAAAGAAGAAACCTGATTGCTCCCAGGATATAGTCACATCATGACACCCTACCTCAACTCCAGTAGTAAGCCAAAGAAGCAAGACAGCAATTAGAATCTCTTTAGCTCACTTTTCTTCCAATGAGACCCTGAATCTCATTTGTACATCATGCTTCGGGCACAGAGAAGGTACTTGGCGTATATTAATTTTGACAAGAAAAATGACCAACTCAAAAGGTGAAGAGACTTGATCTTTTTTTTTAACACAACCTTTTGTTGACCTCTTTTTATCAATTCTTTGTCATCTTTTCATTTAGTCACTGATATCTACTGACATCATTTGTATACCAAGCAACATGCTAAATGCTGGGAGACACCATAGTGAACAGGATATAGTTCCAGTTTTGAGGGCCCACAGTCTATTGAAGTTTGCCAGATCAACAGGCAAAATGCTAAGTTTCAAATGGCATGGGAGCCAAGAATTACCACTATCCACATGATAGAAAGTGATACTACTGCAAGATTATAGCATGTGAGTAATAAATAATGCTCTCCTAATCCAGAGAGTTCTGCAAGATAAAGCAACTAAGTCTTCATTGTTTTTTAACCCAATGCCCTGAATACTCTTTTTTTTTTTTTTTTTTTATTAATCAAAGAACAAAAACAACTTGATTATGATTCAGAAGTATACAGGTAACTTTTCTATCTCAGTAGGGGGAAACTCTGCTATTTTTAGTTTTCAGTTTATTTCAAGTAAATCAGTACATTGAGAAACTGGATTATCATGTTTTTTTCTTAAGTTTTATACCTCCCTAAAAAAAGTCCAGTTTTTGTAGTCAAATTAAAATATACAAAACACTTCAAGAACTAATTGTTGTACTTATGGACAGCTGACATAAGTACACCATTTCTGCCTCCATAAAAACATCTACCTCTAAAAGGGTGTGCAGCCCTGTCCCTATAAACACCCTTTGTAATATGAGGCAGAAACCACCATCTTAAGCTTCTGCAGGATTGAGAGAAAGGACATCCCTTAGAAGTTCTATGTTTACAAGTTCATTTCCACTCACTCACCTGGAACAGCGTGTTTGGCCCTTGCAGCCTGGCAGGACTCAGTGGAGCAACTGGACTAAGGCTGCTCCAGAAATGTATGCTGGAGAGCAGTGGACTCGGGGTCAGAAGCAATCCATTTGGTGTCTGGGAAATAAAGCAAACAGATAGTTCTTTATAGAAGTTCACCTGACTAGCTGTGATCCCAGAGCAGCACAGTGGTTAGCTTCACTCCCATGGACCAAGAAGCAAACCTCATCATCTTAGGAAAGCTGAGCATCTTTATTTCTACAAGGCCATGAACAGTTTAATTTTCTTCAGTACTAATTTTATTAGCAATTTATAAAGGAAAGAGGTATTGATAATCTGGTAGAAAACTCAAGTTTGTAGCAACTTCTGGCTAAAAGGTCTCTTCAACTTGCTCCCCTTCCTAAATTAAAGAAAATTGAGTGTACAGGCAAAACGGGATCCCAGGAAGGGGCTTTATATTTTTTTTTTCAAATGATTTTTCTACAGTGGACATTCTACTTAAGTTATAAACACACAATGGCACACATACACATTTTAAAAATTATTTCTTCACACCTTCCATTATTGACCTGCCCTTTAATAGCTTAGAATCTGCTGTTAAAATGCCCTGTCACAGCTTCTTAAAGAGCTCTGAGCTGGGTTTTCCAGATTTCACTCTGGAAGTGGGATTGGTGAGAACTCATTACCCTGGCAATGGTGAGGGGTGTATGGGGGCGATTCTTGTCAGGTTGGTTGTAGAGCTAGAGTTTCTCAGGAGAGTGTCACACTGGCATTTGCTTTCACACAGGCAGCAGGAGTCCTGGCCCACAAGCCAGAAAGAGGACAAGAAGCAGCATTCCCTGGCTGGTAAATCTGCAGGGCTTTTATTCTCAGCAGAGGCAAACTCCCCAGCCCAGGGTGGTTTTGCACCTCTGGTGACTAGAAGTCCCTCTGTGGATCTGTGGTGTCAATACGGTGCTTTGTGTAAGAACCACAGCAAAGGCGCCAGCATTTCAGACTGCATCACACTGAACGCTAACATGTTATTTTTCCCTAGAATTGGCCCCAGCAGCTTCATTAATTATCAAGAGCATTTGGGCTTAAACCTGAATTGAAAGGTCTGGTCTGTTCAGTGGAACATAGACAAATATCTAAAGGTCTTCAAACCATGAAGTGTTGAAAGGTAAACAAGTTTATACCAAATTATTTGACTCTGGCATTTCCTACATATTCAGTGACCTATGAGGTTACTAGGATAAATACATGTTTTGAATAAGCTCTTCATTTGTTTTAGTCAAGGCAGTTTTGCAAGTATGCCAGGACCATCTGGCTAACTGTTGAGAATTAACAGCTCAGCATGAGCTCTGCCAGGGTTCCAATCTCAGAACCATACCTACTAGCTAGGAAACTTCAGGCAAGCTACCTAACCTCTCTGTGCCTCAATATCCACATCTGTAAGAAGGGGAGGGGCGAATAAAAAAAAATACCTACATTACAAGGTTGCTGGGAAGATTAAATAGGATGATCCATCTAAACCCCTTAGTATGTGCCCAGCATGCAGGAATGTTGAAGAAGTTGTAGTAGTGACTATAGTCACACCAGTGCTTAGTAAATGTGTTTGAATGAATAAATGAATCAGTAATTAAAAGTGGACCTTACTAAATGTACTTCATCTGTTTATGGGTGAAATTCTCAACTGTACATTGAGAAGTACTTATGCTCTGAAACAGAGAAAACTGAGTTAATTCTGCTTTTGGGCTCAAATCCACAGGCTCAGGTGACCAGAGAACTAGTGTTTGCATGTTACTCCAGAGCCAGGTTCCAACCACAGTATGTTACATTAACATTTAATGACCAGAGTGTCCCTGGGCCTCCTGGTTTACCAATCAATGAAGGCTTCTCAAAGTCCAAAAAGACAGTCTTCAGCCTGGCAGGGTGGTGTACATGCCTGTAATCTCAGTGACTCGGGAGGCTGAGGCAGGAGGATCACAAGATTGAGGCCAACCTCAGAAATTTAGCAGGGCCCTAAGCAATTTAGTGAGACCCTGTCTCAATACTAATAATAATGATAATAATAATTATTATTATAATAAACAAGGGATATAGCTTTCAGTGGTAAAGTGCCCCTAGGTTGAATGCCCAGTACCAAAAAAAAAAAAAAAAGACAGTTTTTAAAAGCACAGAACAGCTACCTTTCTCTCAAGGTCAGAAATATACACCTATTGCTTTCTAATTCCTCTAGGTGATACTTAAGATTTAGAATTTAGATTTCCATAATCTAAAATGGGTACCCATTACTGTCTGGACATAAGATGTTTGCACATTGGTTTCCAAGGGATACATACCTCAGAATCCACTGCCTTGTTTGATATGTTTGAAATGCCTTCTATAATGTATGCAAATAAACATTGTGAAAGGACGTCACCCACTCCTCCCAGGCATCCCTGTTCTCCCTAAAAACCCTGTGGCCTTAAAGGGCTATTTGGTTACTTTTTAAAGGAAAGTTCCTATAAATCCTGCCCTGAGTTATCTCTGGAACAGTGTGAGCTTTTACCATCTCTCTCGGTATGCTTGCGGAGCCAGGCAGGCAAGGCTGGCTGAGGGAAAGTGCTAAAGAAAGAAGCCACAAGCAAAACCCATGCTTTCTCTTCCTCTGCCCTGAATACTTGTTTTAACAAGTGGCCACAGGGAACTCCTGATCCTGCAGACTGCCAGGGAAGGAAGCGCCTGGACATTCATTTGCAAGAGGAAGGACCCTCCTACCAGGATGACCTCACTTGTCATCTCCACTCAGTTTTCTACTTAATACTAAGTCAACTGAAAAGTTTACAGGTTTGCCAAACAAGGTGAGTTGGCCTTGTCCAGACATGCCCACCTGGGCCCATGCCCACAGCCCTTTGCCTGGATCACACCCTCCAATGCCCTCTTTTCTACTCCTCCCTCCCTTTGCCCATCAAAATGCCACCTCCTCAAAGGAGACTTTCCTCATCTTCCCTCGACCAGATGGGCTTTCTCTCCCTGTTGTATCTTTAGAACAGAGCGTAACCACTTTTTTCCTTAACATTTAGCATGTTCTGCCTGATCTTATGCTAATTTGCATATCTTTCTGCTCCCTCTTTCTGTAGTCTTTAAAAAGTGTTTGCTCATCTTTATTCCTCCTGTAGTACTCAGCCTCTCAATACTTGCTGGGCTGAAGCCATCTGCAACCCTGGGTGTGTCCCATCCTGTCCCCTCACTCTTCACTGTCATCTCCACTTGCAAGGCATATGTTCAAACTTAAACTCATCATCATCTTTCCACCTGCATTGCTTCTTAAAACTCTTCATTTTCTGCCAACTGACCATTTATCCCCTCCATGAACACTGGCTGAGAGTACAAGTACATTTCAGGTGCCAGAAACAAGGTTAAAACAAGATGCGATCGCTGTCCTCATGGCCCTGTCCACTACCCCATGTTCCAGTTGCCAAGATGCATAAAGCCATGGCCTCTGGAGCTTTCCTGGAATTCATGCTCCTGGGGATCCCCTCATTTCCATTCCTTCTGCATTTGGGCCTATCATTTTACAGAAGGTATCCTACACAGCTACCTAACCCAGTCCACCTGCCTCGGGTCCCTCTTCCCCATTGGTTCTGCACACTGCCACCAAATTGCTACCTTAAAAAAGCATATTCATTCAAAAGTCAGTTTCAGGGAGAAAAAAAGGACAGCATCCTTAGTGTCAGTTCTAGGTCCCCCTTAATCTGGTTTTCGATCCTCCCTAACTTCCCTGTGTGAGCATCACTTTGCTTGATGTGTCCTGAGCTCATCTAACATGCAGACAGCCACGAATTCCAACCTACCAGTCTTTCAACACTCATTCCACAACTTCCCTGACCACCTGATCCCTAGTTCCCTGGGCTTCAGACCCTCTCCAAGAGTGACCATATCTATTACCATGGTTTTAACAAACGTCCCTCACATGTCGATGACTCCCTAACTTCTCTTCAGCCCCAAACTCTCCTTCACTCCAGCTCCAGCTGGATATTTCCACCCAAATTTCCTACGGCCTCCTCAAATTCAACATGACCCCAAATGAACTCTTTACCCTTTACCCATGAGCTGACTGTCCCTCACCCTCTTCATACTCAACTTCTGTTTTCTCCCACCCCCAAGTTAATCCCCATGTCCCCTTGATGGCATTCCTGAGTCTCTCAGATCCATCTCCTCTGACCCTGTCCCACTGTGCACAGCCTTACATCCTCACTGCCTTTCACATGGAATATTATCATAGCATCCTAACTGAAACTGGCCTCCCCTTCCCAATCCATGCCATCAGGGTGATTTCTAAAACTGTAGGTGTTGGCCACTGCCTTATCTCCCACCAATCCCCTTCCCTTTTGATTTATCCTCCCATCTTACTGAGCTACTGCACCTGTCCAATGCACAAAGCTAGTGCACATCTGTGTGCCTTGCCTCTAGCTGCTCGCTGCCCACATGCTCTCCTTATGCTCTCTACCAGAAAAATTGATCCTTTGATGCCTAGTCCCAGCGCCATCACACCCCCCCACAAAGCCCTTCCTCCAGCAAAGGTAATGCCTCCTTCTTAGTGTTCCGTGTGTGCCTCAGCAAGCCTCTGTGCTGCATCTGAGATGCTATATTAAGCTACTTGAGCTAAGTTATGGGCACCTACCAGGGACTACTTATCCATGTCTCTATACCAGCTCTAAGCACAGCAGTGTATACATGACAGGTGCTCAGTTCATACTTGTGGAATTGAGCTGAGGTGCTCCTCTGCATGGTGTATTTGACTCTTGCCATGTGCTGTCTTACATGTATATGCCTTGTTGTTATGGATAGGTCCTAGGGCCATACAGACAGACACTTGTACTTCTGGGGTCTTTTCTATGTTTTGCAAAAAATGAACACTCAATAATTATTTGTTGACCAATTCTGATAGAAATTTTTGATTCACTTGAAACTATTAATTTCCTGTCAAAAAAAGGCTGAATTCCTCAGTGTTCAGGGTCCTCCATAAATTTATACCACCCTAAATTATATATTGTCCCATATTTTTTACCTGTTGGACAATAAACCCTTGAGAACAGGCTGTGTCTATCTTGCTATCCTCTGTATTCCCAGGTAGCTACAAGTGCCTAGGGGTTCAGTGATTATCTCCCAAATGAATTAATTAAAAATTGTAGGCATCTGTTAACTTGATCAACTGAAGAGGATATGGATGAGCTGCTAAACAAGAACTGTTTGCTGATGACTTGGTAATTTGGGTAACTAGTAAGTCATCTAGACTTTAGGAAAACTGAAGGAGAAAAAAACATCTATTGAGCAGGCTGCACAAACATCTCAAATCTTATACTTGACATAGATGCCAAGAGAATCTATGACTGCCACCTCAGGATTAAAAAACAAAATCTCAAAGGGGACTATGAATCTCTAGAAACCCCTACAGTTGTCTTGATTCCAATTAAAACATAGTTTTAAGAACTTTATCCAAACTTCCCACAGAAGTTTGTATAGCACTGATCTTAAGAAAAAAGGGGTAAAATGGAGACTCTCACATGGGTCTAGAGTAGACATAGGAAGTGGGAGGAGAAATACGGGACAAGGCAGTAGAACCAGGAAGAATCAACGGAAGAGGAGAGGGGAGAGGGGGCAGAGCCCAGGGTGGAAAAAAAATCAAGATGTCTACTGAGTAGGCTGTACAAACATCTCTAATCGTATTAAACTTACACAGATGCCAGAAGAATCCATGACTACCACCTTGGGATTAAAAATAAATAAATAAATAAAAATAAAAAAAAATAAAAGGTTGCAAATGATCTATCTGGGGCATCCGGAGCTGGAGAAACCAAGAACTTTCCCCTGGAGTGACACCACCACTGCAGAGAGCTCCTTCCTACAAGGACATCCTCTGCCTACAAGGACGTCCTCTGCCCTCTGGTCAGTGGAGAGAGCTCAGGCTGAGCTGGGGAAATGCTGGAGAGCAGGAAGAAAGTTGTATTCCCATGGGGAGGGGAAAAACAAACTTTTTCCCTTTAATAATGGTGGAAAAAGAGACAGTAAGATGAGCAGCCAAGCCCAGTTCCATAGGCTAGGGAGTGGAGGCCACCACCCAGGGACAGGCTGCCCTTTTCCCTGACTGCTCCTCACCACCCACATCCATGCTGCTCCAAATTCCCACTTTCTGACTTTGGCTCACAGTTGTTTTGCCAACCGATAACAAAGGAAGGGGGTTTTAGCATTTCGGACCTCAGTAGGCTGTCTCCACTCCATTAGTGCTAATCCTGGGCCGCTAATAAAACATCCCGGGGCATGCACATTCAGACTGATGGTGAACGCATGCCCGGGGCCCGCACATATCTGAGTTCAGCATCTTAGCACAGTGAGATTAACACAGGTCTTGGCATACACGAGGGGAAACGAAGTGTGCCAGGCTTGGGTTCTGAGTTAACTTCACCTTGTTAAGATATGATGTGGGAGAAACTGAACAGAAAGGCAGGCGGTAAGAAGAGGGAGAGATGATACAAAAGACAGAATCACAAGTTCCAGCGGGCACCTCTTCTTCGGCTACCATGGTGCCTGGCCATGGACCAGGAGGGCTTCACATCCTGGCTCATCCCCCATCTCAGTTTCAGGACCTGAGCCAACAGAGACATCGGCCTTACTTTTCAGAAAGCAACTCTCAACAATGACCATGGCAGCTGAGCTCGGAGGTCATCACTCCATGGTACCTAGTTGGCTTTCGTGCTCAAGTTTTTCAGTCTCTGTAGTCCCGCGTTTGAGGGGGCTTTGACTGATCATCCTGTCTACGTTAATAATCTTCACTACAAACTCAAAACCAAGAGTAATCTCAACTGCAGCAGAATGAGGCTGATTGTTTATGCACACTCAGGTGTGGATCCCAGATTCACATCTGTATTTGGGCCTACATGAGGCATGTGGTTTCAGAAGTCCCTGGAGAGAACTGTAACCACGTGCCACCATCAGGTCCAGGCTTTTTCCCGCTGCTTCCTGCCATGTTTCTAGCTGGACATGATCCACCCTGTAAGGTGTCAACTTATTACATTTGTTGGGTATCAAGTTATTACAACAGACACCTTCCTGTTCTTCTAAAGCTAACTCTTAGGAAAAGTTTACAGGAGGTTCCCATGGATTACCAAATGCCACATGCCCACAGACTGCACACAGCATACCCCCCAGAGGAAAGGAGAGCTTCTGTGATGGACAGAAAGGGCTAAGGTTGGAGGAAAGCCATTGGGGAATGGACCTCAGGATGCCCAGCTCTGAAACTGCCCTGCTGGTTCTGACTGCAACCCTGGAGGGCAGCTAAGGGCAATGGGGCAAGTTTCTGGGGGTACCCCCACAGTGTGTCAGGGAGGGCATCTCTCAGGATCCAGGATTTACACTGACTTCAAGCCTGTCCTGATTCTCTAAAGGACCCAAGCTCATCAAATCAAAATAAAAACTCATGAATAGCCTGTCTGATCTCAGGTAACCAAGTCGAGTTCAGCTTTGAATACCACATGGCAAGGTCCTGCCTTGTCTCTGCCTCCCTCCCTCCCTGTCGGCCACCCATGGCAAGGCTTGCCAGGTGCAGAGCCTCAGGGAATTTCAAGGTGGGGGTTGGGTCCAGAGGCTCTGCTACCCCCACCCTCCTCAAAGCAGCGGGTGACTCCTTTAGTTCTAAGAGGTTTCCAACACTACCTCATGCTCCCCTGGGATCTGGAGACCTGCCCTCAGCCTGGATCCTGCTTCCATGCCCCCACTTTTGCCTCCATCCCTCAGGAAGCCCTGGCCCCATTTCTGGACTTCCTGGCACTAACTCCACATTCACGGCCCCACCCTCACAGCCTGGCTGAGGAGCGTTTGCTCCCAGCTGCAGGCTGCAAGAGGGAAAGGCAGCCTGCCTTTCACACCCTCTCCTCCCTGCCTGGGCCACGCCAGTGAGTGCTGTCCCTTGAAACTGTGCTGTGTCCACTAATGCGCATGCACCCATTGAGTGCACATGCACTCTCCTTTCCTCTGGGGGTGTGCTGTGTGCAGTCTCTCCTCCTCTCCATAGCCCTGCTGCACCACCCTCAGCCCCACATGGGGAGCCACCCTTGTGTTCACAGCATGGAAGTCTAAAACCCCAGGATGAACATCAGCTGACTTCCTCAGACAGGGCAGGCATTGGGGGTACAGGCTGAGAATGAGACACTGAAATGGATGGCCCCCCGCCTGGCTTTAGACCTGGCTCAACCTTACAGCAAGGCCAGGGAAGGAGTCCACCTGGGCTGCGTCCTTCCCTGAGCTGCCATGGGAGCCACTGAGCAGTTAGCAGCAAGCCCTCCCTGCCAGGCAGCCTCATTTGTCAAAGAAAGTTAGGAGCATTCCTTCCAACCTACCAATGAGGCCAGGCCCCCCTCCTCATGGCAGAACAAGTATTTCCAGCTCTTGTAAGCTTGAGTGATGAGGAAAGCTGTGGGAAGGCAGGAGGGGCTGTCCAGCTGCTCTGCAGACTCCCATGGACTGCCATGAGGACAGCTGGCCTCTCCCCAGGGTAGGAGAGAACATTTTACTGCAGGGCACACATGTGCTTCCTACTAGTGGGATGATGCCAGACAAGGGGCGTCACCATGATCCTCCCACCTCATCTGGGCAGTGGAGTCTACTCCATGGGCTGACAGGGAAGCAGGCCGTGTGTGAGAAGTATGCAGGAGGGTGTCTGGGGAGAGGAAGAGCTCCACATTGCAGCTGCTGTACCAAGGATGACCTGGCGACAACTACTCAGCTCACACAGGCCCCACCAGGGCCAAGAGCTCTAGGATAGAAGCATCCACCATAGCAGGAGCTGACTCATGAAGCACAGCCACTACCAGCTCATCCTCATGGTCATCCATTCACTTAGAGAAAAATCAGGTAGGGTTCCACTCTTAGGAAGCTGGGAGGCCAGGAACTGAATCCATGGGGATCCAGAGTTGAGGACCCCCAAACCAGTACTCTTAAACTCAGTCACTAAACTATGCAGAAATACAGTTTGCTGATGTTTTATTTAAAGGAAAAGTCTGCCTTTGTCCCAGGTTAAGTGCAACCAGGATGTCTGCGCCCCACTGTGCGCTCCTCTCCCCAGTGCTTCCAACGATCAACCTCCTGCTTGGGGTGGGCCTTGCATTTCTTATTAGAGACCAACATGACCAGATAGCACCACACCACAAATGCAGTGATGGTATCCGTGAACATGGACTTTCCTGTTAACAGGAAAAATGGCTACTAAGTGCCCCCAGGCCCAGATGCTCCTGAAGTGTAAATCTGCCCCCTCAATTTTCCATGAGAAATCATTCTTCACATCTGCCTTGAGGGCCAGTGTGCATGCTCCACCTGTGGGACCCTTTAGACTACTAAAAGCAAGAACCCAGCTGGGCACGGTGGCGCACGCCTGTAATCAAGTGACTTGGGACGCTGAGTCAGGAGGATTGTGAGTTCAAAGCCAGCCTCAGCAACTTAGCGAGGCCCTAAGCAACTCAGTGAGACCCTGTCTCTAAATCAAATACAAAATAGGGCTGGGGATGTGGCTCATGGCTGGGTGTCCCTGAGTTCAATCCCTGGTTCCAAAAAAAAAAAAAAAAAAAAAAAAGCAAGAACCCAATGGAGCATCCCTTTGTAGTCAATATACCACCAAACCTTTTCTAGTGTGTGAACCTCAGTCTGAGGATGGAAAAGTACCTTCCCTTCCCATTTACACAGTGACTTCCAGACTGGGATTCTCTCTTGAAGGAGGGAAGGAAGTGCCTTTGCTCGCTCTTTCTCCTTTTGCTGAGCGGTGAGTCTGAGTGTGGCCAGGGCCTCAGGAAGGGCTCTTACCTGTGCAGTGAAGAAGGCTGGGGTGAGGGATCCCGAGGGCAGGGCTGGGCTGTTGAGGGCGATGGAGCCGAGATCAGTGCCCGAGAGCACCAGTGGGGGCGCGGAGATTTCCAAGCCTTTGGGCTTTTTGCCCTTTGGGGGAAGAGATGGAGACTTGGTCTTGGAGCCTGACGACAGGTTCAAGGGCTCCAGGGAATCCGAGTCATGGCAGGCAGCCTCCAGGAAGAGGCTTCTGTGTTCAGACGGGAGTGGTGAGTTGGGGGACAGGGATGGGGACCGGGAGGAGGAGGGTGAGGCTGATGAGATGCTGGCGGCATTTGGCAACATTAAAGACGAGATCTTGGCTGAGACAGAGGAGGCCAGGAAGGCGGACGCCGCCGCAGCCTCAGGCATGGAAGGCAGGGACACCACCGGCCTGGTGACGTGCTTCTCGGTTTTATTGGTCACAAACCTGATCACAGTCCTGACTTCTTCCACAGGGGGACTGTCCTCGGGTGGCTCCTCCAGCTTCTCTGTCTTGATGGCCTTGAAGGCTTCTGGGGGGTTCTGCAGGGAGTTGATGGTGAAGGACGAGTACAGGCCTGAGTGGATGTATTCATTGCGGCTCGTGCTTTTGAGGGCGGACAAGCCGTGCTTGTGGGCCTCACGGCCCTCGGGAGGCACCTTACAGTCACTGTCCTGCAGCAAAAGGCTCTCCCGGCTGATCTCCACCGCGTGAGGATCCATTTTCAGGATCTCCGGGAAAGAGACGAACTTGTACACAAACTTCTGCCCAATCACCTTCTTGATGATGTTCTGCAAATACAAAAGGAGACATTGAAACCTGAGTTTTAATTGGTCAATGTTGCCAGCAGGCACACCCAGACACCCCTGAAGAGCACATGCTGGCTAAGGAGGAGAAGTCGGAGGCCGAAGCCTGGACTGGCTTTCCCATTCTGCCAACCTCTAGCAAACCACCATGTGTGATTTCCTCATCTCGAAATTGAGGATGCTTATTCCCAATAATACAGTAACGGTGGCTGTTTGGTAGCACTTTCCATGCGGCTGGGACTGTTCATACCCAATCTTGTGTAATATGAAGAGCAATCCTAGGAGGAAGGTGTTAGTATTCCCATTTTAAAAGCTAGGAGGGCTGGGGATGTGCCTACATGGTCAAGTGCTTGACCAGCATGTGTGAGGCCCTGGGTTCCAATCCAGCACTGAGAAAAATAAATGAATGAAAAATCAGGAGATAAGCCAGGCGAGGTGGTGCACACCTATAATCCCAGCCACTCGGGAGGCTGAGGCAGGAGGATCGCAAATTCAAAGCCAGCCTCGGCAAGAAAGACACTAAGCAAATCAGTGAGACCCTGTCTCTAAATAAAATACAAAAAAAGTGGGGGTGGGGCTGCGGATGTGGCTCAGTGGTCGAGTGCGCCTGAGTTCAATCCCAGGTACCCCCCCACCAAAAGAATTAGGAGATAAGCTTAGCTCACTTAAATAACTGTACAGTCACCCGGCAGGTAGGTGGTAAGGCAGCCTTTTCAGAGACGTGACGTGGCATGGTCTTACTAGAAGTCGAGAGAATGGGTGAGATGGTAATGGGACGCACCCTGCAAAAAGGAAAGCAGTATGGAAAGGGAAGGCATCACCAAGCACTACCATGCTTTCTTAAGTCACAGAGCCCTTGTTGCCACTGGAGGAAACACCAACCGCCTGCTTGGATATTTGTGACATTCCTATGGTGTTCTGAGTTCCTCATCTGCTTCTGCCTCTTCCATTTATGAACCCTCAAACATTAGGATTAAACAAAAAACAACTGCTGTAAAAGTTTAGAGCTGTTAGTAGTAAAGGCTGTACTTTGTGTGAGATTTATTAAATCCACAGATGAATTCCCTGCAGAACTTCTCTGATTTCACATATATCTATCAAATGCTTGCTGTGTGCCCCACTCTCTGGTTCACTCAGGGAATCCTGGTGCTGGGGGTGGGAGGGACAAAGATGGCGTCCCTCCAGCACAAAGAGCTAGTGCAATTCTGTGGGGAAAGGACTCTGAATGTTTCCTTATGAACTGTTCCTTCTGAAACTTGGGTACTAGTTTGAGGAAAAATAAAATTATATGGCAAAAAAAAAAGCTTCAGAAGTAGCTCCCATTGTGTGCCCTGCTGTGTCAGTCATCCTGTGTGCAGGCAACCGGGGGTCACCAGGCCAGCCTTCTTGGACACCTCCAAGACATCACAAGCTCCCAGACAGGGAGTCCATCTGCCCCAAACCACCAAGATCCACTGGTTCTAAAGCCTGAGCCTTTTCACATTCCCTACGAATGTGGAGGGAGAGCATCAAAGAGCCCCCAAGGAAGGACTGGGGTTGTGGCTCAGTGGCAGAGTGCTTGCCTAGCACGTGGGAGGCCCTGGGTTTCATCCTCAGCACCACATTAAAAAAAAAGAATAAATAAATAATATGACAGTATTGTGTCCATGTACAATAAAAAAATATTTTTAAAAAAGAAGCCCCTAGGAGAGATGAGATTGAATTAAGTTTGTTTCTTTTGCAAATGTGGTTGGTTCTAGATACAGGTGTGCTGGGACTTTGCCTGCCCTCTTGCTACATCATGGCACCTGACCTGCCTTTTGCTCCCTTAAGTGACAGACAGAAAGGCACATTTACCAGTCCACTGAGATTTTCAAGGAAGAATTCATTGGGGCAGGTGTCTAAGAGAGCGACAGGAAATCCCACTCCCTTAAGTCCCAGACTTCACACTGGACTGAGTTCAAAGCTACGTGGTCCCGGCATCCTGGGCCCCGGCCTGCTACCTACCCCCTCAATGCCACATCTCCAGCTGACCTCATTCTCACACTCCCACTGACACACCTTCAGAGAACTGGGGAACCGGGAAGTTCCACCTGGGCCTGGCTGGCAACCCTGCAGCGCACAGCAGCGGCCTGGGGAGAGAACGTACCAGGGAAAACCAGCTCCCCGCAGGTCCCCGACCCCACCTGACCCAGAGTCAGTTCCTACTATAAAGTAGGCATGTGGGCCTGGAGTGGCTTCCTCCACAAGAATTCTGGGGTATTTTTGTTTTACTCATAATATTTTCCTCTATTATTTCGTCAGTTTGAACCCTCATCTAAATTGAGTTTTTTGAGCCTAAATAATTACACAGAAGAAAGCAAAAGAGAAACCATACATCTGAATTCTTTCTTTTGGCAAATATAATTTTTAAAAAATCACTTACATTTTCTTACAGGTTCAGAACATGAGCAAACCAAGAGATAATTATTAAGAGCTGCGATAAGAATGATTTTAAAGTCTCTCCTTGTCAAAAAAATGGTAGGAAGCTGAGCATGGTGGTGCACACCTGTAAGACCAGTGTCGCAGGAGGCTGAAACAGGAGGATCTGCAAGTCTGAGGCTAACCTTAGCAACTCAGTGAGACTCTCAGCAACTTAGTGAGCCCCTATCTCAAAATAAAAAATAAAAGGCTGGAGATGTAGCTCAGTAGTAAAGCACCCCTGGGTTCAATCCCCAGTATGGAAAAAAGTTGAAATCCAAGTTAAAGGATATGATACATATCCCACATGACTGCCAACTGGATAAATGAATGTGGTATATCAATGGAATGTTATCCAGTCATTAGAAAGGAATAGAGTACCAATGCATGTTACATGACTGAGAATTCATTATGCTAAATGAAAGGTACTAAATAATTATAAAGGTCAGATATTACAATTCTACTTAAGTTAAATGCTCAGAATAACAAAATCCATATAGTCATAAAATAGATCATGGTTACCTAGGGCCCAGAGGAATGAAGAAATGGGGGATTATGGCTTAAAGGGCATGGGGATTTCTGTTTGGGGTGATGAAGATGTTCTAAAATTGATTATGGTGATCGATACACAATTCACAATAGAGTCAAAACCACTGAAGTATATACTTTAAATAGAGTGAATTGTATGGCATATGAATTATATCTCAATAAAGCTGTTTTTAAAAAAGAACACAAAGAATTTTACGCATTTGAATGGAAGGCCGTGGGCACCTTCTCCAGCTAGATGTGCTCACCCTGGCTCTGCAGATAAGGAGGGGAGACTCAGGAAGGGCCCTCATCAGTAGCTACTGCTCTGCAGGGAGGGCAGGGCACCAAGGCAGGTTTCCAGAGCAAGTTCATGTGGCAATGGGCATGGAGCTTCCTTCTGACCTGGCCAGAAGGAAGAAGCATGACCTTTGGAAATGACCAGAGTGGGTTTTGCTTCCCAGACACCAAATGGATTTGATGAAAAGGTGGATTTGATCTGGCTCCCCAAACACTTGAAAGCCTCTGCAGGGGCTGCAGGCTGACAGCAGACCTGGGCAAGAGGACAGCAGGCTCAGACAGACTACAGAGGTCAGGGGCATGCAGCCCAGCGTGCCTGGGAGCTCAATGCAGCCCCAGGGATGTCCGCTTCCATGATAGCAGCTGGTAAGGAAAGCCCTGCCGCATCAGTGAGGAGGCCTGTGGCTGGAGAATGAGAAAGGAGGTGGGCGGAGGTGGTGTGTCCTGGCAGCCGAAATGAGAGCTGCTTTTTATTTATCTTCCTGGGCAAACCCTGGGAATGGAGGGAGTGGGGCATGTGTGTTTGAAGGCCTCTGTGGATTCCAAGGGAAGTTTCTTTCCAAGACAGTCTGCTGAGAAAGCTCACAGCATAAGCAATAACAGCGAGCATTTGCTAAGCACGGATTATCTGCCAGGCTCTGCTCTAAGAGGCTGATGTCCCTCATTTCATTTAATTCTCTGGGAGACTGGAATCTTATTATGCCCATTTGAGAGATGAACAAACCAAGGTTACAGGAGCATAAATCACGCATGGTTACAAGCAGGCACTTGGGGAAGACAGAGGGCCCCCAGGCATCCTGGCTCCTGCGCACTTGGCCAGGACGGAGGGTGATGCAAGCTAGCCCAGGACGCCAGCGCGTTGGGTAGGGTTCTGATTATGTTAAGTGATGAAGACATTCAGAAAAAGTCTGGTTTTCACCCCTTCCATCCCAGCCTCACCAGTATTTGTTGCTTCTAGTTGCCTAGCAACCTGACAAATCTGGTGTGTGTCCAGCTGGGCCAAGGGACTCTCAGCGTGGTTTGAGACAGAGGGTTGCACATCTGCCTCCTTTATGTGTGTGGGACCAGCCTCTTGGTAATCTCCCATGAAGTGTGCATGGGCTCCCAGGGCCAAGTCTCCCCGCCCACTGCAGGTCAGCCAAAGGCGGCAAGGCGGGCCACTCAGAGAAAGGGTGAAGCAACAGCCTCCTACAACAGGCCCTGGGGTGAAAGACAAGCAGACGGGAATGACTGCCACCATCACTGCAGCCACAGTGTCATCAGGCAATGCAGGAGCCTAGAGCGAAGGCTGTGCAAAGGGGTGGGGCCCGGGGAGCCCAGGGAATCCTTCCCAGCTCACTTCCAGTGACAGGATCTCTATCATCTCACCCTAACACGGCAGAAGACAGAATTGGCTTCCCCCCAGTGCAGCCTGCTGCCCTGACAGGTTACAGGCTCACCTGCAGGAACAGGTGTGTCCATGGGTGTGCTTAAAAACGTACAGGCACTCAAACACACAAGCATACTCTGCTCCTCCCTTTGAAGAGGAAAAAGGAGCCCATGTAAATAATCTCAAACAGAGCCATCCCATACCTCAGATGCTCAGAGTCCCTTATATAAAGCCGTGTGGTGTTTGCATATCACCTGTGCACTGCTTCACCTGTTATAAGACATCTCTAGATGAATGACAATCCCTAATACAATGTAAATGCTGCGTACAGAGTTGTTACTCTGTATCATTCAGGGAATAGTAACAAGGAATAAAAGTCTGTATATGCTCAGTACGGATGCAACTTTTTCCTCAAATATTTTCCACAATTGTAGTGGATAGATAAGGAATATTTCTATTACGTTTTGTAGTTAAAAAAAAAACAATTATATTCAGAAGTCAGTAATGAAGAGATGCTTTTGGAATTGAACTTACCTCCTTAATGATGGTGTTATTAGGATAATATTAAAATAGGTTAACTAATGTTTACTGGACACAGGGCTCTTTAACTCCCTGCAGGAGAAATGAAAAAAGCCTGAAGCCAGAGGCTTAAAATCCCAGAAGGGACGCAACTGTCTGAGGCTAACTCCCGGCTGCTTAAAGTTCCATGAGTGTGTGTCCCACTGTGTGCTTTTTTACTAGCATTTGAATGCCGGAAACTCCCAGGCACTGAGGCCATATGCACACCTACAACCTCACACCTCCCTTGAGAGCTTAATAAACTGTAATTTCATCCATCCATCGACTCAGCAAATACCTGCTGGATGTGCCTGTCCATCTGTGCTGGTCTGGCTCCCTGATTTTGATCTAAGGTCATGCATCTGTCTGTCTCGTGCTCTGACTTGTTATCCAGTCTCCCATTTCCTCCCCAGGGAGATTCAGACCCGAGATGGGTTCCCCCAGACGTGCTCCGACAGACCCGCTGGCGCACACTCTGACAGCCCCTGGCTCTGCAGACCTCCTGCCCTCTGGCTTCACAGGTTTGCCACTGAAAAAAGCCAGCAGCTCACTGAGCAAGTAGGAAACGCTGTTTAGAAAACTCTTCCTAATGTCGCCTGGGCCTTCTACTCCACACTGGTAGCAGGGATGGGTAACAAACAGGGACACTTTTCCAATAAACGCCCACTAGACCACATCGCAAGGGCTATGGCTAGGATTAAGTTCAAACACCACTCCTGTCTCACACTAGCCATGTGCCTCAGTTTCCTCACCTATAAAATGGGAACAAATCTATCTACCCAAAGCTGTATCAGAATGCCCAACACATCCATGCATCATAAGCTCCTAAAGAGTATTTAGCTGTTACTGTTACTGCTGTTGCTATTTTAACTCTTCCATCTAAGCAAACATCACCTTCTGTCACCCTGATGACAATTTAATAGTCAATATGAACCCTCTTAGAAGGCTGGGTATACTCTACTGGCTTTATCCACAGTTCTGGGCAACATGATCCGTGGCCCAGCAGGCAGAATTACATGTGGTTCACATCCCTCCATCAAGCTGGGGAAATGTGATGCTTTATTTATTGGGTTCAGACAAGAATTAGACACAAGGCTTACAATACACCATGCCTGACATGGCCAGCACTTGGTACTCACCAGGAAGGAAACCTCACGCAATCCAGTTAATTCCAAGATGGGGGAGGAGAGGGCAGCCCACCTGGAGCAACTGCTTTATCCAGGTGAGTCACACTGATGCCAATCGCATCCTAAGACACAGAGATGTAACACCAGGCCCTGGAAGGTGGCACAGACAGACAATAGCCAGACACCCTGCTGATCACAACTGCTGTCCGCTGTCTCTGAGAGCAGGAAACATGCTGCCCGGCAGGGAGGAGCAGCCTGGCTTCATGTCAGCTGGGGTCAGGGACGTTGCTAGGGCTCCTGGCAGAGGCCAATGGAGACCTCTACCACTAAGTGCCTGCCACTGAGGTCCCTGGCACAGAGAACCAGGAGTTTGAGCTAGCAGACTCTGGCTTCACTTGAGACATGTCACCTCTGTCATGGTGGGGATAGAGGGATAGAAGGGAGCCCATTGGTGGGAAGGACAGGAAAGCGGTGAGCACTCCCAAGGGCCCGCCTCCTGCTGTACACACACAGCCACTTTGCAAAATGCACCCTTCTGCCCTGTTCTAAAGATGAAGGGGACAAGGGTCACTGCTCTTTCTTGGCCAGTGAGGTTATATCCATTTTCCTCCACATAGGGTTGGGTTAGACGTGGGGAGGGAGCCACACAATGGAACACCCCTGGCTGTCTCAGAGGACCGCACGGTGTTCACATGTCCTCATGCCTTTATATACATACACACTAGGTGAAAAATGATCGTATGGATGGGAGGACCCTGTTATCTTAATGAAACTATTTTCTTTATAGATAAATGTTTAAATGAAAAAAGAAAGAAAAATTAATCTTAACAAGATGTATACAGAATTTAACAAGGACTTTAGTATTTCTTTTTGCTTATCTGCATTTTTCACATTTAAAAACCACTAATTTGCATTTGCTTGGCACATGGAGACTGAGCGCAGGACCGTGCGGCTTGTAAGCAGTGGTGCTGGAGCCTGAACCCAGCTGATCCAGAGCCCTGGGCCGCTGCTGTTCCCTCAGCACACCCTCTTCCAGAGGCAGCAGCACCAGCCCACAGGCTGCAGCACCCTGGGCCCGGAGCACAGAGGCACAGACTTGGACAGCCTAGGAATCAGCTCCGTGCTAAGGCTGCCTGCGCACCTCCCCAGCACCCTGTGGCCCCGAAGAGACTCCACACACCCTTTACCATTGTTGTGCTAGGCCCTGGGCTAGGCGGGGCCTGGCTGTCCTTGGCCTAAAGCTCAAGTTTGGAACACGTACACAAAAATACTCCCGTTTCCCTGCTGGGTGAGAAAGTTGCTACAGTGACCTTCCTCTGTGGCTGCACTGACCTCCTCCAGCACTGGCAGCCCCCGTGGGGGCTTCAGGGGCCACAGGTGGTCTGGGAGTATGTTCCATCCTGGCTCTGCCACCCATTCACTTCAAAATTGCCTCCCAGGCTGGACACGGTGCTCAGTGGTAAAGCCCCGGATTCAATCCCCAGCACCACACACAAAAAGTAAAGAATAAAAATAAAATGAAATAAAAATGACCTCCCATCTAGGGTCCTCATTTGCTCAAGGCGACAGGTAGTATGGAGCGGGTCCTTTCCTGCCCTGACATTTGAGATGACAGACAGACATATGACAGGACAGACGGCTGCTTGCTCCTCACCCATTCTACCTGTATCTGGCCCAGTGAGGTAGACAGAGTGACAGCAGGAGAGGGGAGGGGACGCGGAGCAGGCAGGGTGGTCACCAAGTACAGGCAACCTGGAGAGGAGCAGGCAGGAAGGCAGAGGGACGAAGAGGCCATGCTGGGGAGGGCGGCTGGGAGAGGTCCGGAGGCGGTGGACTGGGCCGGGTGCTGAAGGGTGTGTGGAGTCTATCCAGGGGCCACAGGGTGCTGGGGAGGTGCACGAGCCGCAGTGTGCCCAGTGCCAACCTGGCTTTCTTCAGGAGGCATGTTCCTGAGGCATGGGTGGTCGGGCCACCTGAACCAGCACCTTCCGTGCTCAGCTGGCTCAGAATCCTGACAGCAGTCCTTCCTCTGTCTCAGTCAAAACATGTGGGAGGGGCATCTCTTCCTTCTGCGGGTCTTGGGGTACTAAACCAGCAATGCGAGGAGTGTAAGATTCCAGTCTGGGCCCAGGGACCTGTAACATGATCCTGCAGCTTCATAATCCTGAGAGTGGACTTCAGGGTCACGACGCCTAGGCTGCGGGGCACAGTGGCACAGGCCTGTGATCCCAGAGGCTTGGGAGGCTGAGGCAGGAGGTTCGTAGGTTGAGGCCAGCCTCAGCAAAAGAGCAAGGCCCTGAGCAACTTAGTGAGACCCTATTTCAAAATAAAACATAAAAAGGGGTTGTGGCTCAGTGGTTAAGCATCCCTAGGTTCAATCCCTCATAACCCCCAGCCCCCCAAAAATAGGCCCCTAGGCTAAAAGCTCTGTCGATGGTCAGCTGCTTCATCATGGATTCATTATAGAACTCCGGGAGACTCAGCATCCCCGCCTCTCAGCTGGGTCCACTACTGACCATGAGGACAGGTACGTTAGGACTTAGAAAATGAGTTAATAAATGTGAAAATACCGAGCACGGCGCCTGCCCAGAGTGCTCCACGCACGTGAGCTTCCCTCCGTATGTCACCGACTGGGGTAGGAGCTGAGCACAGGCAGGAGGTGGGAAGAGGCTGCGCAGAGGAGCAGCTGCCAGATGGCGGGTAGTGGGTGGCGTGGCGGGAGTGTGAGGGTTCTGTCAGTGTGTCTACACAAACCCTCAATTTTCCTGCAGCTAAAAGCCTAGAAGCAGGACCGTTGGTGCTGGCAAATGCAGACCGGTGTGGGGTGGGCACCAGCCTGACGCAAGTGGATCTGGCAGGCCGCGGGAGCGCTGGCAGCCGAGCCAGAGCACAGGAGCGTCCTCGTCAATGCGGTGTTGACGGTGCTCCCAAGACTCTGGCTCATCCTTGTTCCTTAGCAACTGCCCTATTTGGGGGAATACTGAGTGACACGGGGAAGCTGGCTTGGAAGCCTGGCCAAGACAGGAAGCACCCCCAGGTGACATGCAGTATCTGTCCCCTCCCCCTGTAGCCCGGTCCCCTTATGCCGGCTGCTATCTCCTGGGGCAAGGTGACCAGATTGGAAGATCTCCATGAGGCAGCTCAGCCACTCCACAGGTCTCAGGCAGTTTCTGGGGCCAAATGCTGCAGAGAGGCCCTGGCCATCCCCTTGGCCCCCAGACAAAAGCCCAGTTGCCATCTGTTGTACTTTGAACCATCTGAGCAACTGAAATGGGATAAAGGGGAAAAAAGATACCCCACAAAACACACAGGTTCTCAACACTTGGGCCCACGGCTAGGCAAGAAGGTTCCTTCCAAACACAGGACACCACCAAAGGAGTCCAGGAGATGGGTCTCCCGTGGAATTCCACAGCTAACAAAGGTGTTCTAGAAAGTTCTGTGATATGAACAGTTGCTGGACTTTTGTTCTTCCTCTGCTGTGACAATATATCATTTTATCTTCACAGAATTTATTTTGGGGATTTAAGAATTCCACCAGGGCCAGGCTTCTTGGCACAGGCCGTGGACCTCAGACATGTATTATTAATACTAAGGTTCTCCCATCCAATTTATAATGAATTACCTAATTAAGTTAAGAAAGTGATGTGCTCTACTTCCAGGAATATGTTCCCAATGACTCTGTCTCCACTGCTGTCCCCTAAACCTCTTCCAATTAGGTAAAGATGGCGCAGTACACTGTGAGGCTAAGCCGGGTGCTGCTGTGGACACAGGAGGATTTCTCATTCTATCACCACCTTCATCTGCTGATAAGAAGGGAACTGGCAGAGTGGTCAGCCTCCCCCTGGGAAGAGCACTCACCGCCAACAACCAGGACAAATGGTCTGTTGGATGGAAAAGGATGCAGGATTGTCTAAGCTTCCAGGTCTTTCTGAAGCAACCTAGAGAGCCCTGTCTCTGGTTCCTCGTGAACAGAAGACAGCTGCCCACCTCATGTGATGCCAGACTCCCACCATCTTCCTCTCCCCCCTGGGGTGTCGGAAGCAGGGCCCAAGGGCCCTGGCACTGCAGGTAGGGCCAACTCACCCAGTGGGGACGAACAGCTTTATGGTAACTGGCCAAAAAGATCGGAACAGTGGGATCTGATGTGAAATGGTCAATGCCAAGAAGAGGAACAGATTTTTATTTCTAAAATGTGTAATCTGATTGTGGGGCACTCTCTTGCTTTCATCCCTCCATTGGGTCTCACCGGCAAGCACCAACTGTGGCAGGATGTACCCCATGTTCCACTCCCCACTCACATTCCAACCTCCTCTCTTCCTCAGTCCCTAAATAAATACTCTGCACTTGGAAAAGTCACACTCCTTCACACTCCCTGCCTTGGCACAGGCTGTTCCTTTTGGGTATATTCCTTCCCAACTGTTCCCAGCTGGGTAAACTCATTCTCAGACCTGGGGACACAGGCCAAGTGTCCTGATCTCAGGAAGCCTTCTGTCTGCCTTGTCTCCCATCCCAGGAAGACTGGGTATCATGTGCAAGCTAGGACTTCCCATAATTTGGGGGGGAAATTTCTTTCTTTAAATATTTTTAGTTGTAAATGGACACATACCTTTAATTAATTAATTTGTTTTTCTGTGGTGCTGAGGATGGAACCTAGTGCCTCACCCATTCAAGGCAAGCGCTGTGCCACTGAGCCACAACCGCAGCACAGGGTTGGGGGGGGCATTTTTTGATTTACATGTCTGTAAGCCTATCCCCCATCAGCTTCTGAACAATGCAAGGGGAGGGAGAGGAATGTCAAAGGAATGGCTGAACAGAGAGCAGAGGTAAGAGAAAGTGGGGTCCTGTCCTCATCACTGCTCAAGTCTCAGTGCAGCTCATCCCCTGCCTCCCCAGGGGGTGGACTCCACTGAGGCCCAGAGAGATGGGCAAACTGCCTCCACCAGAGCTGGACTCAACCCCAGACGCTGCTAGCCCCGAGCTGGAAGCACCTCGCTGTAATAACCCAGGTGCTGATGTGACTTTACAGCAATCATGGTGAAAGTGGCTCAGCCCAGCACGACATCAGGAGCATGGGCACTGCATCCCCCTGGTGTCCTCAGCACAGCTTTGTACACATTTGCACTTTTTTCCTCCACTGCCCATTTTTAATATTCTGGAATGAGCTAAAAATATAACATACAACATATAAAAATAATGATATTCTCACGCTTGTCTACTCTGGCAGGGAAACTTCCCTATTAGGACAGACCAAGGGATTGCCATTTCAGCCCAGGGTGAAAAGATGAGAGCTAGCAAAGGACAGAAGGAGAAGACAGGAAAGGAGAACTAGCTGCGGGCTAGGGAGTCACCCTTGTGTCCCTTGTAGGCTCTGGGAAGTGTGAGGGAGATGGAGAGGAGGAAGGGGGGGGTGGGGAGAGGGGGAGGGGGAAGAGGAGAGAGAGGAAGGGGAGGAAGAAGAGGAGGAGGAGAAGGAGGAAGGGTAGGAGAAGGAAGAGAGGGAGGAGAAAGGGGAGGGAAAGGAGGAAGAGGGGGATGATGGAGAGGAGGAAGAAGGAGAGGAGGAGAGGGGGGAGGGGAGAAGGGGAGGGGGAAGAGGGGGGAGGAGGGGGAGAGGGAGGAGAATGACCACAACACTGACAAGTAGACTGGGTCAGCCTGAGGTCACCGAGGGTACCCACGTGGCCCTGGGCTTCACATTCACAAGGACCCTCTAGGAACATGTCCCTCAGGTTAGAGGTGCAACCGTTTGAGACTGCCATTACTGCAGGTGGAAAAGACAGCGTCCGTTTGATCCAGATGAGTTCACACGGATCATCAGTTACGCTGGCAAAACTGAAAGTGCTCACCATCAAATGTAAAATAATGCATCACTTACATCACCTCCTTTTTTTCCCTATCTCTCCCTGCCCTCTTTATTTCTCCCTTCCACCCTCCTTCACTCACCTCCTTTCTTCCCTTTCATCTTCCTCCCCCTCTCCTCCCTCTTCTTCTTTTAAAACTACGTTAAGAGTCTGCTATGGCTTGATGTGTCCCCCAAGAATTTGTGAGTTGGAAGCCTGGTCCTCAGTGTGGCGATGTTGGGGTCAGAGGAACCTTTTTTTAAAAATTTATTTATTTTTTTAGCTATCAAGAGATGTTTTATTTTATTTATTTATATGTGGTGCTGAAAATCGAACCTGGGACCTCACACATGCCAGGCAAGCGCTCTACCCCTGAGCCACAACTCCAGCCCCGGTCAGAGGAACCTTTAAGAGCTGGGACTCAGTGTGAGGTACTAGGTAATTGGGAAGGCTGCCCTCAGCAAGGCTGCCCTCAGCGGGGATCAGTCTTCTTGTGAGACTGAGCTGTTATAAGAGAGACTGAACCCAAACATTTTAGGCTTCCTGTCTCATGGTGTCATCTCTCCTTCTCACACATGCTCCCACCATGGTGTCATCCTCCATGTTAAGATGCAGTCAAGGGGCCCCTCACCAGAGCAAGCACCATGCTCTTGAATCTCTAAAACTATGAACTAAATAAACCTTATCTTTATGAAGTATCAGCCTCAGGTATTTTGTTACAATGATACAAAATGGACTAATAAAAATCTAACTTTCAATCTTACTCATCCCTTTAAACACTCCATATGGAAGAGTCCAACTGCCACGTGAGCACACAGGTGTTTACGTGGGATGTGGACAGAAAGACATGGCACATCCTCTTCCGGTGACCAAGCTTGCAATGACACAGTAGGATGACAGGCTTCTCCTGCCCAAAGAAGTTCCTGCCCTCACCCCGAGGTCCAGATTGCTGCTCAGAAGCTGCTCCAAAGTCACATGGCCAGACCCCTGCTCTGCCCCAGCAGGAGAGGAAATAGACAAGGCTGGCAAGCAACCCCCAGTGGCCACCTGGGCCCCAAACCTTGGGCTCAACATTCTACACAGCATTTGCTGGGACTTTTCAATACTGGAGTTCTTGACAACAAAACAAATGTTCTTGTTGTAATTTCTAGGCTGTAATAACCCCTAGGCAGCCTGACTGCCTACCTGGAACTCAGATGTACAAAGGAAGAGAATGGCCCAGAAGGCATGGTGTGCCTGTGCCTTTGGCTGGGAACCCTTCACACCAGCTGGGCTCAGATCTGGGCTCTGCCACTCCAGCTGCCTAAGCCGGGGCAGGTTTTTCAATCAAAGCCCCAGGTTCTCATCTGCACAAGGAAGAGGCTTCGGCAGCATAGGTCTCATGGGGTGTCGCCTGGTTTAAAGCAGACAGGGGAAGGAAGAGCTCAGCACGGGGCCTTGTACACCTAATAGAAGTACCAGATGTACTCGAAGACTCCAAAACACGCTTTCTCCACAGATGGGAAAATCTGCTGCAGGGATCAGGAGCCAACTGCGAGCGGTCATTTCCAGCCAGTGGTCCCTTCCTGCTGCAGAGACAACCTCAGCCCCACACCCAGGCCCCGAAGAGGAAGTGGCGAACCGAGTCCCAGACAGAGGCAGGACTTCTTTTCTTTGACACCTTGATTTAAAACAATGAAAATGCCAAGCTTTTCGGCACTCTGCCAGCAGGCAAGCTGGACTGCTTTCCTTCAGGGCGCCCCGATTCCCAGGGTAAAACTGAGAACCTGGGGAAAAATGGGAAGCAACACACCATCTGCTGCTTTCAGACAGTGCAATTAGCAAGAAGTGCTCTTCCCTCTTAGTGGGACTCTGCATTAAGTCAGGGTTAATTAATTGCCACATTAAAGGAAAGCACCTTTAGCATTTCAATGACATAATCATATGCAATTACGATCACATAAAGGAACACTTTATAATTAAAGATGTCTTCACTTCCTGAAATGTGTAATCCTTATGTCTTCAATTCCAAAGGGGTTGGCAGACAGAAAGCACTAAATATAGATCAGGATCTAATATTTAAATCAGTTTTTAATTCACCTTTCAATATGAACGGTAAAGCCAGAACAAAAGCTCACCGTTATTATGACTGTAAGACTTTGTCTATGAGACTAAATATTCAGCAACAAAACATTGGAATAGAAATGGCTGACAATTACAGGCCTGAAGTGGTTCTCCTAAACAGTGGTGACTCTGCCCCAGCAGCACATCAGCTACTTGTCCAGGAATGCATTAAAACTCACCCCAAGTGTCTCTGGCAATTACGCTATGTTGTCACTTAACCAAGTACCCTGTTTCATCTCTGTGACTCAGAAATGAAAATGGACTTACTTGTAATTAGGGAAGTTTCCCACCAAATTGCAGATACCACATACCAAGCACTGTTCAAAGTACCCAACCTGGAATGGCTCGGTCAGCCTTCCCAACTGGTCTGAGATGGGCACTCTAAGGACCCCTATTTTGTAAATGGGGACACTGAGACAATGGAGCCTTAAAAATCACGTGTCCATGCCCCCACCACTCAGGAAAGGCCCTCCTGACTGAACTGCAAACCAGAAGGGAGAAACAGACTTTCTAGACTTGAACACTCCTCCTGTCCCTCGAGCAAGTCACCACTAGGGAAGCCCCGTGACCTCCTGATTTCTCATTCCCAGGGCTAGCAACGTCCTTTAGCAAACTGCAGATGACACACAGAGAGAAAATAAAATGTGACCCATGACCCAAAGTGACATCCAGAGGGTTCCAGAGGGGGAAGAAAGGTCCTCCTAAGAGGTTGTGCTAGGAATGGCCTGAGCTGCCCCTTCGCTTTCTAACTTGATTCCGGGAACACCGCTATCTGCTCCTGTCACTGGACCAGGGAAGGGGCCCTCCCCATGCAGGGTCATGCTGGCCAGGGGTTACCTTGTCATAATAGTATCGCAGCGCCCTGCTCAGCTTATCGTAGTTCATATTTGTTTTGTTTTTGCGAAGTCCCCACAGCTTGGCCACTTCTTCTGCTTTGAGGAGCTTGAATTCACCATCATTCGAGGTCCAGCAGATCAGATGCTCGTGTTTCTGGTCCAGCAGCAACTGCAACAGGAACTGCCACAGCGTGATTGCACTCTCCATACCTGGGGGGACAGGAGGCCGGGTCAGGAGCCACCCCGCCTGCAGGGGATGCCCCCCTCCTCCAGCAAGCCTGAGAGAAAGCCACCTTCGCTCCCATCTCGACAGGCCACTCGGAACCCGGTGCTTTCGGGCTGCGTTTAAATATAAAATTTATTGTTCTTTTTAGTTTATATGCAACAGTAGAATCTCTTTCAATATATTTATATAAACACGGAATATTATCTCTGCATTTTCTGTAAGCAATGTCGATCCAGAAGTACAGGGAAGCCCTGTGATCCTGGAATTCGCCACACACACCCCAGCCCATCCCAGGAACAGCACGGCACTGGGAACCATGTGGAAAACGGTGAACGAAATGACCCCTTGTGGAATCCGTCCCCAAAGTCTTCCTGATTCAGCACCAGTGGCTATTCCTGACCATACTGCCCAATCCTTTGTTGGTCAGTCCCTAACCAACAAATGCACTGCACATGCTCAGTGCATTTATACAGGGGCCACATCCTTGCTAATGACTGTCCCCTCCCACAACATGCTGAGCTTCGAGAGGAAGGGACTCAAGTCAGGGGACTCTTTGTATTGCCAGCAATCTCATGACGTAGCACAAGGCCCGAGTGTGGCAGGTGCCGTCAATAGATCCCAGCAGAACTGAAGGACCAATCATGGCCAGCAGAAGTCCATCCCAGGCACTTGTCCCATGGCAGGTACACCCATGGGAGAAGCGCTTTCTCCCACTGGGAGAGGAAACACTATAAAAGGCTCCTGTTTGACTGTGGAGCAGAGTTTGTAAGTGCTGTTCCTTCTCCCTAAAATGCTGTTCCCTTGGTGAGATCCTACTTGTCCATCCGGATCCAGCTCCTGCGGAACCTGCTAGAGTCTCTCAACTTTGGTCACCAGAGGACATTCATGAACAATGAGCACTGATTCTAAAACAGTAACAACAACAACAACAATAATTACCCATTTGTTTGATCATTGTTTGCTTAATTAGGAAATAGGAAATGACTGGCCGGCCTCAAGGACTTCGCTGTAGGTCAGCTGCGGTGAGTGGATTCCTCAAGAGCGCTCAGTATGGATCTGGGCAGGATGGACCGAGGCTTCAGCATTGGGCCAAGGAAGCCAGGGCAAGACCAGAGGGCAGAAATCTGGCTTCTGGTGTGGAAAAACGCAGCAGAGGGGGAGTTAAGCCTGATAGAAGGAGAGATCTTCCCCTCCCACAGCAAGGAGACAGTGAAGTCCTTGGGACAGCCCAGGGGACAGTGACGGGCAGCAGAAACAAAGACGCACAACTCTGGGAGACCTGGGATCCACAAAATGGCCTTGGAAGGGTTGCTTGTTCTAATTTATCTTTATTGGTGCATTACAATTATACATAGCAGAGGGTTCAGCGTGACATGTTCACACATGGATGCAATGAAATGTGGTCCCTTATGTTCCCCAGCACGGGAAGGGTCACTTGCATCCATGGTCACTCCACAACTCCCACCTGCTCAGCTCTTGCAGGACAGCTGTCAGACTCTGACGACAGTCGTCCTTCTCCGTTCGCACACAGGCTTGGAAGTGAAAATATCCAGCCGTCCAACAAGGATGTGTTTCCTTATTTCCTTTTATGTGTTTTGCCAGAAAAAAGCATCTTATTGTTTCCCGGGGCGAGGGTACAACACAGTGAAGGAAAGTGGATCGGGAACGCACTCCAAGTACCCACGGGGCATTGTCTTTATGGTTTTTTGAAGGGGGTATTCCTTACATAAGTTGGTAGTTGCCACAATGGTCATTCAGTCCATTCAACAGCGAATCATTGCCACACCTGCATCCCCCCTGGTCAGGTGGACTGCTGGGCTCCCCAGCCCCTCACTGGCTCCAGCTCCCAATGGGGTTCACCCTCCTGATGATATGCAAGGGGGCCACACACCTTCTTGTCACTGGTATGAAGAATCGCTAACCATTGTCTCCAAATTCCTGATGTCTTCATGGCCAAACACTCCAGACTGAGCTTTCAAGTACTTCTGAAATGTTTGGGGATGTTCAGAGGAACTCGCCTGAAAGGGCGGGAAGCTGGGGGAAGGAAGAACTGGGCCAGGTGGGAAGTGGTCAGCCCCACCTCCCTCTCCCCCCTTAACCACCAAGGACCATCATGCTCCCAAAGGGACAGAGGCAACAGAAACGTCTATGCAAATGTTTCACACTGTGCTTCCACCCCCAGGCCTCCTCGGAGCTCCCGGGAATAATTTTCATGGTGTTCCAACACTGTGCATCAGAGGCCGGTGGGTAGACGGGTTAAATGTCCTCAACTCCTCCCTCCTTCCTGGGGTCCAGTGGCTGTGCAGGACCACATGACAGTGGACACAGTACTTTCTTCTCACCATGCTGATATCTGGACTTGGCCACATGCCTTGCTTTGGCCAATGGATGGCTGGGTAGACGCTGCACCATCTCATTCTGAGCCAAGGTCTGAAGGTGTCACGTCTGCACTTTTCCTCCTGAGTTTCCATTACTGCTGTGAGGCTGCTGCCCCAGAATGAGACCACGGAGCCAGCCTGAGCTCAACCCAAAGCCTAGAGCCAAGTCCCACCAACTCAGAGTGTAAAAGCAGTACCCTTGAGCTTGACTTGTGAGAAAAATAAATGCCACCATAAGCCAATGATTCTTGGGACAGCTTGTTACGCAGTACTGTGATAGCAAAAGCTGACTATTACGACGCCCCGCTTGTTTGTTTCTCTCTTCACTGGGATGCCATCTTTACACTCTTGAGCTCACGTTCACAATGCTGAGGTGTGTCTAGACTCGAAAAAGCATGCTACCGGATGTGGGCACCATGACTGTGTCTCTACTCAGAGGCCACAGTGGGCTGAGTGGCATCCATGGATGCTAAGGCCACAGCCTGAGGCAAAAGACAGAAGAAGGGAAGTGGGGAAGGAAAAAGGAGATGGCAAAGAGAAGAGGAAGAGGTAGGGGAGGGAATGGTGGGTATGAGGACCCCCTGCTCCAGGGGCTCCCTGTTTTCTGCAAGAGAGGAAGTGGGCCCAGAGGCAGCAAGGAGTGGGAACCAGGAGCCGCAGAGCTGCCCTGACAACTCTGAGGCCCCAGCAGGGCTGGTGCGGTGGCTGGGTGCCTGGGGGTGCACAAGAGGATTATTCAGAAGGGCTGACAGTGAGCAACTCGGAGGTGACTAAGGGATCAGGCTCAAGTGGCTGCTGCGGCCCGCCCAGTGCGGAGGGCCTGTTCTCCTCCTGAGCTGCCTTCCGCCTCTCCGTGAGCCTGCCAGACGGGATGACTGCATGGTCACATAAAGCTCCACTGTGGGAAATCCAGCCACACCTTACTCAGAGGTGACTCCCCTGAGGTTCCCTTGAGCTTATAATCCTTTCTGCAAAGATGGGGCACGCCTGCCTTCCTGCTCTCAGCAGAAGTGATTCTGGGAGGCCATGGTGGCCCCTATGCCCTGCCCCCCTGCTGGCCAGAGTCACCTGTGATTAAAAATGGGTGCTAGCAGTGCAGGGAGGGCATAATGGGCAGTGGGCCACCAGCTGACCGCCCAGCTCCTGTCCCCTCCCTTTGAGGGCGCAAACTGTGTTTCTTTGATGTTTAGTTCCACTGTTTATTCTAATCATGATGAAATCGAGTTTCATAATTTATTGTTGTTTTCCAACATAATCACGAACTACGCTCTGTCACACCTCTGCCAGCTGCAAATTCTGCCCTCTGGGTTGTTGGAAAAGAAAAAAGTTTCAACACTGTGACGGGGGAGGATGCCCTCATCAGCTGAACGTTGTCCATGTGAGCAAATCCATCTGAAAAGAAGGATGTCTGTCCTAAATTGATTCCTCGATGCCAAGAATCCTTAACGAACTCTGACATCTTAACACACAAGCACAACAAAGTCATGTCTATCTGGAAGCCACCATAAAGGAATGCAATTCAGACAGCCTCCTCTGGCGCTGATGGATAAAAAGTCCAAGAAAGTTGTTGATACTTGAGATTTACATGTGACACAGTAGGATGTCAACAGAGGCCTGAAGTTAGGAGGTTTCATCAGCTTGAATTTATTTAGTTCACTGCCCACAACGCCCAGCTTAAAATCTGTAGAACACATGAAAGGCATGCTAGAAAGCTTTTTAAAATGTTTCCCAAATCTTCTTTTTTAATTAGCATGTACTAGCTTGCACATTAATGGGGTGCAGTATATTTCAACACATGCATAGAGCATGCACTGATCAACGGGTCACTGGCACTGCTCTCTCCTCTCTTGTTATGGGGGGAGGGTTTGAGCACCTCTTGCATCGGTTTTCATAAAATACACACTAGGTTGTCATGAACGACAGTCATCTCTGGGCTGAGAGCACCCAGATTTATTCCCTCCCTCCATCCATGTTCCAGCCTCCTCATCCAGCCTCCCTGATCCACACCCCAGCTTCCCCACCTTGACATTCTACATCCAGGTCAAGGTTTTCTAAGTTTCTACATACACCCAAATCAACTTTTTCTTCTAATTAGAAAATGTTTTTCTTTCCCCTTCCCCATCCAGATCTTGTTTTGAAGGCATGAAATGTTACCACGTATTTTAATGCCATTCTTTATGGGACACTCAGCACTGTGCATTTCTATTCAGGAGCATCAGTCTGCTTTCCAAGGCATACAGCTCTTACAGGAAGAGAGGCCCTCTACTTTCCGTCTTCCTCTGGCCTCACCTCCACCTTGCTCCTGCAGGGCCTTTCCATCCCTGGATGGTCTCTCACCATTTCTACAGAGATGCCGGACGGGCACAGGGGGTGGCTTGGATCCCCTCTCCCTGCCACTGCCTTCTCCAAAGAGCAAAGCTACCTGCTGTTGGCCCCACTGCCCCTTTTCCTTTGTGTTAGGCAGCTTTCCGTCACTATGACAAATACCCGAGAAAAACAACTTAGAGGAGGAAAGATTTATTTTGGCTCATGGTTTCAGAGGTTTTAGGCTGGTTCCCAGGCAGACACCTCGTGATGGAAAGATGGAGGACAGCTGGGGAGCAGAGAGACAAAGAGAAAGGGGGAGGAGGGTGCAGAGTGGCAGGCCAGGGACAAGATATAGGTCCCAAGGGCACATATGCAGTGACCTACTTCCCCCACCATGCCCCACCTAGCAACAGCTTCCTCCATTCAGCTTTCAACGGATCAACCCACGGATGAGGTAAAGTCCTACAATCCAGTCACTTCCCCAGCTGTGGTGGAGGACCTTAAATCATATCACATGGCTTGTCCAGTGCTGGACAGAACACAAAGACATGGGGACCTTTACACACTGTTGGTGGGAATGCAAATGGGCACAACTGCTATGGGGGACCTATGGAGAATCCTCAAAAAATTAAAAACACAACTACCGCATGTATGGCCCAGCAATCTGACTGCTGGGTACAAACCCAAAGGAAATGAAATCAGTGTGTCAAAAGGACGTCTGCACTTGCTGCCTTATTGCAGCACTCTTCATGACAGCCAAGATTTGCAATTGCCCTAGAGGCCAATCTGCAAATGAACAGATAGAGACAACATGGTATATGCACACAACAGAGTATTACGCAGTCCTAAAAAAAGTGAAGCCCTGTCATGTGTGACATCAAGGACAGACCTGGAGCACATTACGTCCAGTGAAATAAGCCAGGAGCAGAAAGGCCAGCAGTGCACGATCCTACTCAGATGCAAAATCTAAACAAAGTCTGTCTCACAGAAGTGAAGTAGCCTGGCGGTGAGCAGAGGCTGGGGAGAACAGGGGCAGGCAGTGGCACTCAGTTTCAGTGAGACAGGAGGGACAGATTCTGGTGCTCTACTACACAGCAGGGGGACTAGAGCCAATAAGAATACATTGTATATTTCCAAATAGCTGAGAGAGGATGTTGAATATTTTACCACAAAGAAATGGTAACTGATGCGATGCATATACTAATTATCCTGATTCAATCATCACACAGGTACATCTGTATCAAAACATCAGGTTGTACCTCATCAATATGGATAATTGTGATGTCAATTAAATAATTAAAATAATAAAATAACTTGTCAAATTTGAATCATATGCATACTACCTTTAAAAGAGCAGGGAAATGATTCATGGATTTATAGTACTGATAAGTTCTCATAATTTTTATTATAGTCTCCCTTAAAGATAAGCAATAAACTGGATATGAAGCTTCTCAAGATGTATGATTGGGTTTTTTTTTTTTTGGTACCAGGGATTGAAATCAGGGGCACTCAACACTGAGCCACATCCCTAGCCATTTTTATTTTTAAATTTTGATACAGGGTCTCACTAAGTTGCTTAGGGCCTCGCTAAGTTGCCAAGGCTGGCCTTGAACTTGCAATCCTCCTGCCTCTGCCTCCCCAGCCGCTGGGATTACAGGTGTGTGCCACCATGCCTGACTGTATAATCCTTTTTTTTTTTTTTTTTTGGTACTGGGGATTGAACCCAGGGGCACTCCACCACTGAGCCACATCCCCAGTCCTATTTTGTATTTTATTTAGAGAGAGGGTCTCACTGAGTTGCTTAGGGCCTCGCTAAGTTGCTGAGGCTGGCTTTGAACTCGCGATCCTCCTGCCTCAGCCTTCCAAGTGCTGGAATTACAGACCTGCGCCACTGCGCCTGGCGACTGTGTGATTCTTAAACAAAGAAACACGTTCCTCCTCTGCCCAAATTAAGGACTAACTTTACGTACGAGAGAAGAGGTCTTGCTGAAACCCAACCACTTCTCAACAAAAAGTAATAACAATGACTATTCCAAAGCAGGTTCCTTTGGAGTCAGATGTTTGTACACCGTACCCAGTTCAAGGGCAATTCTCTCTGCTGCTTTTTCTTTCTTTCTTTTCTTTCTTCCTTTTTTTGAGTGCCTGTTATATACCAATACTGGGTATGTGGGACACATCAATGAACAGAAAGGACAAGGGCTTCTGTCCCTCTAGAGTTCACAATCCGGTGAAAGAGGACAGGCCATGAGCAGTAAACCCGATGAACTAAACTACAAGTGTTGGAAGATAAGGGCTATGGAAAAATGAAACCAGAGCCAGGTACAGGGCCAGGAGAACGGGCATGCCTGCAGGGGTGGCGGAGGTATCCAGGTGGTCATCAAAGGCCTCATTGAAAAGGTAAGAGAGGAAAAATCCCTGTGTTAAAAAATAATTTTCAAAGCTTCTTAAAAGCATGGCTGCTATACAGATCTAAAAATGAACACATGTCAAAAAATGGTATTTTACCCATTAACCAACAAGAGAGCCAGGTAGACGTTACAATGAATTCAGGAAAGAATTTGAATAATAGAGGCATTTATGGATTAGAATTACTGAAAAATATGCAAATGGAGACAAAACTGAGGTTGGGAGAGGAGTCAAGGAGACACTCTATGACAGAACAGAATTTGCATATCTATAGACAAGGATTATTTTGCTCCCAGTTCTCTATAATTAACAAGGTTAAAAAATAGCTTCATAAAATCAGAATTATATCAGGGGTCTTCTCTAGAATCTAGACAATGCATATTTTTGTTTTGTTTTGTTCTCTTTTTAACTAAAACATGATTATTTTCTGTACCTGGAAGGTGAGAGAAGAAACTACTTTTGTCTATTTGAAAGGCTACTCAGTGGGTAAGAACAGAGCCCTATCTGGCTGTGGGTCTTTGGGGAAGGTACTTAACCTCTCTGTGCCTCAGTAGGGCAAAATGGGGATGATGATGAAAGTATCTCCCTTACAATGTTGCTGTCGGGATCACAGAGTCACTGACATTCTGTACCTGGTACACAGTGAGTGCCACTGAGATGTTAACTACTCCTACTTTTTAAGAAACAAGGAGACCTCTTCCTAGAGCAGGCTGTGATATCACTGGCCTTCACCTGGCAGGCTGGCATCATTCAGAAACTGTATCCAGTGTGGTTCTGGGTTCATTCGGCAATGACCCCAATACAGGCATGAAACACCCAGGAGAACTCTGAACAGCAGGGTGCCTGCTGTTTGCTTAGAAGGTGCCTTGGCATGCGCTGAGGTTTATTTTTGCGGACTACCAACAGAAATGGAAACACAAGCAGTTGTGCATTCCTGCAGGTAACACAGATCCCAGGCGCCTGCTCTCTGACTCCATCCTAAGAAGCCTGGTGAAGGTGGGGCACCTGTCCCTGGGGCTAGCTCTGCTCCCATCTGTCCCCTTTCCCTGGAGGAGGCCAAGGAGCCACGTGGATAAGACTGATGGATCAGAAAAAGGGAAACGTTCTATAATGACAAGGGCCAGGGATGATGGGGGACGGAGCCCAATACTCCAGCTGTCAGGGCAACAGAGGCAGAGCACTGGGCAGAGGTGGCCCCCAGTCAGGAGCTGGACTCCTGGCCCCGAGGGGGACACTTCAGCAGGTTCTAAGTGATTGTTTCCTGCCTCTGTTCTGCGTTTAAACCTCTGTTTTTAAAATGCAACTACTATGAAAAAACAAAACAAAACAAAACAAAAAAACTTAGTTGTTTCTCTTGCTTAAAAAAGAAAAAACAAAAACAAAAACAAACCCGGATCCATTCTTTAATCTGGGCAGAGTCTCAAAGTGCAAGAGGCTATGGATGGAACCTACTGTACGGTCCCAGTGCCCCTCCACCCACCGAGCGCTGCTGGGTCACCTGACGCGGCTCATCCTCGGGTGGCCCCCCTTCGCGGCCTCCTCCCGCTCAGGAGCCGCGGTCCTCTCCACCGAGGCGGGTCTGCCTCCAGTCGGCCACAAGGTGGCGCCAGACGTCCTAACGTGAGCGGCTGCACAGAATCCTTAGGCCAAGTCAGGTTTGGCTTCCACTCTTAGACGTGGAAATACCCACCTGTTTTTCTATTGTTGGCAACCTGGCACTTCTCTTTGCATGTTCTGGGTTTCGTTTTTCATGTTGCACTGGTGTGGGAGCTAAAGGAGCAGAACGATCATCTTTGATTTTCTTAAACTTCTATGTTATGCAAACTAAACAAGTCAACCAATTAAAAAGAAAAAAAAAAAATTAGGAATGAGAATCCCCAGAAAGGAAGAATATTCCTGCACAAATCCACAGTGCAGGTGCTCAGTGAGCATGTGTGTTTTTCTTGGTTAAAACTTGCACAGTTAGTAAAATGAGGAGGAGTCTGGGCTCTCCCGCTGAAAACCTGGTTAGAACAGCATCTCCATGTTCCCGTCCCACTACATTATCACTGTCCAAGACAAAGGGCAGAAAACACCTCATCACACAAAACAAACCACACTGAAGCTATGGGACTGCAGGACAATGTTCTGTATTATGTGGAGTGTGCAATAACTAAGCACAGAAAAACCTCAAAGCATGAAGTCGATAAGGATAACTTGATAAACATGCAGCCCTTACAAACTCTGATGTCTTTTTTATTTTTGTGAGGTGAAGCTAACGAATTAAAATTCATTTCCAAAAAGCATTTTAATTATTGTCAATGATCACATGTGAAAAAAAATGCATCAGACCAAGTTCATGTCCCCCAAAGCTTTCCGTTGATTAAAAAATGTTTGTATTCTCATCTGTTCTGTAAATATCTACAGACTGTTCATTTTTAAATGAACAGTGGAAATAGGAAAAGAGAGGTAGACCCTGCTCATTCTGTTGACTTACTCTTTACAATCTGCATTGTCTTTTAAAGAACACCTCCAACTGAGGAAAGAGACTTCTCAGAAGAAACCACTGACAGTCACTGTCATAACAAAAGGTCTAATTTACTGTGTGTATGAACTACCTCTCTTTCCTTCTGAAACTGGGTGGTGTAAATTAGAAGTAGCTCGGTTGGTTCACTGGTGACTTTTATATGGGTGAGTTTTCTCTGGAAAAGTAAATGGATAGTTACATGGCTCCTGCTGGGAAAGTGTCTCCGAGCCATTCCGACTTCCTCCCACATCCTTAAATTCGTGCCATTTCCCTCCCCAGCCCTGCATGGTCCAACCCTGTCTTATCCCACATCTTCAGAGAAGGCCCACATCAGGATGGGAAGGGGCCTATTCTCGTTCCAGGTTGCCTCACCGGGCACCTCTTTATCTCTAATTTGGCAGGTTCCCCACCAAACTTCTTCAGTTCCTGGTGTAGAGTTTATTCTTTCTGGGCTTGGAGAGGAAGAGATACTCCATCTGCAGAGTCAATAAATAACTGGTTGTCCCCAGAGCATAGACCTATTTCTCTGTGCCTCAAAGCAGCAAGTCATTTAAATGAGATGGGGTGTGGGAAAAGTCAGAACAGCGCTGCCTACGACACCTATGGTCCTGTCGCCTTCTTATCTACCTCATGGCAGCCTCCAACAAGGTTCCACAGCCGGCACTATTTATTTTTATCCCTCAACATCACCCAGCAATTCCAACACAATACCTGGCATACAGCAGGTACTCAATTAAAAGGTGTGCAATGCGTCACAGTTACTAGGGTGGGACTGACTCCTAAAATGAAAACATCCTAGAAGCTTAATAATTTCCCCCCTCAGAACAAAGATGGACTTGCCCATGTCTCCACTGGCCCTGCGTGTCCCCATATGGCTTGCAAGGTAGCCACACAAACAGGGCATGAAAGATGTTGCCTTGAACATATACACCTCCATTTAATCTCTTATTTGAAAATATCAGACAAAACTTTTATTGGGCAGTTAAAGGAACACAGCCTGCTAGATCAAAGCAGCCAACAGGTCACCCCGACTTCCCCAGTCCATTACAGCCACTTGGTTAACCACATCCACCTCCCCCATTCACCAGCGTGCCCAGGAAACAGGTTTAGAAGCCCTGGGCAATGCAGGGAAAATCTCTCCAGGTAATCAACTGTGTTAAAATAGCAGACCCTGCCTTGAAAGATGAGTCGGGCTGTAAAAACCTGGGTGAGTGAGCCCTGCTCTCACGTGGAAGAGCAGGCCTGTGGGTCAGGCTTTGTCTTTAAACAGATGGGCTGTAACTTCCCAGCTGTTTTTTGGACGAAATCCTGAACATTCACTTTCTTTGCAGTGGCTTTTGCTGTCGTGTTGTTGGCATGGATCTTTTCTGGCTCTCAGCACATCCCCCTCCAGTGCTCGTACTTGGTAACATTCAGCTTCCTCTTCTTCTGCAGGTTGCAGGCAGGAAACTGGAAAATGGGCCACAGGAAACCTGGCCTCCCACATCTGTCCCACTTTGTAACTGCAGCTCTGGTTTCATCGGGCCTTGTGTGTCAGCTGTTTTAACCCTCAACACGACGGCCAAACTCTGCTTTCTGAAAGAACACTGATGTGTTTACCACCCGAGAAAACTTCGTGAGATGTTGTGGGCTGCTCAAAGGAATTAACCACAGGAGTTCAACAGGGAGGAAAAAATCCTACGCAGATTCTCCTAACGTCGCTTGGATCACGAGGGCACAAAACTAGAAAAAGGATCCATTAGGTGTGTTATGACACATAGTTAAATGTATCTAAAAATGATATTTTAGATAGCATTACATATATGAATATAAAACTACCAGTGGGCCAAGGCTGCCTGATGAATTTTAATTTGCTACATTTGGATAGACAAAATGAAAATAAGCTGTGATCATTCATCATTATAATCAATCTCATTATGATACTATTTCAAATTGTTTCCTATCACAACAATTAAGTTGAACTATATGAAATTATAGTTTTTTTAATACTTTGTTTTAGTTGTAGGTGGACATAATACCTTTATTTTATTTTTATGTGGTGCTGAGGATCGAACCCAGGGCCCCATACATGCCAGGGGCGCTCTACCACTGAGCCACAACCCCAGGCTGAAATTATAGTTTTTAATGGGTCAAAAAGGGTTAAACACCAACAATCTCATACACTTAATCTAAAATACATAATCACACACATAAAACAGATGTGTGTGTACATACACACACAGTCACAAACCCAGAGCAGGATCTTCTTCATGTATTCGGTTCATGGATCCTTTTAAGAATGTAAAACTAAGAGGGGGAAAAAATGTGCATATACACACAAACACAATCAATTTATCAATCAAGAGCCCTGTTCTGGAGAAATGTTAGTTATATCCTCCACCACCACCAACACTGAGATTCCATGGAATTCTCAAGAGTAAGGCTCGGACAATAAAAATAAAAAAGTTCACTCACATGGATGCTTTTCCTTTATCATGCTAACATGTAATGATGTAATGACCATGTATGTACCTTGCATGGTGCTGAATGCTTTATACATGCCACCTAAATTTCACACTCTTATTTCATTATGCCATGAGGAAGCCAGGACTTAAAATGTGAAAGCAGACACTGGGCCCCAGGAATGAGAAGGACAGACAGACACACATCCAGGAGCATCCGACTCACAAGCCCGTGTGAGTGATCATCACGCAGCCCTGTGGAGGATTCCCTTCCTATATGCACACCCACTGGTCTTGGAGATGTCTCCTGCTAATTTCAAGGCCAACGCAACATTCCCACCAGGGATCAAGACAGGAAGTATCCTTGCTCCTTTCTGGCTTTGCCTCATCTGTGACTCCAATTATCCTGGCTAAGTTCTGTTTCAAGAAAGAACCTTTGAACTCGTCCTTCTGCCACTTCTTTCTAACCAATTTCCTCTGTTAAAAGATGTGTATACCGGTTTAGACCGGCCAGGTGCACCCCACTGAAATGACTGACGTTGGCTCTCAAGGACGGAGGAGGACAAGAGGTGCTTTGGATTCTAGAACTCAGTTACTCCCCAGACACAGAGAGAGCAGCATGGAAGCTGGAGGACACCTAAGTGAGCAGCCTGATCCTGGAGAAGGGCCTGAAACACATGTGCGTCTCCTGTCACTCTGAGATGAATCACGGCAACCACCCCACGTGGGAAGGCGGCCATGCTGGGAACCCTGCTGAAACTGCCACAGCACCTGATGGTACCCAGCCCCCCACGGAGCCTTGGCAACCTTGCTGGGAAAAGAAACACCTCAAAGAAAGGCCTGTCCCAGGTTCTAAGAAAGCGGTGTCTAGGATTGCCCCGAAGACCAGGACTTATCCCAAGAAACCAGGCTGCCTGGCAGCCAGCGAAACTTATTAAAATCCTGCCAACTGTCCTGAAATCTGAGCTTTAAGTTAATGAGCTCCCCAATCTCCAGCACTGCTCCTCCCACCCCATAATACTTGTGACTCCTATGTTTTGGAGGCCTTTGCTTGAATGGAAAATCTTTTGCCCAATTTTCTCTACTATTAACATTAAACTATTTTATTAACATAAAATTGAATCCTGAGCATTGAGGGGTAAAGTGAGAAGTCAGGACATACAGATCCTCATGGAGCCCAAGCCTTAGTATTTGAGTGATCTGAAGCAGGGAGGTCGACTCCTCTCCTCGGGTCTTCTCACTTGTAAAAGGGCGAGTCAGGCCAGCCCCAGTCCTCTCCTTACGTGAGTATTAGCAAACAAACAGTTTTAAGATTAAAAGTATTTTGAAAGTTAAAATATGTAATCTAAGCCAGGGATGTAGGAGTGGTAGTGGGCTGGCCTAGCAGGAGACCCCAGGCTCCATCCCCAGCGCCACAAAGCAAATAAACAGAGGAATCCTTTTGATCTATACATGGTGGAAATGATTTTTGAAATAAGAATGGAATACTGTCTTCAGCTCCAAATAAAGCCTTAATGGAGATTTTCTGAACATCTATGGTTATCTTACCATTGAAAAGGTACTTACTTAGATATTTTAAGATAGCTTCACGAAAATCAAAATAAAGGCAATCCCAAGCCCCACTTCCACAAGAAGGAAACCATAATCTTTTAGATAAACTTGAAAGCTTTTCTGTGCTGGAGAAGCTGGTGAAGCTCAAAATATACACTCAGTGCAACCAGAATACTTTTGTAGGATACAGAATGATGGTGGTTTTTCCACATTCAGAAACTGAGACATTTCCTGCCAGAGCATCCTCCAAACTCTTCTATTGTGTGGAAACTGTAAAATCTTTCTAAATCAGGACTTCCTCCTATTATGCTTCAGAGGCGTCTTTCTGGGAAGGGTAGATCCAAGGCAAAAGGTAGGAATTCCTGCAGCACCACCCAGTGGAAACATTAGAAGAAAGGAAAAAAAAAAAAAAAAAAAAAAAAAATTTAAAAAAAGTAAAGAAAGGAAATTCGTGTCTTTGTTCCTCTCATGGAGTCGGCCACTACTCCCCTGCATCCCTGGTGAGCTGCAATGTGTTCTGCCTACAGGTGTACACGCACGGGGCCACACCTGGGTCGGGAAGGATGAGGCAACCCTGGGAGGAAGAAGTCCCAGGTGGGGTCAGGTGTGAGCTGTGACACCATCCCTTCCTCTCAGAAGGATCCCCCTGGGACCCTGGGGACCGGGAAGTCTGCACAGCTGTGCTCAGCACCCCAGACCTGCTGCAGCAATAGGCGAGGGTTTCCTGGCAGAGATACCCAAACATCTGTGCGCCTTCCTCTTCCCCTGGCCTGGCTGCACCTGGTCTGGGCCACCTCCAACACCTGCACAGTGACTGTCGTGCTACCCCAGGAGGGAGAATTATAGAATCTCCCCGACTCCATCCCCATGGATCAGACCTCCAGGTCCCTCAAGCCTCTCTCCAGTGTGAGAATTACTTCTGCCCCCGTCCTTCTACGGCCACTGTGGGTCCCACAGTCAACCCACAGGTTGGCTGTTTGCCTCCTCTTCATTTACTGTCACCACCAAAACCCATCTCTCTTCTCCAAACACCTTCCTGTGCGTACATGACCCATCAGGCTACAATTTCTAGGGGAATGGATGGAGCAATAGGAACCCTTGACCTTCTCCTTGCCTCACAGAAAGCCCTGGCAAAGAGGAAAGACACCTCCTCCTAGAAAAACCTGGAACTTTCTTGCTTCTCCATAGAACTTAAAATAATAAAGTTTCACTTTTTCAATCATTTCTGGATGGCAAAGTCACTAAGAAATCAACCCTCCGGGAAAACTCATCTCTTTCCCTCTTTCTGGAGTACATTTCTTGAACCCATTTTAAATTTCTTTTTTAAAATGGTACAGAGATAGAGAAAAGGGTATCAGTTAGAGTATCAGTGAGCTGATCTTAATATGGTATATAAGTGTCTGATCAGGGTTAAAAATCCACACTCCAGCATATTCCAACAATGATAATCTACAAAGGGCTTCAGAATTATAATTGTTTCTTTTTCCGAAATTAAGCATTTGCCAAAATATGTTCCCGGATCCTCATAATGTCAAGATATAGTTGGTTAATACAAATATTAGCTGGTCCTTGAGTCCTCCTACATAGAGTAGTCTCACAAAACTTATGAATTACTGGTATTTGTGAACAAGGGGCCACCAGTGACATCACTGTCACTGAGATTTTTTGAGAAGCACAAAGAACCCCCAGCAGAGGTGGTTACCTGTGCCAGGAACTGGACCCTTCTGGGCCCTAGTCTATGGTCACTTCCGTGCCAAAGTCTGTGCCTTTTCTTTGGTGTTCTTCTCACAGCAAAACTTGTTCATGATTTAGTTAATGCAAATTCTAGGCATGAACACTTATACATAAATCTGGTATGATAATATATTCACTTTGGAAGACATCTATAAAAAACAGAGTTTGCAGTCTTCAATGTATCATCACCTGCTCATGTGGCGGACACATGTGGGGTTCTCTGCTGCATCTGAAGTCACAGAGGTAGTGACTGCCCTCGTTACTGCTGCTCTCCCAAGATGCAGATGCTCTTCACATTTTCACACGTCGATATGAGGTCTAGCTACAGATGACGGCTCTGGTGCCAAATGCAGAGGGCTCTCCTTCTAAATCTAAGTAACTTCTCATTAAGTTCTTTTGCACATAAAGTGAAAATATAATGGTGTTAAGGTAAGAGAGCAGGCAAAAGGCCTCTCGTGTTTCACCAAATGTCTATTTAAAACCACGCCTGACTTGTAGACAAACCACAGTAAGTGGAACACATTTAAAATATCTTGGTGTTCTGGTGGATGCTGTTATTTCTAAGAAAACTGCTGCAAAAATACACAGTGAATGATTTCAAAACTAAACTAAATGCACAGTGAATGACTTCAAAACTAAACTATCTTCTCCGGCACTTCCTACTTAAAACCTCCTTTTTCATGAATCACCAAGATGCACTGAGTAAGTGCAGGAAAGAATGTTAAAACTGTTACAAAGTGGCAGCCAGTGGTTCCTTCACGCATGTGAGATGAATGCAGCTGCATAAAACAACTGAGAGAAGAACCCATGAGCGTGGAACTCAGGCCCAGGCCCCAGCGACCTCACTGCCCTTACTTCCCACCCAGGAATCTGCCATCTACTGACTTGGCCAGGCCCTTTTTTGAAATGCCACATACCACTTTTTTTTCCCTCTTTCCTAATTGTTCAGCATGACTATATTAACAAAATAACAGCCAGATATGGATTTAGATGATTTCCTCCAGCTTGGCAAAGCAAATATTAGGCAAAGTATTCGAATCATGAGGTGCATGTAGAGTATTCTACATCAAGGTCTGAAAATTTCCACTTTCTTCTAGACAAATTACTAGGTCTCAATATTTAGGTTAAAAAACAGAGGAAGCGGCAAAGGCCGAAGGATACTGCTCTTGTGGTTCAGCTCTGATTTAAATCAAAGCAAGGCAATGGCCTTCTTTGAGAGCAGTGACTCCCAAGCCTTTGAGAACCACAATACACTTTGGTCATTTTGTTTGATTCATGATATTGTCAAATATCATCTTTATTTTATGAAAGTTTTAATTTCTTCCAAGTGCTCCATTTACCCACATTTCAAAACTGCGAAGCTGAGGATTAACAGTAAGTCAACTAATTGAGTGAACTCAGCAATATGTCAAGAGGCTGACATCTGTTTTCACCTTCACCATTAAAGTCCATCCAGCTGTGCATGGGTCAGGCATTCAGTGCAGATGTGAACGCACCTCTGCCTTGGAGCAGAGGTTAGAGGTGCTCTTCTAAGATGTTTTTGAAGCATAGTAAAAGATGCCAATCCAATGCCTTCTGGTTTAAATGATCAGTATCTGGGGCTTGGCGTGGAAAATAGGCAGGGATACCGGGAGAAATCACTTCCCTATTAGTGCTCATGAATTCTGGATTCCACGGGATTTCAAGTTCAAGATCACACAAAAGAAACCAAGGCAGTGCAACTCACAGTCTTCTTAATGCCAAATGGCTTTAAGTCTCTTCTTTGTATGTTCATAATAGGACTTGCTGAAATTATCAGTCATCGAAACTTTCTCCTTTCCTGAAAATTATATAATAAATCCAGATTCTCACCTGACTTCTCACAATGAAACAATGAGCCTTCCGGGTGGAGAAGCTCAGTAAAAGTAAACTCACAGGCACCCACCTCGGAACAAGGGCTCGGATCCACATGGGCAGAGTGGCTCTGGACAGAGCAGCAGCACAGACCCAGGCATCCCTCCTGCATCCTTCTTCCTCAGGCACACACATGCCCACGCGTGTGCACACACACGCCTTCTTCCACACTTATCTCTTTCACTTTTTAACACACTCCAACTTTCGGATGTACTTTCCTAGTGTTAGGAAACTATCTCAAATCAACACCCCCTTTTCTTGCTTAGGGTACTGCTTAATAGAGTGTTCCATCGTTCTGGGCCCAGTTTTGTCACTCTGAGGATGATGACAACCTACAGGCACAGCAGTGCAGAATCCCTGACTCAGCCAGGAGCATACCCTGGAAGCAATCCCTGGGCTTATCTTGTTGTTTCTGCTGTGCTGGTCATTTTCTTCCAGTCCAGCGTAGAGGGAGAGAGCTGCTGCCCAGTATACTCTGGTTAATCAAGGTTTGATGGCTTCTTGGCAAAACCCAGGTGAAATTAATCTGCAGAACTAGCACTCTTTCGCCAAAACCAATTTGGGTATTAGCCCTTGATCTTTTCATCATCACCCAAGCAGAGACTATTTTAAAACTCAATCAGAAGCTGGGCGTGGTGGTGCACGCCTGTAATCCAAGCGACTTGGGAGGCTGAGTCAGGAGGATCGCAAGTTCAAAGCCAACCTCAGCAACTTAGCAAGGCCCTAAGCAACTCAGTGAGACCCTGTGTCTAAATAAAATACAAAACAGGGTTGGGGATGTGGCTCAGTGGCCGAGTGTCCCTGAGTTCAATCCCTGGTTCAAAAAAAAAAAAAAAACTCAATCAGAAACGTCATTAACCTCAAAAAGTGAAGGACAAAAGCTACACACCTTTTTCTTTTTCATAAGTGGAGAAGAGAACTATGAATATTCTGGAACTCAAACCTGATCATCCAAGGTCACTAGGAGACCTCGCCTCACTGAAGCCTTCAATAAAGGAGCAAGGGGTACTTCAAAGTGATTCACTCTGACACAACAGAACTTCCCACTGAGACTTCCAGGCTGCACCTTCCTATGAATTACTGGCTGTTGACCAACCCTTCTTGGCATCACGACCCTGGCTCCAACCACAGAACTGGAGTATGACCTCTTAGACAACAACAACCAACCTGATGGCCCGACACCTCCCGTTCTTCAACACTATGGAAAACAGCATAGAAGGTCTTCCTGGCTGTCCCCAGTGCAGCCAAGAGATCCGCCTGTTGTTAACCCAGGAAGTTCACTGCCTAGTGAAGCACTGGAGTCATGCAGAGTAACAAAATGCTTTACCATGGCCCACGGCAAAGGGAGGGCAACTGCCCAGACACACGTCCCCTCCACTGAGGGCCAGCTATGGTGCAGAGTACTTGGACGGACAGGAGGACAAAAACAGGCACGAGCCAGAGGGTCACACAGCTGACCAGCACCCAGGTGTGGGACTCATCTGTAGGTGTCCAGGCATCCCTGGCTATGTGAAGCTAATGGGTTCAGGGTTTGGACAGGGACCTCAGAAAACAGGGCCACCATGCTACCACACATACTTGGTTCCTGAGGGTTGGATAGAGAATAGTAATGAACAAAGAGGGACAGCAGCCCTATCTCCAGAAATGTGTATCTAAAACTGTCCTGTGGCATGGACTCTGAAGGCCAGGCAGGGACAATGGAGGGAGTTGTTGATCGGGGGACAACAGAGGCCTCCCCCACAAAGTGATGACTGAGCTGAGAGGGAGCTAAGGGTGACTACTCATTGGCTAGACTGGTGGAAGGAGGGATTCTCAGGAGAGAGGTGGGCATGTAGGAAGGCCCAGAGACCAGGGGACACAGTGAGCATTGGAGGAATTGAGGACAGGCCAGGGTGGCTGGCCCAAGTCACAGCTTGCAGCTCTGGGTAAACTAAGCTAAAGCCACTGAAGGAATTTCAGGAGGGGAGGGACAAAGTCAGTGTGTTTTGAAAGAACTGCTCCAGCTCCCAAGAAGAAGGGGTGAGAGGGAATGTGGGAGCCCCCAAGACACTGGGTGGTGGAGGGAGAGCATCCTCAAAGACTATCAGCGGGAAGGAGCCGGAACTCCACCTGGTGATTCAAACCCTACCTGGGCCCATCAGCAGCCAACCCAGAGGAAGTCATGCCTCTCAAGGAGGGGGGTGCCAAGGGTCATCAGGAATGGGTGCTGCCTGTCACAAGCCTTGAGAGGAGATGGAAACAAGCACAGCAGGTGGTCCTTGGGGGTCTTCCCTATTCAATAAAGGGCCAACATAGAATCGAAGGGGACACTGTTGAGGAAACTCCTTTCCCACTGCGAAATCGCAATTTGTTTCAACTGCTGTGTGTTTTGAAGTCAGTGGTTCGGGGATTCACTTCACACTTTTACAACTCATAGAAATCTTGCTCCAAAAAAGTGTTATACAAATGGACTTCTGACTTGAAAGGGACTATCTCAGTGTCTCCACTTCAATCACATTACCATCCAGCCCAGGAAACGGATGTCTGGGAAGATTAGATGATATCCTCTCAACCCAGTTGGTTTTAAGGGAATCTGTTTTTATTTACAACATACAGATTACTTTTGGTTAAATGTGTCCTGAATATTAAAGAATGTGGAAGAGGTTTTTCATTTCAGTGTAGGATGAAGAGATCCACACATTCTGGTGATTTTTAATTTTTTAAATTTTTTAATTTTTGGTACTAGGGATTAAACCCAGCGGTACCTAACCACTGAGCCCCATCCCCAGCCCTTTCTGAATATTTTATTTAGAGACAGGGTCTCACTAAGTTGCTTACGGCCTCACTAAGTTGCTGAGACTGGCTTTAAACTTGTGATCCTCCTGCCTCAGCCTCCTGAGCTGCTGGGATTACAGGCGTGTGCCACCATGCCTAGCTTGGTGATTTATTTTTAATCACACAGATTAAAGGTTTCTGGTATTTAAGAAGGTGTTCTGGGGTTTAAGAATTCACTTGGTGGAATCATGAAATTACCATAATGGAATAAAAAACAGCCAAGGAATATATTTTAAAATAGTTGAGGGATGTATGGATACATACAATAACATTTAAGATCTGTTATTCTAATACATGTAATTTTGCCTCAATTTTTTAATAAAAAGGATGAAAGTTGTCAAGAGTCTTATTTATTTTATTCTATTGCATTTAGCCCTAATCTCATCAGGCTTTAGAAAAGATATCAGATATGTGTGTTTTAAACCCCATCACTTCCACATTCTGCTTGGATAATTAGGAACTGTTCTTAGATATAAGAGTTTTTAAAATACTATGATGGCCAGACATAATGGCCATCATCCCATTAACGCAGGAGGCTGAGGCAGGGGGATTGCAAGTTATAAGTCGGCAGGGACCACTTAGTGAGAACCTACCCCAAATAAAAAGGGCTAGGGTTGCAGCTCTGAGGAAGAGGGGATCCTTTTCCTGGGTTCATCCCCAGTTCCAGAGGGGACAGAGAAACTCTGATACTAGGACACTCTGATCCTTTTTTTAGACCGGACATCTCAGTCCAAAGTAGAATATACTAATAGAACTATCATCTTCATTTCTTTAAATATATACAAGGAAATCTCTCAGCTAAATTATAAAATAACCCTTAGAATGATTTAGTAATTACTTTCCAGGAAATGTAAATTAACAGATATCAACAGAGTAGTCAAAGAGTCCATTTCCAGTGGCAATTCAAACCAAATCACAACTTATTAAAATGGTCAAAGTTTATCCCAAAACAGCTGACATGTCTAACAGAAGCCGTTTGTGAGTGAGAATCATGGAGGTTCACATTTCTGCAAAGAATAGTTATTTCAAAAATGGAATGATCTAATTGCAGGCCTTTAGGATTTGTTATCAGAAGGTTAAACACACACACAGATAATTCAATTTAACAGGGTGTGTTACACATGGCAAAAACGGTTTTCACAGACTCTCTGCCATGGTTTGATCACAAAGCTAAACAACCTCAATTTGAACTGGCCACGTGCAAGAGTAACCTTGAGCTAAAAATCAATTTAAAACAACAATTTCAAAGTTTGGAAACTCTACTGACACAAAACCAAAGAGTAATGAAAAAGAGTTGTCTAAGTACAAAATATATCCTCCGCCCCTTCATAACGAGGTAATTTCAAGGTGCACTTTGGTCTAACCTCGTTTTTCTTCTTTCATCACTTAGCATTCTATTTTAATGTGTGGTGCCCTGTACTTCCTGTTACTACATCTTGATATTCTCCTGCAAATCATGACTCATTCTTAAATCATAGAGAAACTCATCAAAATCCCAAATTTCACAGCACATAGGAACTCAGTCTTTCAAGAGGGCAGCATTCTTAGAACATTACTAGAGCCACTGAGGACAAAGACACTGGGCAAGTACATGTAGAAATTATGTAAATTCATCACTGAGTCAACACATTTATGAGATCAATAAATACAAGCTTTATGTGCGGTGATTTCAGTCTCAGTCCTCCTTACTGAAATGTGTTACATGATATGTTAAGTGAAAATAAGTCACAAAACAGTAAGTACAGTGTGATTTCAAATAAAAAACTTTATGTGCCCACACACACATATACACACACACACACATACACACACACATGCATTTTTGAAGACTGGAAAATACACATCAAAATGTTAACAGTAGAATTATGTTAGATGTTTATTTTTTTTCTCGTTGTGGTTTTCCATATTTTCCTAAGGTAATCTATGCTAATATTTTTCACAACAGGAAAAAATAACTAACCTTTAGAAAATACCTTTAGGCAAGTATGGTCCCAAGTATGCTCTAAATCAATCTATAAAGGCAAAGAGGAATCATGAATATCTGAGACATGAAAACCTTTTGCCTAAAACACAAGAAAACCTGCCAAGAGTGGGGTTCCTCATGCAGATCACCCATACCAATCAGGCACAGGGATAAAGGCAGGCCCTCAGGAGGGCATGAGAAGCCAGTCCCCAGGGCAAAAGCAAAATGGACTGAGAGCCCATTTCTTTTAAGATGTGATGAGGAACAGCAGATCTAGGAACATGGAGATGACTATGTTATTTCTTCGGCCTGAAAGGGAGCAAAGTCAGCAATGAGTAACCAGTACCTCACTCAAGAAAGACTACTCCAGGAAGCTACATCCTCGGACAAATATTCATTAAATATTGTGAGTTTGTCAACAGGTCATGTTTTACAACATTATCGGTCTTCTGAATCAGTTATATATATGCAATTGGGTGGCACAGAACACACAAAATCCAATATCTGACAGCTAGGCAGGAATCTTTTAATTTATAGACACTGCCTGGAAGTCCTTCGAAACCAATTTCAGGAAAAGATTCAAGTTCCAAAAAGTTATTACAAATATAAATTTTAATATATGATCTCAGAGTTACATTTACTGTATATTAGCAGTTGTGAATTATTTAATTTCTTATAAAAGAAAAAAGGTTTTTAAAGAAATGTTTAGGTGACTCTGAAATTCAAATGGGGCTGAATTCTAAAAATCATTGGTATCACATGTGGAGATGCCCTGCTCACGGAGGCTCAGAAGTGATCCAATTCAGCTCATGATGTGTACATAATCACAATGTCACCATGTTCAAGTCATTCTACTTCACCTGAGAGAAAATTCATGAAGAGCATGCTACATACGCAGCAAAAAAAAAAAAAAAAAAAATGCAGCTGCCCACTTTCAAATGCCCTAGTTGTTGAATGAATGCATGTGAATTTTTTTTTTGTCATTGTCATCATTTTTCAGGGAAACAAGAGTTTCTCAATCTGGGCATTACTGACATTTGGGGGTGAGGAAATCCTTTGTAGGGACTTTTCTGGGCATCGTTGGATGACTGGTAGCATCCCTGGCCTCTGCCCACTAGATGCCAGTAGCACCCCCTCTGGTTATGACAACCCAAAATGTCTCCTGGGAGGCAAAATGAGTCCTGGTGAGAACCAGGCTAGAAATGCACCTTGCACACCCCCAATAACAATTCGCTGGAATGAGGAGATCTAATTACCTCCTTTTTGTTCAAAGGAGAGTTCTAGGAGAGATATACACAACCTCCAACCTTAGGGAACTCTCCTGCAGAAGGATGTGAGCTCTTGAAAGCCTTTTTTTCATCTATGGTAATATATTACATTTGTTTCACCTATGATAAATGTTGTCACCCTACTCACAGCTCCCATACAACAATTTATTGAGCACCTACTCTGTGCCAGGCATGGTATGAGGGACATCCTGTACTGACGGCCACTGACTCACAGCCTGGTCTGGCTGGCTGGGCTGTTTTGGGGGTAGACTTTGCTGGGTAACAGAAACACCAACACCTTAAAAATCCTCGAGACAGGGCAAAGTGCCCTTGTCAATGCAGGGGTCCCATGGTTCCAAGTGGTGTTCCTTAAAATTCTTTGCCCTTTTTAGTAACTCTACACATTTCTAGGCAACATTTACGGGTTTTAAAAAGAAAAAAGGCCAGAAGGCCTGTGCTATATTTGGCATAGAAAGGCCATTGCTTTTCATCCTCCAGGGGTTATGCAGGCAGGATCCTTACTGGAAACTCTAAGAACGCTTATGGACACTTTCCTCAACTGACCCACATGCCCTCCTAACACAATTTGTAATTTTATAATCCTCATAAATTCAAACTCATACTGACCTTTTCCAAATAAATGTGTGCCTCAGAGACAGAGAGAAAAGGAGAGATCAGAGGGTATTCTGTTGGGCAATAAGGCTCAGAAATCCATTTAAGCTCATTAATAGATGCCCGGAACATGCTGGGTTTCTCAGACTCCCCCCCAATTCAGCCCCCAACAAAGACCAAGCACAGATGGGAGAGGAGGGGTGTGTGTGAGCTGCTTGGGCAACAACACACACACACACACACACACACACACACGGAAGAAAAACCTGTAAGTCTAAGATCAAAATGGCCAAAGTGACTTCACAGTTTTTCAGACTCTGCCCTGAAAAGGCTCACGGGGCAGAAAAGCACCTCTAAGTAAATAAGGCAGTAACTTGTCTCTGTCTCCAGTGCTGGGCTCCCCAGGCTGACAGTGGCTGCACAAAACCCCTCCTGTGTCGAGCAGCGGAAACTCCTAATGAGATTAGTTGGTGTGTGTGCAGACATTACTTAGCAATGACTAAAGGGGCTCTCTCTTCCTGCAGCAGCCAGTGGAAAATTCAGGGAACTTTTTCCCCCTGCAGCAGCAGAATCCCTTTAACCCTCTCCCTAGCCAACTCCAAAAACAACTCGGCCTCCCCCTGTCTGCCCCCACCCTGGGCTGGGAGACTGGGAGGGGGGAGTTAAAGACCCGCCAGGGGCTTTCAAAGACGCGAGGGCCGGAGGGGGCTGGCGGGGAAGGGGCGGGAGACCCTCCAACACTACAAAGGAAACTGTAAAAGGCACAAATACATAAACCTGAGAAGGAGCAAACCACAGTTTCTTTGTGAGCTCCTCTAGTGAGTCATTTTCAAGATGCTGTCTGCTGCCAGTTTCAAAGCGGAAGCGCATGGCAATTAGTCTTGCCGTTTCCAGACAAGCCAGAAACTCTCCCGACACTCGTTTTTTTTTTTTTTTTAAAGCCCCTTTTGCAGTTTCTGAAATAGCATTTCTTGCTCCCACCCCCACCCGCAGCCTAACTGCAGCTTGTCCCCAGGATGACTGGGTTCAGAAAACAACAAAACCGAGACCTTTTATTTTTCTTTTTTAACCCTCCAAATTTTAATCCACCCTCCAAAAGAAAAGTTACAGTAACATCTCAGGCCAGCTTTCGGTACGACGCGAGAGAGCTGGGAGCGCCCAGATCATCTCTTGTCGGGTCCATCTCCCAGACCGGGCCCTGCAGACTCCACCGGCTTTTAAATGTCCGATTGATGGGGTGTGTGCCTGGGGCGGTGACCTGGGCGGGGGTCACCTGCCCTGCGAGAGTGGACGCAGCCCCCAGCCCCACATCTTCGCTGTCCATGTCCTGCACCTCCCTTTCCACTCGAGTCTCCCTCCCTGGATCCCAGTATTGGTGCCCTGTGCCCACCCCGAGGGGAGCCCGACCGCAGCTCCAGCTGGAAGGTCAACGGCGGTCCAGCCTACAGGCACGCAGCCGACTCCAGTCACGGTTCCTTCATTTCAAGGACCTGAAGTCTCGCCGTCCCCAACTCCGCCCCGCTGCCTGCACCGGTGCCCTAGCTTGCACACCCGGCGCCCACTCCTCTGAGCTCGCAGCGCAGCCCCAGGGCTGGGAGACACCGGCGCAGGGTCCCCGCAGCCCCTGGCCCGGCGCGCAAGCTCCCGCGGTGGCAGCGGCGGCGGCGGCGCGGGCGCAGCAGCATCCCGGCTGCGCCCCTCCCGCAGCTGGCCCCCTCCCGCGCGGACGCACTCCCACCCACCTACCCACCCTGGCCCGCAGCCCACTCCGTGGCGCCCACCGCCCCACCCCCACCAAACCAAAGAAAAGGGTGGAAAAAACACCCCAAATGAAACTTTGCAAGTGTCCCAGCAACAGGCAGAGCCCTGTTACCTACCCAGATGTGGGGGAGCTTTCAAGATCCTTCTCCGGGGGAATTTCTAGGAGGACCCGGGCGAAAGCCCCCGACTTTCCATGCTGACAGGCGTCTGCAGACGGTCTGTTGCTCTTGTAATGAGATCCTGATTTTTCCCCTTTTTTTTTTTTTCTTTCTCTCGCTCCTCTTTCTTTTTTTTTCCCCCTCTGGTGTGTGTGAGAGCAGGAAGTTGGAGCAGTCAGGCCGAGCCGGCTCACTTCCTTTACTGCATTATTCCCCAGGCGGTGTGCAGTCTGTGTAAACAGGCTTTTCCGCCCCGCGCCGCGCGCCCGGGCCGCGGCTGTGAGCCGGGGCTGCCCGCCGAGACCCGCGCATACTCCGCCGCCGGGCCCCGCGCGCCCGCACGCCCGCACGCCCCGCGCGCCCCCGCGCCGCGCCCCCGCCCGCCGCCCTCCCTGCTTCCTGCTCGGCCACCCCAGGGGAGGAGCCTCCAGACCCGCCGCGACTCCGAGTGGCCGCAGCCCCTCCCCACGGGCCAGGGGGGCTCGGCCAGCGACCTGGAGAAGCCACCTCGGGCGCTGACTCCGGGCAGCGGCAGGAACGGGGATCCCTCCTCTCCCGGGGGATTTGGGTGGGGGCGTCCCTGTGCTGTGGCTGCGTGGGGCACCACTGTGAGGTCGTGTCCTGTTGGCCTGGGAGTGGAGGCCCAAAGTGGGGAGGCCCCTGGACTCGCTATGTCAGCTAGAAGAGTGGTATGGGGGCGCGCAGTAGGGCATGAGGAGTGGGGTTCAGGGTTTGGTTGCTCTGGGCAAAGGGCTGCTTTTATCGTGGGCGGGGCATGATTGTTTAGTATGAGAAGATGTAGGATGTACAGAAAGGGAGGCAGTTTTTGTCTGGGGGTGGACAGTGTTCTTGTCTGGGGCTTAATTTTTTGAAAAAGGAAAAAAGCAAGGCAGCGTCTAAGTTGGGGGGCCCAATTTGGGGGAAAAGTTGAGGAGCTATAAACGGAAAGCCACGATTTTCCAGTCAGAAAACCTTCTGGCTATTCACTATAGCCTGATGCAGGCCCAAACTTTCCTGCCTGCTCCAGGTGGTGAAGAGCAGTGACCACCAGGTCCCAGTGACTGAAGCATCTGAAGGAACCTCTGTGGCCCCCGACTAGACTCTCACCCGTGAGGGCCCAGGCTAGGCTCTGAGAAAGCTTCTCCACTGCCCTGAGTCTATGACAAGAAAGAAGGATGCCCGTTGAAGAGCTCCTCACTCCCACCCCTGTGCTCCAACCCCAACTGCAAACCTTCCAGAACCTTCCAGTCCCATGCCTGTGCTCCTTAGTGGTGCAGAGCAATGGTTTCCAAGCACCACTGTGCAACAGTTTGACCTAGCGGCTCGTTAAAACCCTGGTTGCTGGGCCTCACCCTGGGAGTCCCTGATTCTGTGTGTCTGGGGTCTTTCTCAGCCCTGGCTAACATTCGAGTCACCTGTGGAGTGCTTTGAAAACTATCCAACAAGGTACTCAACCCAGACCAATTAAACCAAATATTCTGAGGGCAGGGCTTGGGTCCGTTCAAAAGGACCACATTCTAACATTTCCTCCACTTTATTTGTTTCTATTTTTGCAACCTCTGAAAAAATTGCTTGTTTACAGAGCTCTCACTACTAAGTGTGAGCTTCTAAAAGAGGGTCCTGTATTTTTGTGGACGTTAGTACTACCCCCACCCCAAGAGTGCCTATCAGAGTACCTAAGAGGTCCAGCATTTTTGCTTTGTGACTAATGCAGATAGACCTCTTGGGTGGGACAAGGTTCCCCAGACCTCCGAAAGGCAGGACAAAATTTTGGTGTGTGGGGGTGGGAGGTCAAGATAGAAGAGTACAGCGGGGGTAGAAGGTATGGGAAAGAGGGCTGTTTATCAACCCCTGATTCTCCACAGCTAATTTTCCACTTTGGGGATTATCGTTTTAAATCCCTAGTTGGCTTTCCCTGTCACTCAGCAGAACTCACACTGTGTTCCTATATGATCCAGCTGTCTGTGGACTGAGACAATGTAAACTTATTATCCTTCTCAGAAACACACACACACACACACACACACACACAATTAAGAACCCATGTTGCTTTATTTTAGAAAGTCAATGCCTGAAAGAAACCAGTCTGAAACAACTATTTATATGATTCCAACTATATGGTAGTCTGGGAAAGACAAAATCTATGGATACAGTAAAAAGATCGGTGGTTGCCAGGATTGGGGCTGGGGAGAGAGGAATAGGCTGAGTGCAAGATTCTTAGGGCAATAAAACTACTCCATGGGATGCCGTAATGATGCATACATGTTATTACACATTTGTCAGAACTCACAGAGTGTATAACAGGAGTGAACCCTAAGATGGATTTCCTGGACTTTGGGTGATAATGTGCCAATGTAAGTTTATCATTGGTAACAAATGGTGGGGAATGTTAATAATGGGGGAGACTATTCATTTGTGGGGCAGTAGGTATATGGAAATCTTTGTGCTTTCTGCTGAGATTTGTTGTGAACCTAACACTGTTTTTAAAAAATAAAATCAAGACTTGGGAGACTGAGGTAGGAGGATTGCAAGTTCAAGGCTCATCAGAGCAAGTTGTCTAGATTCTGTCTCAAACAAAAATTTAAGAAGGTTTGGGGATGTAAGCTCAGTGGTAAAGTGGTTCAATCCTCAGTGCCAGAAAAATAAAGAAAGAAATAATAAAAGTATGAATTTTTAAAAGCATATGCCAAAGTCAAAATATATCTTAAGTTTTTACACTTTTTATTTTTTTTTATTCTTTCCCCAATAAATCTTTGGAACCCTAATATGTAAGGAAGCAGAGGTATACATGTTTTCATCAAGCTATTTAATTGTGAAGAATTGCCTCCTTGGCTACAGCATTTCTGATACATTTTTGGGGCACCCATAGAGCTTCCCTGCCCATAAAAAGACTTTTAATTTTCTCTGATGCTTTGGATAATCTGCACCATTACTCCCAGCTCTTTGTATAAATGAATAATTCAGAACCTACTCCAGTCTTTCTCGAAGCCCAAGAAATAGCTCATACTACCAGGTGTCTGCAGTTTCTGTCCTCTGCATTCTAGGAGAAAACTGCTGTTCATTTCCATGATTTCCTTCCCACAATCAAAAAGCAGGCAAGAAGTGTGGAATCCTGTATTGCATGATCCACACTCCTCTTCTTTGTTGTAGAATAGTCAGGGGTTAGAATTATGTGGGTTTTGAGAGTTCTTCAGGAGCCCTTTATAGCAGGTGGCAGAGCCTAATGTCATACATTTCTGCTGGCCAAGAGAGAGGCTCTCTCAGCTTTGATGAGAGCCGCTGAGAGTTCACCAGACATGATCCACAAAATCTGAGTGTATGAGAAATCAGAGTCGTTAGGCACAGGGCGGGGTGTGTGCACTAACCCTGAGGATGAGGAGTGTTAGAGGGTTGGGTCTCAAAAGAAAATCAAAGCCCTGGTTACAAAACAAGGGGTGTGTTAGTCAGTTTATGCTGGGATAACACTGTGTGACAAACAACTCCAAGACTTAGGAGTGTGAACCTGAAGAAAAGCTGAATCTCCAAGGAGAGTCCCAGGTGCTTAACTGGAACTCAATTCAGATTGAAGTCTGGTAGCCACTTGCTGGCTGGGAATCATACATGTACTCTGTGTACCTGGAAGAGCCAAACCTTTGGGCCCTGGCAGTTCTCATTTTAAATGCCAAGATGAACATTTCCCGGAAGTCTCATTTTGCTCCCTGGACCTGACCCTACGAATTATGACCTATAGTCCTGTAAATATTGACCTGTCAGGAGTGCGCATGGTTGCATCCCACATTGACATGAGCAGACCAGAGTGAGAAGAACCTGGGTGGGAAATTCCTCTCTACAACCTAAGCCCTCTCTTTGTTCTTCAGAGCAGGCTGTGACTCTCAGTTTGCAAACGGTTTTTTTCCTTTAACAAAAGTCTTCTTTTTTCTCTTGAACTCTCTTAGTGGATTCTGGTTGACAGTAGTTTATGGTAACACGTGAGTCCAGCTTGGCTGGGCTTTGCTCCAGTCTGCAGGCTGAGTGCATGTCTGCTTCACCAGTCCTCTCATTCTGGGACCCAGGTTAAAGAAACGGACACTACTGGGGACATGTGGTTCTCCAGGGGAATAAGGAGCTCAAGAGGAGTGACACCTATTAGCACGTGATGCTTATTAAACCCTGGGCTTAGGACTCACACACTCTCATTCTACTCACATTCCACTGGGAAAAGCAAATCATATGGCCAAGTCCAAAGTCACAGGACAGGGAGAAGGGAGGGAGGGAAGGAAGAATTCTGAACAATACAGTCTACCACCAGAGAAAATGGATGTGTGTGGGGGTAAAAAAGCCACAGATCTTTCAGGAACCTCATAATTTAACATCGTGTAATGTATAACAGAATGCGTTATTTTTTTTTTCAAAGTGGATAGATGAGAAAGCGTAGTTAGAGCAGGAGAAGAAAATGAGTTTTAGAGTAAGACTCATTTAAAAAATATTCTAGAACACTGCCAAATATTAATATTTGAAACTTATGAATGGATGATTTGGGGTAGAAACTCAAAAGTGATTTGCCATCATTCCTTTGAAGACTGTTTAATAGTAGTTGGGACTTGGGAATGGACAGCCAAAGCCTGACCGGAAGGTGGCCCTCTCTGGTGGAAAGTGCATGTCTGGAATCGGGAATTTGGGGATCCAGTCCCACTCCTGTCTTGTTGTAGCTACGTGGCCGTTACTAATCCATTCACCCTCAAGGAGCCCGAACGAGCGAAGTTTTTACTGGTTTTTCCTGTGAATGCCAATTTTACATTAAAACGACATGCATTATGGACTAGGATTTTAAAATGTCCATGAAGTTCATTCCAGGGAGTATTTAAAAGAATTTTATAGACTTGCAGGCAGTCCCCTGTGGGAGTTGGCATTCTCCTCTTAATGTTAGAGGTATTTCACTGGGAACATTCTAGAACTTGCCCGGCGACTGGCCACCAATAAACTAGAGGTTGGCATGACTACCCCCCAGCTCCACTGCCTGTTTCCGCATGGCTCTAGATTGAAAAAGGGTTTACTTTTCTGTTTTTATTTGTAATTGTAGTTTAAAAAGAAAAAAAAACAGTTACCATCTTAACCAGTTTTAAGTGTATAGGTCAGTTGTATTAGGTGTATTCACCTGTGAAACTCTTTCTCAGAACTTATTCACCTTGTAAAACTGAAACTCATTCAACGTAGCCTGGTTTCCCCCTTCCCCAACCTCTGTCGATCCTCATTCTACTTTTCATTTCTATGAATTTGACTGGATATTTCATTTTAAGTGGAGTCATACAAAGTGTCTCTTTTTGTGACTGGTTTAATTCACTTAGCATAATGACCTCAAGGTTTAAAGCTGAGTAATATTTCATGTACATACCACATTGATAGACATTTGGGTTCTTGCTTCTCCTTGGCTTTCATGAATAATAAGAATTTACATTTTAAGCTGGGTACAGTGGTGCACGCCTGTAATCCCGGCAATTTGGGAGGCTGAGGTAGGAGGATTGCAAGTTCAAACCCAGCCTCAGCAACTCAGCAAGACCCTGTCTCCAAATAAAATATAAAAAAGGGCTGGGGATGTAGCTTGGTGGTTAAGCACACCTGGGTTCAATCTCTGGTACAAAAAAAAAAAAAAAAACCCAAGAATTTACATTTTTAAAAGTTGAAAACAAATCAAAAGAAGATATTTTGTAACATGTGAGATTCAAATTTCAGTGTCCATAAAGTTTTATTGGAACACAGCCATCCTCGTTCATTTACATATTGTCTAGTGTTGCTTTTGTGCTAAATGGCATGGTTGAATAGTTGTGATAGAGACCATATGGTCTATAAAGCTGAAAATATTTGCTTTCTGGCTCTTTATAGAAGAAGTTTGTCAACTCCTGGCATAGACAAATGAGATTCCACACTGGTTTTTTTTTTTTTTTTTTTTTTTTTTTTTTTGGTGTGGATTTTTAACTGCGTTTTCCTTGTTCCAGAGAAGATCCTTTCTTGTCACTTTGGATGAAGACTTTAATGTCTTTGAAAAATTTTTACATTTCAGGAATTTCATCTTGAAAGTAAACCAAGCCCTCATTTTTTTTTTCCTTTAATTCATCTTATTTGGTCTCCTAAAAAGGTGGGAAATAGTGGGCTCTCAGTCCCAGTCCCAAAAGTGGCCTTTCAGTACTTTCTTTGCTTCTGGTCTCTGAACAGACCTGAGCCTTATTCCTGATGGTTCCAACTCTGTTTGCACATAAGAACCCCATGTACCAGTGCCTCACCCCTGGTAGTCATGATGACCAAGAGATCCAGATGATCCAGATTCCATCCAGATGATCTCTCTCTGCTCACAAAGCCCTTATGAATATCTTGCCCATCTCTTAGACTCCCTCAAGCCCTGTTTCCTGCAGAGAGCCTTCTGAGATCTGCTGGATATACTGCATGACACACTTTCTCCTTACCCCTACAACATTGTCTTTGAACTTTATGGGGATCAATTGAACACTCTGTTCTCAGGTCAAATTCTCTCCAATTGATATTCCCCAATTAAACAATTTGTCTCTGTCCTGTAGGTTAAATTCTTGGAGAAGGTAATGTGGTTTTTTGGTGCTGTAGATATTACCCACCAACTGGCTATCAGTGATTTTGAAATCGTTGGAAACCATTCTGCTCAAATGTTGCTGCTTGTTTTGCAATGCATAGCTCAGCCTGGTTCTACCATTCACTCTGATTTGTGGCCCGTGGATAATAACAATCAGCCTCTGCTTGATTTCCAACACGCTCAGGTTAACCATGATGACCCCAACCTTCATTGCAGGTCAACTCCTGATGTACAGACCCAAAGCATCAAATCCTGTTGAAACAAACATAAAGCCAAGTGCAAGACCATGAGAGGAGTCATCATGTCACAATATGTTGGATTCATATTTGGCCAAATTTATGCGACATGATCAATTTTGGAAATAATACTCTCAATTACATTTTACTGTACTTATCTGAACAATTTTATGTTAACTCCTTGATGTTTCCTCTGACTGTATATATGAGAACAATTTCTGTTAACTAATATGATATGTTGACTTTTGGTATGTTTTAGTACAAACATCCAGGGGTAAATTCTTCAATTGAATACATCTGAGGGACAAATTGTTCAACTGATCCCTTTATGGCTTGGAGTTATTTATATGGCTTACTCCCCCATGAGTCCCAAATCACCTGCCCAAAAAACACTAAAAATTTTTGTTGGATTTGTCAATCATCAAGTAAAAGAATGATGTGCAATAAAGTTTTGCAAATGATCTTGTATGGTAATAATTGAGACATGAACAATTACCAGGAGGAGGCATATTAACGACCTTTTTGGAAAATTGGAACTAACTCCAAACTTCAGATGAAAGAATTGATTGAATTCTTATTCAAGCTATGCATTGCAAAACAAGCAGCAAGAATTTATTAATTCCCTATACTCTCAGACCCATCCCCAATCTACGTTGCACCATTAGAAGGGAAGAGAGAGAAATGAACGGTGACAGGGTGTCATAACTCCAAACTCTGAGTCACCACCATCACTTCCAGGACGAGTACAATTGAAAACCTGGCCTGACCAGCCAGTCACTGGTAAAGTCACTTCCTGGGTGATCCACATTTGGTAAGTGCAGGGAAGTACCAATGGTCTTGGGCCTTTTCCTTTTCAGTGATGCCCTGAGTTCCGGTGCACACAACTGCTTTGGATTTTAAATGTGAAGATCAAGAAAATGAAGAATTTTATCTTTTGTTTGATCCTAGAAGGTGTTGACCAGGCTTGGCAGGAAGCTGCAGTCTTCTTCTTGATCAGGCAGGATATTACAATAAGCAGAAGCTCAGAAAACACCACGAAGGGCAGTATGTCATGCTGTCTGTTAATGGTAAAGATGGGGTTTGGGGTTTCAGTACCAACTCCTGAATGGTGGGAAAAGCCAAAGGACTGGAGTTTGATTGTCACATTAAAAAAAAATCCCTGACACTCAAATAAGGAATAGTCATTTGAGAACAGCATAGGAAGGTCTGGGGCCACGACAGGGGTGACTATAGAATACGGTCTTCAGAGTTCCAAGGCATCTGGGTGATGATTAAATCCCCCCTCCTCAAGGATCCATTTGTATGGGTTGATTGGCTTGGTTTGTGCAGGCTGAAGCCAAGGGGGAATTTTGGTGTAAAATCAGAAGAAAACGAAGTTGTTTCCTGTGAAACTTTAGGATATTCTGAACCTAGGCACTTCCTCACTTTGGGGCCCAGCACACAGAGGAAGGGCATTTCCCCAAGCCAGCATGGAACCTGGTATTCCTCAGAACTCAGAACTAACTGGAGAAGACTGTGTTGGGGGTGGGTAGCAGGCACTGAATCCCCACACACGCAGGTAGAAGTTAATGTCATAATTGGGTCATTGTTGCCTTAGGGCACCCTGTGTACCCAAGTAGCTTGGTGTTAGCTAGAGGGAGCAGGAGAGAAACACCCTCCTGCCAGCTGCTTTCTGGAGCCATCCACTGTGGTTTGAGGGACAGGATGCTGGGTGATGACATGCTGTTGAATTAGTTTAATTAACCAACCTCTGTAGGCCACTGTGAGGGCTCTGAGGGCAGAAGGAGCAGCAAGGTGAAATGAAGTGGGGGGGCACATCCTCCTCCTGAAGAGTGTTAGAAAAATACTCTTCAGAGGGTGAGGTTGATGATTCTACCCATTGCAATGCATATTTCTTCAATAAATGCTGTTGATACTCAAGGAGCAAAAGTAATCGTGACTAGAAAATATGTACCATGCCTCCCATTCTAAAAAGTTCCACTCAATAGATGAACTCCATTGATCTCTAATTTATTAACCCTGATTTACATTTCATTCTGCTGAGGAGCAGAGACATCAAGATTTTTTAGCTCATGTTCACTTAGTGAGTAAGGATGGGGTTGGCACTAAAATCTGAATTTTCTGATTTAAAATTTTCCTTTCTTTGCTATATAGTCATCAAGGACCACAAAAATAATAAGAGAAAGAGTCCAGGAAGGGGAGTCAGGGAAACTGTATAATTAGGGTGCCAGTTCTATCACAAATTTGTCGCATTGCCTTTCTCAATTTAGCCTTTACACATGTAAAACTGTAAACCAAGGTCTTTAGAGAATGTCTAAGATACTGATGTGCTGAGAAGGTCCAGGATGATTCTCAGCATTAGGTCAGTGTCTTACTCCATACAGGCTGCTATCATAAAATGCCATGAACTGGGTAGCTTATAAATTGCAGAAGTCTCCTTACAGTTCTGAAGGTTGATCAAGGTCTTGCTGGTAGATTTGGTGTCTGGTGATGGCTGATGTCTGGTTCATTGATAGTGCCTTCTTGCTGTGTGCTCACATGTAAGATGTTGAGAGGGGTCTTCCTAGGGCCTCTTTTGTAAGGGCACTAATGCCATCGTGAAGGTTCCAATCTCATGACCTAATCACCTCCCAGAGGCCCCACTTCCTAAACCATCACCTGTGGGCTAGCATTTCAACACTGCATTTTCAGAACATAGTAGTAACCTCCTATGACATTATTCATAGCAATTCCCTTTTCATGGTCACAGTACCCTGCCTGCAAAAGACTGGGACATTTTAACCAGCCACCCAGAGCACTGGATTTAAACCTTTATTTTTTAACCTATAGTTGGAAATGTACATCAAAATTCAACACACACATATGCAACTGAAACAGTTTCACAAAACAATTGTTTCTTTACTTTTACATTTATGATGTGTGATATATTTGGATATTTCCTACTCTGTTTTATTTGTTTAGAAAATGTTGGTTGCAACCCACCAATTTGATTTCATCACCATGAATGGTTTGAGACACATAGTTTGAAAAGCTGGCAATTAAGGGGTAGTGATGGGACAAGGCCTGGGAAGACCAGGGATCCCTAAAGCTAGATAAAGTCAAATGGAAGAATTGGCATAAAAGGAAGGGGAGAGTATATAGCTGTGTGTGTATGATTCAGTGTCCTTCTTACCATGCCCCACACTTTCACATGGTCTGCCATCTCACCAAGCAAGTTCCCACCTCTGTCCTGTAGCTATCTTCTAAAATGAAGTGTTTGGATGATACCTTGAACTTCTGAGCTTCATTAGTCACTGGCTTGATTTATCAGCCAATCAGTCCACAGGTTTCTTGAGAAGCACTCAATATGTCCATAGTGGGCTGGTAAACACAAGATGAGCTGGGTTCGTTTAAGGGGGGTCACATGGCAATGTCAAGGTACAAACAGAGGAAACTCAATTTGACTGGTGGCCCATGGATAATTACCTTGGTGATGGTCTGAGGCTTAGCTGACAGATTCAGAAGGTGGATTGGATTTGCACTGAGCATGCCCATTTGGCCTTGGGCCTCATTACACAAGGCCTCCTATTCATCTCTAAAATTATCTCCAAAGGATCTTATTCATGCAATTGCATAGTAGCCGTAGTTGGCAAGATTGGAAATAGAAGGCGTTCATCACACATTTTTAAGCTTATATTCCCATCCTCTAACACACTGCAGAAAGTGCATTAGGACTAATATTTTTGTTGCTCCTCTAATTATATTGTCACTAGCACAATAATATCACATTGTATTTTGTATGCTAAGAGCATCCATTGATTCAACATAAACACTTAAAATATATCATATATCATATCATTGTCCTTTGTGCTCTGGTCAATTTTTACTATTTCCACAACTTTAAAATGACGGTGGTCTGAGCCTTTCTCAACTTTAAGAGGCCCCACCCTCAGAGAAGACCAGATTCTTGGTGACACCATTTTCTGGGAACATCTGCAATGAGTGAATTCACTCAGAAATAAGAACAATCCTTTCTCAAAGTGACTGAAATGCTTGCAGCTCCTATCCCGTCCAGTGGACCTCCAATGTAACCAGGAAGCTGACTTGACATCAGAGTTTGTTTCTCAGGCAACAACAATGAAAGCATCTCAATGGGTTTATCGTGAGGGCCATTTCCTGTAGACCATGATGAGGTTTAAAGAATCAACTGGTCTGCTCCATTAGAGGGTCCTCTCTGTAAACCAGAAAGGCCCATTCCCCACATACTGTGTCCCCACTCCACATCTGTGAACAGTCAAGAAAAGATGGCTCTTCTCTTTGTGATCCTTTCCTGACCACACCCTCTTCTTTCTTTAAACTTTAAACTCTTCGAGTAACTATTCTAGGAGACCTGGAAGGTATCAGATGTCCATCCCTCCCATCACATGTAGATTTAATGTGTTTAATTTAATTTTTTAGAGGGAAAACTTAACTTATAAGCTGATATAGTTTGAATAAGTGACCCCCAATGACCCTCTTGCTCACGCCTTATCACCAGCCTGTGGCACTATTGAGAGGTGGTTGAACCTTTAAATGGTAGGGCTAGTGGAAGGAAGTAAAGTCACTGGGAACAGGCCCTTGAAGGAAATATTGGAACCCTGGAACCTTTCGGTCTCTCTCTTTGTTTCCTGCTTGCCATGAAGTCAGCAGCTTCTTCTACCTTGCACTGCTGCCATGATTTATCACCTTACCACAGGCCCAAAAGCAATTGAACCCACCAAATGTGTACCAAAATCTCTGAAACTGTGAGCCAAAATAAACCTTTTCTCTTATTAAGTTTATTTATTTCAGGTATTTGTCATAGTTACAGAAAGCTGCCTAACACACAAGGCCCAAACCATCCCAACATGACATAGTACAAAATGGACACTAACTCTGATCTTGAGGAGTTTATCAAACTAAGAGGGAAGGTTAAAAGAAGAAATATTTCCTATATACATAAACTTGAGGCGGGATAGTAAGGTGGAGAGAACCACAGATTCAACAGCCAATCTCTCTCTCCAACCCTGTCTGTGATTTTGAGAAAGATACTTAACTACTGTCTTGAAAATGGTACCCCTGAGATAGGGAGTGATTTAGAAAATCTCTCATGACCAGAGCCTGTCCCTCTCTCCCTTCCACAGAAATTTTGTGAGTGCCTACTATGTGTCAGGAACTTCCCACAACGAAAAGGCAAGATGAGTAAGATGTGATCCTGCTTCTCATCTATAGCTTCCAGTTCTAACAATTTATGCTTCAAAATATGATGATAATTGGAAATTTTATTGGCACAAGGATGGGGTGACAGTCTTTGAAAGACCACATGGTACATGAAAAAGACTTCCATGAATGGAGTCAGTGGTCCTGGCTTCGAATTCAGCTCTGTGATGTTGGGCAAGTTCCCTTATCCCTCCCAATCTCCACTTCCTTGTCCATAGCAAGGGCAAACTAAGATCTACTTTGAAATGCTGAGAGGCTTACTGTCTGTGTAAAAACCCCACAGACAGCATTCAGTAAACCATCTTCTCAGCCTTCAATATTCATTCTCTATTCATGCAGCCAGATTGCTTTTTTTAAAAAAATGTAGAATCTGTCATATTGCTTAGAACCCTCCCATGTACCCCCTCAGATGTGTAGATTCCTAGGGGTCTTCTAATACAAGGCCTTGGTGATGTAGTCAGTCTCTGCCCCCACTGCCCTGTCTCTGTTCTCTCTACTGCTCCTTTCCGATCTTTCTTGAATAAGTTTGTCCCCTCTTTTGTGCCATTGTACTCTGCTATGGTTTGAATCTAAAATGTCCCCCAAAGGTCATGTGCTAAAGGCTTGCTGGACAGACTGTGGCACAATTGGGAAATGGTGGAAACCTGGGAGGTGGGACCTGGTTGGAAGAGGTAGATCACTGGGTATGTGTCCTTAAAGAGTTTATCTTATCCCTGACCCTTCCTCACCCCCTATTGCCTGGCTGCCATGACTTTACATCAAGATGTTTTGCCTCAACTCAGGCAAATGGAGGCAATGGAGTCTGCTGACCATGGACTGAAACCTCTGAAATAGTCAGAATAAATTTTTCCTCCTTTAAGTTATTTTTCTTGGGTATTTTGTAATAGTGACAGAGAGATGACTAGTACACTTTCCTCTTTTCTTGAAGAGTTATTGGTTACCTGTATTGGTTATCAGTGTTCAGCTCAAATGTCAATGCATCAAAGAGGCCCTGTTTACCATCCCAGTAATCTCTATCCCATTATCCCTCTTGCTTTCTAAAACCTGGTGTTGTTTTCTTATTTGTATCTTATATATATATATATATTCTTATATATTTTATTATCTGCTCTCCAAGAAAGTAAATTTTACTTTCTCCACAGTCAATTCTTTGTCTGTATTATCCACTATTTCCTCAAAACTAAAGCAGAGTCTGGCATATGATAGATGCTTGATAAATATTTTTTAATGTATAGTGTTAATATAAGTACACTACCATTTGGTGGTTGAAATGTATCTGAGGGACTAGTCCTCAGGTAATGTATGAACCTTGAACCAGAAGAGGAAACTGGTTCATGCCTGAAGTATAAACAAAGCAGGGAAGGATGTGGATAAGTTTGGGGATCTAGAGAAAATTGCAATAGAAAGAGTTCCAGATTTGGAGCTAAGAGGTCTGAATTCTGGGCCTAATTTTTCCAAGAGGTAGCTCTGTTTCTTAGTTTCTCATAATTTTTAAAAGGTTAAATGAACTGGGCCTTAAATGTTCCCTTACTCCTCTTCTGGTCCCAGGTGTTTCAGGAGCCATGGGTTATGGTGCAAACATGGCCAAGTCCAAGAACCACTCCATGCACAACCAGCCCTGAAAATGGCACAGAAATGGCAGTAAGAAGTCCCAATTGCAAGGATCTGAACCACCTAAGGGGGTGGACTCCAAGTTCCTGAGGAATATTCATTTTAGTACAAAAAGAAGGGCCTGAGTAAGATTCAGGTCAAGAACAACATGGGGACAGAAAGGCTGGTGTCACTCCTGGGGCTGCTGTCTGCATGGGGAATGGTGTCCTCCTCTGCCATTTGTACAGATACCACTGAGGCAGAGAAAAAAGTGACCTCATCTCTGAAATTCCACACTTTTAAAATGAGGCCACCTCTGGGGACACACTGAGTATGTGTGTGAGATGCCACAGGAAAGCTGCTGAGAAGGGAGAGATGAATGAGCCCCTCTGACCTGTTATTGTCCACTCCACAGACAGACCTCCCCACTCTCACTTCACATCCTGAACAGAGGTTAGTGCACAACAGCTGCCCCAATACCCAACTAAATGATCATACAGTCTCATTCCTTTTTAAGAGCAATGTGGCCATGTGAGCAAACCTGAACTGGTCTTCTGGAGGAGAGATCTGAGGAGAAAGAGGGTCAACCAGCATCCAGAACAAATCACCAGACACGTGAGCGAAGCCATCTTGGACCCTTCAGCCCAGTCTCATTGCCAGATGAACCGTTGCATGAGTGATCCCCACAGGATCAGCAGAAGATCCACTCAGCTGAGCCCTGCCAAAACTGCTGACAAGTAGAATTGTGAACAAAGAAAATGGTTATTGCTTAACCCCCCAGTGGTGATTTGTCACAGAAATAGCTGATACAGCTCCTTGTATAGCTGACATTCTAGAAACCAATTTTATTCTTTTAAAAAGAAATTGGGCTGTATGTCCTTAGTTGTGTATGAAGGTTTGTTGCAGGGAATGGAAGGAAGGTTAAGTGACTGTTTTATCCTCCTGTCTCTACCTAGGGCATCTCCTCATGACACAGTTGTGTGGACCCACTGACACTTCCCATTGTGGGAGGTTCAGATTTTCCCTCCAAAGGTGTGAAAATTATAGTCTATGAAATAAAACTGACAATAGACCAATTAAGAGAAAAAACATGATAAGTGTATTGATGTGTGTACTCACAAGACCCAGACAAAATGCAAAACTCAAGGAGCCAGGTAGTTGAGGTTTACATAGGAGAGAAGGAAGTGAGGATCTCTAGGCAATTTTAGAGGTGTAGTAAGTGATTTTTAGAAGAAATTAATGCACTTGGAAAACAGAAAATGTCCCAGGACAAAGTGGCTCTGGGTAATGTTCACCCAGTTTCTTCCTATGATTTGAGTTTAATCTTCTTTGGTGAATGAATTTTCAGTGAGAAGACTGAAGACAATAGTGATCATCTTTGGTGAACCTGGTCTTTTGATGGATAAAGGAACTTCAAGGAAAGCCTCTTCTTGTGCTTTGGGAGAGAAATAGGCTCAAGAGTAAAGGAGTTCAGAAAATGGTACCCTGAAGTGTGGTACTATGACATGCCAAACTGAAGGAACAGTCTCAAGGTCTCTCTGACCTTCCCTGACACCCACTTCTCAGTCTTCCTCTTCATAGGCAGCTGATACACTTACGGATTTAGGAACAGAACAGGTCCCTGTTCCCAAGGCTGGATATATCTGCCTCCATTCTGAGTGTCCTTAAAGGGAAAGGAGATTCCACTCCATCTTCTCATTCCTTGGAAACCTACCAAGCTATAGCTAGATTTAAGACAAATCTCATTTCACTGGGTTCTATAAAAGCCATTTCATCAAATAGTGCTTTGTAGCTGTGATTGTTTTTAAGGTAATATGCCTCTAGTATATCTTGAAAGGGCTGTAAGTAAGTCCATTAGACACAGTACCACTATAAAGAATTTTTTTATCAGAAGATCTTCAGGAAGGGAAGGCTAGAGGGAATAATAAAAGTTATCTAATGTTTATTGAGCTTAAACTACATCCAGGCACTGGATACATTTACATATAGTAGCTCATTCAATCCTATAACAACCATGAGGCACAGATATTATATCACCATTCCTAAAGGGGATCTCTCACACATCACCTTTGTGTCCGATTGCCAGATCCAAAGAGTTTACCACCTTCAACCTTTTCATCTCTGCATCATTTGAAAATACTTATTTATTCATTTGTTCACACATTCATTGTACTAGGTGGCAAGACCTGTTCTAGGAGTGGGAAATAGAGCAATAAACAAACCAGAAACATTTCTTGTCCCTGTGGACCTTCCTATATAGTGGGACAGGCAGAGTGGCCATAAGAGCCAACAGGGTGGGAATAACGAAGGGAGCTGGGGAAGCCCTCTGCAAAGGCCAGTTCCTCTTGCCTTGGTTTCTGTGAGTTGAAACATTCCAGATGCTAGTTCCTGTTTCTCTGAGTACTCCTTTGTATATTCCTTTTCCTTCATATGCCCTTTAAATCCTGGAATTCCCAAGGATTTGTCCTCATAGCTCTCTCTTCTCTCTTCTCTACCTGTTGGTGAACTCAACCAGTCCTCCAGCTTGGGCCATCACCCTTGTCTCCACCCAGTGTGTGGATCTCGTCTTCTTTCCTCTGGCTTGATATGCTGTACCTGGGAGCCCGACCCTGCTCCATGGCTTCAACACCTGCTGAGGATCCCCAAACTTGCTCTCTAGTTCATATTTCCAATTTCTTATAAGATATTGTAATATATATATATATATAAAATCACATTTTGTCTATTCAAATCTCCTGGATGATAATTCATTTCTGCCCTTTACCCCAGCCTTTTCATCCTGATAAAATCCTCTTCACCTTTGGGGCACAGTTGATATGCCAGCTCTTCAGGAAAGTCTGCCTCATCCTCTTCAGGTGAAGGTAGCACCTTCCTCCTCTGAACTCTTCTGCACATTTCCTTCTGGCTTCTCCCATACTTATCATTGTACTGACTAATCAGATTTTTCTGTGGTTGGCTCTGCTAGACTGAATGCTCTGAGGGCAAGGACAAAGTGATGTTCATCTTTGTATTCCCAGTGTGTTGCACAACAGTAAATGTTCAAGTTTATTGTTCATTGAACTTGCATTAGTCAGCTTTATGTCATTATAACAAAATACCTGAGATAATCAAATTATAAAGAGGAAAGGTTTATTTGGGCTCACGGTTTTGGAGGTTCTAATCCATGACCAATTTGCCCCATTGCTTTTGGGCATGTGGCAATAGGCACCACATTATGGCAGGATCATGTGGCCAAGCAAAACAGCTCACCTCATGACCAGGATGCAAAAGACAGGAAGAAGGGGGTTTGGTGTCACACAGTCCCCTTTGAGGGTACAGCCCCAATGACCTAAAGACCTCCTGCTAGTTTCCACCTCTTAAAAGTTTTACAATTCCCCAGCATCAACCACCCAGGTGACCAAGACTCTCACACAGGAGCTTGTGGGGTATGCTCAGAGTCCACAATGCGGTAGAACTACTGGACTACATTTAGGTCTAGGAAATGTTTTCAGTCTCCCAGTCAAAAGGAGTGTGTTTTAATGAGACTGTGATGCTTCTTTTAGAGTTTCTGTTAAAGATAACTGATTGTGTTTGTCTCAGTCACAAGATTATAGGCAAATAATCTCTTTGGGGGCAAAATGTCTTCTCCCACATTTTATCTTTTATTTAGCAACACCTCCAAGACCCACCATATGATGGAAATGCTTGTAGTCTGCCATCATTCTGTGAGGTTGGTCCATCCCTGAGAAGAATGCCATCTGTTCTTTCATCATGTATTCGTGCACGTATTCTACAGGTGTTAACTGGGTGCTTTCTTTGTGACAGGCATCATTCAGGACAAAGTCCCTGCCCTGAAGGAATTTAAAATCCAAAGAAGAACATGGAAAAATGAGCAGAAAAATAAATGTGTGCACAAGAAAATATCTGACTGAATAAGAACTATGGAAGGAAAAACAGGTTGGTAGGACAGAATGTGACTGGGAGGGCTGCCATCATAGATGGAATTTCAGGTTACGTCTCCCTGGGGGAGCAACGTTTTGGCGGAGACCTGAGTTAACAGAAGGATCACAAATTCAAAGCCAGTCTCAGCAATTTAGCAAGCCCTAAGGAAACTAGTGAGACCCTGTCTCCAAATAAAAGATAAAACAGGGTTGGGGATGTGGCTCAGCAGTTAAGCACCCCTGGGTTTAATCTCTGGTACAAAAAAACAAAACAAACAAACAAATAAACAAACAAACACAACAATGTAGGGAGGCTGTAGTGGGAGTAGAAAGACTGGTTAAATGATGGTTATAATAGTCTGGGCGAGTATACTGGGACTCAGAGCAGGGTGTTGACTGCAGAGAGAAGACATGGCTGTTCTATACACACCAGGCTCCACTCGGTCCCCTCCATCAGTCCAGCAAGGGGAGCTCTCAGAGATGCCATTGCATGTCTGGTGCCCATCAGAAATTCAGATGTCACCCATGAGAGATCCCCAGAGTTGGCCAAGAGCTAACCATCCTCTTATTTCTCACTGTCTCCTCGTCTCTTTTCCCCTGGCTCAGCCTCACAAGTAGAACCCAGCCCTCTAGAGGTGTGGGGAGATGGGTCCAGCACGGGAGAGTCTAAAAGCTAAGAGGGCTGCAGGTGGTGGAAGCTGTGGGCGGTGGTGGTGGTGGTCAGGCTCCTACCAGCTACCTTAGCAGCAGGACCCCACCCCATTTCCCTAGGTGAGTTCTCTGTCTTTATTTATCCTCAGACATCTCTGAATGCTTCATTGTGGCCCTGACTTGGAATACATGCTGTTATTGTTATTGTTTTCAAATTGATTAAACTGAGGTGAGTGAACTAGATTCTGTTAACAGGAACCAAAGGTGCCCTGTGGCACCTGGCCTCCGCCTCCCTCATCACCTGCAACCACTCACCAGCCCTTCCTGCTCCTCCAGCCAGCTAACCTTCTCCCTGCTCCTCTGGTGAACCAGCCTTCTTCCTGCTGAGGGCCTTGTTGTACCCTCCCCTGCTTATCTAATCCCTCCTTCAACTCAGCTCCAATATCACTTCCTCCTAGAGGCTGCCCACGGCCGCCTGCTAGCCTATGTTCTGTGTCCTGATTAAATGCATTCAAAGCACTAGGGATTTTTTCTACATAGGGCTCATGGTAACCATCACTACACACCTACCCAGCAAGGTAGAAATGTTTACAACTCAGTTTTTTAAAAGATAGATTAATTTTTTTTATTTTTATAACTGGTCTCATCTGCTTCCATTCTGGCTGATAATGTGGTGGGGAGAAACTTAAACTTCCTATTGAAGGGTAACAGCCTCTTCCGGTTTAAAACAATCTGTTTCCCCCCGGATAATCAACTAAGTCAAAGCTGAAATTCCCTATCAGGGTTGCTTCCTTCCCTTTTTTAAATTCTGGTGCAGGGGATTGAACACAGGAGCTCATGAATGCCAGGACTTCCTTCTCTCTTCAGTGTGCTTTCCCTGCTGGTCCTTCTTCTCAAGATGGCGGTTGAGTGCAGGGAAGGAACACTGGCTACAGGGCCAGGGATCCTCAGGGCATTGGGCAGGGCTCAGGTGAGTTAACCACACTTCCTCTCTACCTGAGCGTCATCTCCAATGCTGGCCTGCACAGACTTTGCTCTGGGAGGGCCCAGCAAATCCTCCTGCTCACCACACATGCAGCCCAGCCCTTACTGACCCTGGGACCCAGATGAGGCCATCTGAAGCCACCATTATTTCTCCCTGGAGGTGAGGGGCACCTCTTCCCACCAACCCGTGGCTAAGAGGTCACATCAGACCTTGCTGAGGTCCCATGCCCTGCCCCACCAGCTCACAATCCAATCACATTCTCAGCTTTCTTGGGAGAATGTCTTGGAGGAACTTTTTTGTCCCCTACAGTCCACATATGGGCCAGAGGAAACAGAAGACCATCTCAAATTCCTTTCAGTGGAAACACTGACTCCACTGTGGCTGCCCTGTGGTTTGTGGGGTGCCCCCAAAGAGAATTTCCTCAGAGTTCCAACAGAAAGAAGAGCTCAGTCTCCTCTGAACTGACCTCCCCTCCACCACCTAGACTCTTCCCCATGCCTGTCCTGATGCTTGCTCAGGGTGGAGAGCTGGACAGCAGATACTCCTTCCCCCAGCCTTTCTCTCCCTCCTTCGCCCTCTGTGGCTCCCACTGTGGCAAGAAGCCAAGATCTAAGTTTGCCCCTCCCCATATCAAGGTAAGCTTCTGGAAATTAGCCACTGCCTTCTACACACAAGACACACACACACACACACACACACACACACACACACACTTTATCTCCCCACCTTCCAAGGGATGCCTTTTAAGATTGACCCCAGAGCTGAGTGATGACCTCTTCTTCATATTTGGCATCCATCCTTTCTGAACCTACCCCTTCAGTGAGGAGCAAGGACTATGTGGTTGTCAGGAAACAAAGGAAAAAAAAAACAAAACACCTTAGCTTAATGTTTTTAAAAGTAACTTCCTATTAAGCAATTTGTATGACTCTTCACGTAAGGTCTATCCAGAGATCTCCTTGGCTCAGGGCTTTGTACTTCATGACTAACGTGTATATTTTGTCTCAAAATTAAGTGGATGGTGTCAGTTGCTAATAATCATAAAATGTCAAAACTGCCAGGGACCATTCTGTTCAATTCCTTTATTTTAGGTTACAGAACCTGCTATGGTTCTAATGTGTTCCTTAAAGTTCATGTGTTAAGAACTCAAAGCAAGTGTTGAGGTGAGACCTTTAAGGAGTGCCTGGGTGGAGAGGGCTCTGCCCTCACGGATGGATTAGTGCCCTTATCTCAGGATTGCAGGAGTGGGTTCCAGATAAAAGGATGAGTTCATATCTCTTTCTACCTCTCTCTCTGCCACCCTTCCTCCTTACCTCTCTTTTTCCTTCCACTTTCCACTATGGGATGGTGCAGTGAGAAGGTCCCCCAGATGCTGCACCTAGGTATGGGTTTTCCCAGCTTGCAGAACCATGAGAAATAGACTTCTGTGGTTTATAAATTATCCAATCCATGGTATTCTGTTAGAGCAGCACAAAATTGACTAGATAGAACCCAAAGCTTTGAATGATTAAACTTATTATTCAAAATCTCACAAATAATGGCAGGCATGGATCTTAAACCCAAATCTTGGGGCTGGCTTGTGGCTCAGTGGTAGAGCCCTTGCCTAGCATGTGTGAGGCACTGGATTCAATTTCAGCATCACATAAAAAAATAAAAATATTGTGTCCATTTACAGCTTAAAGTATTAAAAACAAAAAACCCAAATCTTTCTACCCACAATTTTTTTTATTAGTTTCCCAATTCACCCAGGCTGTGAAATGCTGCTCCCATGGGATTTCATTAGCCTATGTCTCCTTAACCAAATGATGTTCTGTCCTAGAAAACTGGTTGCCTCAGTAGATTGATTTATGTAGTTAGACTCTCCCTCCCTTCTCATTGTCTTCATCTGGCAGATAGATACAGATATATGCCCTTTTCAGAATGGAAACAGCTTAATTTTTATGATTACAAAAAGTATACCTTTTCACTGTAAAACAAACTGTGAAGAAATCCTTATGCTGTTTTCCTAGTACTTAACACAGTGCCAGTAAGCACTAAATTCTCATTGAATGAAATTAATGAAGAAAATAAAAATCATATGTAATTGTACTATCCGGAAACAACTGTAACTTATGCTTCAGTATATATGCTTTCTATTCGCACACACACACATAATTCTTTTAAAAATAGAATTATATATTTATTATTCTCTTTCCAAATTTTTTAAACAAGCACATCAAAACGTCCAAAGAAGTCGTGGCGCACTGAAGGAGGCCACCTTGGGAAGCCAGGACCGTATTTCCAGGATTTATCACTCCTACTGCTCTTATGGAATCGTCTTCTGAGACTATTGATTATTTTCTCAGTAAGAACAAACAATCCTCCTTTGGATGGTTTTTTTTTTTTTTTTGGAAAGATGTTTGTTAGATTCTTGATCAAAACCAAGATTTGAATATGAAAATATTTTCCTAAATAGTTCACGAACTGGCTTTGAAGACGGGCTCCCACAAGGAGCCCCACCTGTTTCCCGCAGGGGCATCCCAGGAAAGGGGACAGGTCTTCCAAGGGGACTACTCAGAGGGCAGCAAATGTGCAAGTTCCAACAAAGACAATCGTTTTGGTTTATAGTAATATTTGTTCAATGTCGGACTTTTATTGGAAACTCTTTGTGATTGTAAGGAATGTCATTTAACAATCAGATCGCTTTGTTTTTAAGTAGAAATTTGAGGTCTTATATGATTTGGGTTTGTTGGATCTAGGACCTTTCTCCCCAGTGGTTGCAAACTTTCCCCAGGAGTTGCATTGAACTTACCCACCATTGATTTATCTTGTCACTGTTCTCTGATCTGGTCCTTAGTAACAATTTTTTTTT
>JAJEJO010000778.1:1296978-1439362 GCA_020662805.1 Glaucomys volans
ATTTATAATTTCTGACTTTTGGCCCTAAATACATCCTGTTTTTAGAAAAAGTCTACTTGAGAAATTGCAAATGTCTCCAGGGGCTAGGCAGTAGCATACATGAGTGAAAAGAACTGGCTCTTAGAAAAACAGCAGGACAATGGGGGTGAGTGGGGTGCAGACTGGGGTAAGCCAGAGAGCACACCCTCACGTAAAGGTGGCTGACTTTTACCATGGGCAGTGCAGCTCATTGTTATCAGAGCTTCTGATTTTTTATTCTGAAAAGAAGGCAATTAGGTTTTTTATCTTACCTCTCTTGATTTTTAAATATCAGGAAATAATTCAAACATACAAGGAAGACAGAGAGGACTTATGGCTAAGAGCTAGCTCTCTGGAGCCAGACTGGTTGGTTCAACTTCTGCCTGTGCCATTTATTAATTAATTAGTGTTCTTTTAGGTCCAGTTACTTCCCTGTGCCTTTGTTTTTCTCATCTGTAAAATGGGGATGGTTTGCCATGAAGATTAGGCAAGTTCATGTATATCCAGCACATGTTGTTTGACTTGTTATGACTTAAGTGAGAATCATTGTATGGCCTAAATAAAACACAATAGAATCAGGAAAAAAATTTCCAGAATCAGGAAAGAAAACTTTTGGTAACCATTATAATTTGGATGTGAGTTGTCTCCAAAAAGCTCCTAGGTTAATGGAAGAGATGAGATGAATAGATTATGGCAGCTATAACCTTATCAGTCCATCTGAGTTTGAATGGACTAACGGGGTGGTAACTGAAGGCAGGTGGGGCATGGTTGGAGAAGGTGGGTCACTGGGGGCATGCCCTGAAAGGGCACATCTTCCTTGCAGCCCCTTCCTCCTCTCTCTCTGCTCCCTAGCTGTCATGAACTGAGCAGCTTTCCTCTGCCACACCCTTCAGTCATGATGTGCTGCTTCATTGTGGGTCCACAGCAATGGTGTCAGCCGACCATGGACTGAACCCCCAAAGCCATGAGCCAAAATAAGCTTTTCCTTCTCTGAAGTATTGTGGTCACAGCAATGAAAATCTGACTAATACAGTGACCTAAGACAGTTGGTATAAAATCAGACTCAGCTTATTCCATTGTAATGGTCTGTAAGGGGTCAAGCCAACCCTTAGTAGTTCTTCAATTTCATCATGAACATGACCGTGCCCCGTGTAACTCATCAGGCCAACAGGAGGGGTTTTTTTCTGTTCACCTGTCCAGGGCTGCACAGTTCACCTGTACAGGACTGTCTGGTTGATAACATATTGAACTCTTTGGTGCTGGTCCATAAATAGATGCAGGCTTAGTCAGCCCCTTCCCTGACTCAGCACCCCGTCCCCCTGAGGGCCCTGAGCCTGGATCCTGCATCAGCTCCCTGGTCTGGCATCTGTTCTGATTGCTTAGTGCCCACACTGTGCCAGGTGTTAAATATTTTGTTTACCATCCCTGCACTTAGGGACACCAAGGCCAAATAAGTGGCAGATTCAACCACCAAAAGATTTGTTTTCCTAAACTTGTTAACTTTTCTAAGTCTTCATTTCCTTCTCTGTAAAATGGGGATAATATTAATAACTACCTTTTAAATTGTGGTGAGAGAATCCATGTGAAATACTTAACACATGCCTAAAACATGGAGACTTCTCCTTCCCATCCCCATAAATAATACTATCGATATTAATTTGGCTTTTCTGCCACAGGTGAAGGGTATGTGTCTTGATTATCTTTTATCCTCAGAAAGACTTAATCTGGCTCAGATGTTTATTATTCAAGGTCTGTGGACTTATGACTCTATATGTTCACATTTTTTAACCATAAAAACTTCATTAAATAAATATTTAAAAATCATTGGGAGTCTGAGGCAGGAGGATCACAGGTTTGAGGCCAGCCTTAGCAACTTAGTAGGGCTGTAAGCAACCTAGTGAGACCCTGTCTCAAAAATAAGTAAAAAGGGCTGAGGATGTGACTCAGTGGTTAAATGCCCTAGGTTCAGTCCCTGGCCCCCCCCCAAAAAAAAATCAATTAAGTTATAGTCTATTTCAGCTTCTAACTATCATTTTAAAATACGATTATTTAAGAAGAAACCTGCAAGTGAATCAAGAACAGTTTGATGTCTTTCTGTCATTTGGTCAGACCATTATCTCCCTGAGGGCAGAGTCGTATTCATTTTGGGTACTGCTGTGTTCCCAGGACCTGGCGCAGTGCCTGGTTATGGTGTTTACTAAGTACTTATTAAAGGAATATGTGAATACTGATGAATGAATGAAGCCAATAAAGGCTGGGGCAAAAGCAGGTGCAGAATGTTAGTGCCCAAGACTGGGGCAGGGTGTGCAGCACCCAGGAGCTGGCTGGAAGGTACCTTGGTTCCAGGACTTCTGGGAAGGCAGAGTGGGTAAGAAAGATGGACAGTCTAGTCCAGGAGTCTCCATGGAGACAAAAGAGAACAGGACCTCAGTATAGGTGAGAAGCCCAAGGGGCACTGGGCTGGGAGCTTAGAACTGAGAAGTCTGCTGACCTGCTGGTCTCAGTGTATTTGGCAGGCCTGAGTCAACCTGCAGAGGGACACCTCTGCTGCACCAGATGGGAAGAAGAGCTCAGAGTTCCTTTTTTTTTTGATACTGGGGACTGAACTCTGCACTGCCTCCCAAGTCCTTCAGTCCTTTTTATCTTTTATTTTGAGAAAGGATCTTACTAAGTTGCAGAAGCTGGCCTTGAACTTTGATCCTCCAGCCTCGGCCTCCTGAGTAGCTGGGATTACAGCCCTGCATCACTACACCTTTCTTCCCTACTTCTCTTTTGTGGGAGTTGAGAATCTCCTGGGGCCTATGCAGGACTTTAGGCTCAAGTCAGCTGGATACTCAGAGATATATCTCTCCAGAAGCAGCTCCTAATTAAGAGCAGCAGGCCCTTGATGGTTGGCCTCTGGAGATGGGGGACTGTGTTTTGCATATCACTGTATTCAGGGCTGTTGGCTACTTGGATGCTCTGCACAGATATGGTGACTAAAGTATTAAAATACACCAGGTGACTCAAGGGTCATTGGAGTAGGCAACCTCCAGCAGAAGTGTCCTTCCTGATAAGTTAGGACCGATTCCTTGCTCTTGGTGTATTCAAACCATCCCCCCCGCATTGTCCTTAAAATGGGACCTGGTACCCAATATGAATGAATGAATATATAAATGAAGGAATGTGAGGATGGAAACAACAGTTGTTCAAAACACAAAAGTCACATGAATGAGTTCTTCATCTTTTTTCTGAAAATGCAGGTCTCCCTTACATACAGCAGAACTTTCTGGATTCACCTTGAACAGCATTTTAAACTGGTTTTGGAACTCAAGGTCACCCTCTTAGTTGTACCTGGGCTTTTATACAACATGCTTCAATTACCCGTCTGGGGCAGTCGGCACAAAAGCTTTCTGTTGTGAGTAACACATCCGGAGAGCGAGCCATATTTTGCTTTACATACTTAAGTGAAGAATTGGTCCCTGGCTGAACATAATGGAAGTCATTTGTTCTGGAAATAGCAATTCAGAAAAAGATACCCCCTAAAAAGCTAGAGCAGTCCACTTGGAGCTCCCTCCTCAGATGGGCTGTGAAGGATACTTGGGCTTAAGAGCTGTTCTGAAGCAGGCAGAGGGGGCTTTGATTTCCCCTAACGACAGCAGCAGCTAGGAAGTCTCTCTATTAGCCGTAACTGCTCCTGAAATGTGTGATCGGCCCCATCTGAGAAGTAACGGATGCTCCTCTCAGTGCCTGGCCGCCCCCATTAGAGCCAGTATGGAAGAGGCTTCTGCAATTCTTAGCCAGAGCGGTACAGCTTTCACTCAGTGGGAAACATGGAGAGCAGCTTCTTACATTTCAGAGGTTGCCCTTGAGAAGACTTGGGCCTTCCAGCCTCCCAGCAGGGAAGCTGATCACATTTTTCAACCATTTTTTGCCACCCATATTTGCAGGTCCCCAAAGGGAACCATTTTGGCATTGCACACAAGGACGAGGCAAAGGAGGAGCTTGCCCTCAAAGCTGCCCAAAGGGGCTCACTTTTCTCATCTTGGCCTCTTTTTCTTTCAGATCCTGCGATGGAATTGTCTTTCCCTGTTAGAGTCATGGTTTTCTCATCCCTAACACCAGAACCACAGGGCCTGAGGGTGGGTAGCAGAGATTCTTGAAGAAACCCTTTCTGAGCCCTGGGTGGACGTGACAGGAATCCACACAGCAGGGGAAAATTAGTTAGGAGGGGAATCCCGCCCTCACTAGTTACTTGGGAGCAATGGGGTGCAACTCTCCTCCCATCCTTAGGACTGAGATTCTCAGAGGGCATCTCTGGCCAAAACCAGGCAGTCAACTAAACCCTTGCTTTAGCAGCTTTCAACTTTTGTTCAAGTCCTCCTAAAAGGGAGCCACCTGCCCCACACAGGACCTCAGAGAAGCTCATGCCTTCCCCAGAAATGACAAATGGAAAAGACAGAGCAGACTCTGGCCAAGCCAGGATACAGTCTCTGGAAAGAGGTTGTTTTTGTCTCCATTGCCATAGAAAACACATCCTCTCGACTTATTAAGGAGGGAAACAGCCTGATCACACCCGCTGGAGGTTACCAAGGTGAACAGAACCCGAGATTAAAATCTGCCAGCCCAGTGATGCGTGGAAGCATGGAAGGCCCAAAGAGGAAATCTAGTTTGCTATTGGTAAATTTTTTTTGGATGCTGTTTACGTTTGAACTTTTCTCTGTTTTCCTGTCGACACTTCCGTACCCTCTTCCTGAGTCCCACAAAGGCCTGGACAATGCAGTCCCAGCACTGCGGTAGGACATGGGCGGGGTCCCACCTTCCTCCTTCCTGCAGGGATATCCTTTCCTATAGACGAGGTAAGAATGCAAGGTTCATGTGAAAATGTTATTATATTCCTTATCTCAGTCATTTCGGGCTTTGCAGTTCGGCGACAATAAGTCCGCCTGGCCACATTCACAATAGCGGTGGCCCCAGTTCCTAGTTTTGGCTCTTGCTGTTTTCTCAGCTGAAGAGGGCAAACGGCTGTTAAAAATGCTGCTTGTTTTCCAGGATCTTATCAGGAGTTCATGTCTAAGGCCAGAAAGAGAAGGGAGGGCTCCATTTTTTTTCTCTCTCTCCTCATTGTTTCCAACTGAATTGGCAGGAAATGGGAGTCCTCCACCTGTCCCTCTTGGGAACAAAATTGATTCAGTTCCATTTTTCAGATGTATCCGCTACCACCAGAAGTTGGGGACATTTCCGCTTAGCCCCAAACGAGCGTGTCCTGCATTTACACAAGTGACATCTTTCAGAATTGGAAATAAATCCAACCTAAATGGAGATCTTTGGGATCGGCAAGTGCTGTAGGTTGCCTCACGAAATCTCATTCACCCTTCCTAAAGTGCATTTTGGGACTTTGACCGACACACAACAAATACGTGTGTGTGTGTGTGTGTGTGTGTGTGTGTGTGAGAGAGAGAGAGAGAGAGAGAGAGAGAGAGAGAGAGAGAGAGCATGCACACGGGCCATCAATAACACAGATACTCTGAATTAAAATCCTTCACCCAAGATTCCACATAAATCAAAATAGTTCCCCCTCCCAGCTGCCCGAGAGCATACATTTGAGGTGGTGTGTAGGCTATGATGGAAGCCAAGTCCATATCTCCAGAATCCTAGTGTGTGTGTGGTCAACCCCATATTTTCCACTTCACCTGGTCCAGCTAGTTCAGTCCATCTGGACAAGAATCAGGGTCTAGATGCTTCATTGCATATTAAAGCAGCCCAGATGATTATGGTTTGAGGACGGCAGCTGTTTTACTGCCTCCAGACAAAGGCTAGATATAGGAATTGTGAACACCACAGTACTCCATAAGCAGAGGGACCTTTCTATTCTGTGTTAATGCTCCATCTTGGAGCTTAGACTCAGAACTTGGGAAGTTCCTAGACAGTCATGGTACAACTTCTAACTACCCTCAAGAGTACAAGAATCGGAAAAAAAACATCTTGAAGTCTGAATGGAACCAACTCCGTGGGGGTCCTGGTTTCCCTAGGCCTTATCATGCTCAACCCAGGGCCCTGCCTAGGACCGAAGAGGCTGTCCTTGTGCCTCAACTTGTTATGGAACCCCCTGTTTGTCTCTTTGTGCTTTTCTGCTTCAGAGAGTATTTGCAGACCAGGAGAAGCTCTTCAGCCTCCCTCCTCTCTGTGTGTCCTTAGGGGTGGTTGCTGTTCCCAGACCTCCCTGAAACTCCACCCCGCAAGCTATGTTTGATGAAAGCCACCTCCACCCCTTGTTCACCCTGAAGTACCCAGATAATGTTCCATATACATGAGCCCAATAGACCTGCCAAAAGCCACCTGGATAGAGTGTTCCCACCCCAGTAAGACAAGCAGCTTGGGAATCCTCTTGGGAGTTAGATCCATGAGAGCAAACCATTTTAACATCCCTACAGCATGTTAGCTAATGCTTTCCCCAAACCCAGTATTTCCTTTCTCTAGTGGCTCCTCCTGTCCCCACCCATTGGGTTCTTCTTTGCTGACTGGCTCCAAGAAAGGATGTTACAACAGAAAACAGCCAGGAAGAGTCTTTTCCTGACTTGGAGTTTCAAACGCTTAGTCCTTTAGGGAAATGGAAAAGACCCACAGAAAGGACAAAACATTTGGCAGAAATATCAAGAGTAAGAGCAAAATCCTTTAACAGTCACACCCCTGAGCTTCAAGAATTAGGAAGAGCCAAAAGGAAAGAAAAATTGGTGGCAGGTGAGACCTGAGGGGCCTCCAGGGGCATGGGCGTAGTTGGCATCCACAAGCCACTCATGACTTACTCCGAGAGCCCGAGCATCACCAGTGCCAGGGGCTGCAGTGCTCCTTTGTCTATTGGCATCAGGAGGGGACTTCCTACACAGCTGTTGGCATTTCTCTTGCTGGCCATTTAGCAGAAATGACAACTACCCATGACCCCAGACTTGGTGTGTCGTGGTTGGATTTCCTCCATATGCAGTCAACCCAAGGTGCAATATCTCATGGTGCTTCTAAGCCCCAGAAGTGTGGCAGGGTACCTGGCAAGTGCTGTGGAAGGAAAAGTCCTTTGTGTCCACAGCTGACGGCTGAATATAACCCACTTGAGATGTTCCCCATACAACAGTGATTAAGCCTCACCCTCCCAATAATCCCTCCTGATTATATGACTCTTTGGCTGCCTACAGGGAGCCACATTGCCCTTCCATGTTGAGAAGTCCTAGAAGATTTCCCACAGAGCCATTCCAGTGGTCCATGTTAAATTCCTAGCCTTTGACCTAACCTTGACCTTGGCCCTCATCTTGGGTTCTTGCCTGGTTTTCCAGATTATCAAGTCCCTCAACAGAGAACCCTGACTTTCCAGGTCCCAGGCCAGGATGCCTAGTAACCTTCATCTCTCCATCACTGGGGTGTCAATCCCAGTCTCAGTCATCCTCCTTCTCACGGGCTCACCAGTCCCACATTTAAAGGTCTCTAAACTGCAAGGAATTCTCAAATTGCACCCCCCATTTTGCTGAGATGAATTGTGTTACAGATTAAATGATGTCCTCAGGGGCCACACCATAAATACCAGAAGGCGAATGTTCTGCCTGGGCTGGTTCAGAACATTATATTACAGAGTAAGTAACCCTTATTCAAAATGTTTCATATACCCCTTATACACATATCCTGAAGGTGATTTTATTCAATATTTTTGGTGATTTTGTACATGCAACCAAGTTTGTCTACATTGAACCATCCAAAAGCAAAAGTGTCACCATCTCAGCCACCCAAAGGACGTTGGTGGTTGTTGGGCATCACCATATTCCTGATACTGCTAATCAGCAATCGTTTGCTTGCACTGATTATCACGTTTTGACTGCAACTTGTCACTAGGAGTGGGGTGTAGAATTTCCCAACATGGCATCACGTTGTCACTCAAAAACTTATGGTTTCGGAGCATTTCAGACTTGGGTTTGTTCGACTGGGGATTCTCATCCTGTAAGAGAGCCAGGTTGGATCCATAATTGGCTGAGTTTCCTTCTCATACATGTGGAGGCTCTTCCCTCCTCTCTTTCCTCCCATGTGGCTGGTATAGACATAGGGGACACGGTGGCCCTACTCCTCAATGGCGGAAGGTGGTGGATGGTGCACGCACTAGAAGTAGGCTCAAGAGAGTCACAGCCCAAGAGCTGAGGCTTTTAACTGAGATGAAAGGGTGCAGAGAAACCAGATCGCTCTAACGCTCATGTTCTCTGATCTAGTCTGCACCGAAAAGACGAAAATGGGAAGCATCCAGTGGAAGTGTCACGTCTGGCTTCTGTCCCATGTTTGACCTATTGTTCATTTTCGTCTTTGCCCCTTCTCTGCTTTGCAGAGGCCTCATGAGGCTTAATTAATGTTTACAAAGTGTTCTGCAGGTCTCAGATAGAAGTTACTAGAACAGGACAAGAGTGATCATCATCATAGAACCCTAATTGGATGAGAAATTCTGTTGAGCTTTAAGTGTGTATTAACTATATTTAAAGGTACAGGAATGTCAGCGTGTTTCAAAGGTGGCCACTACCTGGGGAAAAAAATGTACCACGATAGGAGATTTTTCTTTTTTTTTTTTTCGTGGTGAAATTACAAAAGTATTCAGAGTTTAAAAAAAGTAAAAAAGCAAACATAGGGATTATAAGTGACAATGAAAGCATATTAGTTAGCAGAAACAAAGCAGACCCTCAACCAGGTGACAGTGTGACTGATTTTTATGGAACGTTTTCAGGTCAAGTCTATTAAAGAAGAATTGAGTGCATGAGGTTTCACTGTGGGGCCATTTCCCTGAATTGAGTACTGGCTAAAATTAATGAGGCCTGGGTTAGGGCTGGGAAATATTTACCAGAATACAGAGAATTCTGTGGTAAATGGGGTTGGGGAGACGGATATTCTAGACCATTTCTTCTACAGATTGCCTGAGCAGACACATCCATCTTTGCTCTCTCACCACCTGGCTTCAAATCCGGGGTAAACTTGGGGCAAGGTATCTAACTCTTCATGCCTCCGTTTCATCATTTGTCAACGTAACTAGTGAACATGCCCAGCTTATGGGGCTGGTGTAGGGATGAAGGAGTTCATAAACAAACAAAAAGCCTGGCAATGGAAGGTTCTACTAAAGGGTTCAGGATCATTATTACTGTTATTGTCATAGTTAGCATTTATTGTGCCTTTGGAAACTTTTTGAACAGGAAATGCTCTGGCACCTGAATGATCCCTGCTAAAGTCCCATGGCAGATCTAGGAGCTCAGGGAACAGGACACTGAGAAAAGGTGGAAGGAAAGTGGAGCTACTACAAAGATTTTCTTGCCCCAGTTTCACTTGTTCCAAAAACTTCTTCACACTCCTCCACCTCATTACCTCATTCCACCCAACCTGGAGTCATTATCAAAATAAGATTTGGCCGACTGACCTTACAGCTTCTCAGCATGTTTGAGCCCTGCCTTTAGCCTAGTATTTTGAAGTGGCATTGGCTACAAGAGCGTCATCCAGCCCTTCTGTCTTAGCTGCCATGGGATTTTCTGAGAAGCAGATTTTAGATAATAGGAGATGGGTAGTATTGATATTTGCCAATTATTTTTGGCTTTCTTTCTTTGGGCAGAGAAGATTACTTTTCTGCCCCCCGCCTCACTTAGGGGATTAAATGGAGTCAAAATAAATAAAAATAAAATAATAAAATAAAAATTAAGTTGTTCTGGCCAATGAACTATTGCTCATTCATACTAGTTGTGTGCATGAAGAGTGTCACTTGCAGGCTGACACATTTAATAGTTAAGCAAGACCTAACATTGCTATCCTCCCTTCTGGCATGGAAACCAGCAACATTGAATATGACAATTGTTCCATCAGCTTGCATCCCTCAATGACTCTCATAAATTATAAGCAGAACCACTTCGTTCCTAGACCCTTTCCATCCAATCTCCAATAGATAGAGGCAGCATGAGTGAGAAATAAACTTTTATTGGTTAAAGTCACCATGGGTGGGTGTCATTTGTTATTGTAGCACAGCTTGGTCTCTCCTAACTGATATGAGGTATCTTTAGTGCAAGATGCTATTTGCATATGGAAGCAGTGAATCACAGTGTAATTCTACTGTCCACAGGTAAGTCTTTATGAAATACTTTTCTTGCTATGTGATTCATCCCAGCTCTTTAGTTTTGCTTAATCTTGGCTTTCTATCGCACCTACAACTTGAGTAGCAAAACCCTCTTTGCAAGTTAAGTGGGACTCTTTACCACGGACCTCAACAAGCTTATTGTCACCTTCCACAGTGCTCCGACTATTTCCTAACAAGAGCAATTCTTCAGTTCTTCATATATTCGTTGCCTACTTAAATCCTATCATTTGAGTGTAACGATTATCACTTTTTCAGAGGACAACTTAGAAACATCTTTGAGGGCTGAGGTTGTAGCTCAGTAGTGGAGCACTTGCCTAGCATGGGTGAGGCACTGGGTTTGATCCTCAGCACCACATAAAAATGAATAAATAAATAAAGTATTATGTCCCTCTATAACTAAAAGTATAAAAACAAGAAACATCTATGAAACTTTACAACATGACTGTTGTGCTCATTAATTGATACACAGATAAATGAAACGTAAGAGAGCCATATGGGACCAATAGCAACAGCATGGGAAGGACCAAAGGTTATGATGTGTAACTGAGGTCCTTGCACTTGAGGATGAATATTTTTCATAGATGTGGTCCCAGTGTCACATCTAGGACTCCATTCTGTGGCTTCACTATCACAAGTGTGTAAAATTGCACATCTGAGGTAGACACTGCACAGTGTTTATAATGGAAAACTGAAAAAAATCTAGGTCAACCCCACTATGGTACTGAGTAAACTAATTATCATGGATCTTTGCACTACAGTTCCTAGGCAGGTGATAAGAGGGCTGAAGAAGAAGAATATGTGTCGACACCAACAGCTAAGTGTAATATGTGGTTGTGTGAAAAAAAAATGAACTTGCAAAATAGCACATGTGATATGATTCTATTGATGTTATGTAAAATATTTTGTATTTATAAAACCTCTGGATGTATATTCACTAAGCCAATAGCAGCAGCTCCGTCTGTGGGGTAAGATTGCTGGGGGTGCAGTCGGGAAGCTCTTCCACTTGGACTGTGTGGTTGGACTTCATGCAAGAAGCCTTCATTGCCTCTGTGATGATAGTAATGGATACTATTGTTCACTTAGCACTTCCTAAGTGCGGAGGATGTCCTGAAGTTCATGTGATAATCTTCACGATATAATGCTGTGAAGAAAGATTTTATAATCCCTATTTAATGGTTAAGAAGACCAAGGGACAAAGAGATCAGGTCATTTGCCCAAAGTCTTAGAACTAGTAAATGTCAGAACTGGGATTTGAACCTAGGAAGTTTAGCTACATGATGAAAAGCAGTTAATCATTGCAGTATAATCGAAATAAATAATGATTTTGAAAAACTTACTTTGCCTTCACAACACAGGTCAACTCTCACTCCTATGATGCTATTTCTGACCATATGATTCTTTAAACTAACACTTACTTATATTTAAATATGGTCAAAAGGCTTATTTTGCGATATTGCAGTGGATACTAGTCATGTAGCTCACATGGTCGCCATCCAAGAGCTGGTGGACAGTCTAGCAGGGGAGAATTAAGTGACCTACCAAACCGGAATGGAATGTGCCAAAAGATAGTGACAAAATCTGATAAGGGTTCAGAGAAAAAGGAAGGTACTTCCATCCCTGGGTAATGGAGTCAAGCTTTGAAGCAAGAGGAGTCAATCACTTCCAGAGAAGCCAATCACTCCTTCAGGCTGGAGCAAAAGGAGTCGCAGGCACAGCTGCCAGGATGGTTGGGGAAGGGCTTGACAACCTGCTGAGGTCTTTCCTACTCTGGTAGGAAATGAGGCCCAAGAAAAATTACTGAGTAGACCAGTGACAGGAGCAGGAAAGCAACTTAATGCTAACAGCAAAGACACATAAGGTACCATTCAGGACACTGAGCACTTTTATCTACATACTAACACACTCGATCTTCACAACAATTATAAGGGAGGAAACCAGTACGTCCCTAAGTTACAAAGAGCTGAAATAACTGCTAACTGGGCAGCACAGATGAGGTCTGGTCCCCAGCAGTCTGTCTCCAAGCTCTGCCTCTTTAACCACTGAGCTACACTACCTTTTGTTGGAGCTATGTCTGGTGGCACTTTATGGGGCGACTAGCCAAAAAAAGAGCCTGGAAGGGCAGGAAATCTGGTTAGAAGGCTATTGAAGTATTCCAGGTGACTATGCCAAACTCCCACACTCCAAAGAACTCATTTGATCCTTCATTTGACTCTTAGCTTTTCACCATGTATTTGTGTTATTTGTGTTCTCTCCTAAGAGGATAAGAAAGGACCAAATGCAGGACTGTCTCTCTCTCTCTCTCTCTTTCACACACACACACACACACACACACACACACACACACACCAGGTAAAAGGGTTTGAATTAATAGTTCCTAGTGTTCTTTCTTTTTTCCAATTCCATAGGGAGTGGATCATGATGTTTATAGTAACAAACTACAATGTATGGCACTTATAATTTCGTGGTGTCCACAGAGCCATTCCAGTTCTGACTTCTAAATGACCTTCTACAGTAGGTAGAACAGCATTACTTTTTCAGAGGAGAAAACTCATAAAGTGAGGTTAAGTGTCCTGAGCTTTTAAATCTGGGCTTAAGCCCAGGTCTCTGATTCCAAGTCTGATGCTCTTTCTAAAGCTGGAGAAAATTCCAGATTTCCTAGGACAGTATTCTCCCACGAGCACAATCTAACCTTTGTGTTTAACGTTGTTTTTGAGAAACTCAGTGTTTCAGAAATCCCACTCATCTTTTCAGGTTATAAGCGGGTAGGCAGCAGGACCAAACCTGCTTTTCAGGTGTTTAACCTTAGCGCAATTTATCAGTGTGTCAGAGCTGAAGTCAGTGGGAGCGGGAGTGTGAACCCCCATGGATGCTGTCACCTTCCATTTTTAGGCTGCATTATATTTTGCTGCCCTTGCGTTCATCCATGAACACTTTGATGTGGACTTGGGTATGAAGTCACATACTCTCTGACTCACTTCTACTTCAAAGAAACTAATTATGACTGAACTCACCCCCAGGTATGTCAAAATCCTGGAAATCATTGACAATTCCCTACTAATTGTTGCAAGAAACCATTCTGGACATGATTGCATGAAAATACTGTTTGTGAACATGTCTAGCCAGTGTCAGGCATGTCTAGTCACTCAATAACTGATCACTTCTGAGCATCGCCTGAACCAGGCCTAGTGTAGGTGCCAGGGATAGAGCAATCAATAAAACAGTCCAGATTCCTGTTCTCAATCAAGATCAAGAGCAAGAAGACAGCGAGTACATGAGTAAATAGACAAGAAGTTGAATCAGGTTTTGAAAAGCTACGAGGAAACAAAGCAGGTGACATGATGGGAAGTGACTGTGGAGTGACTTCAGACATGGTGGTCAAGGAAGGTCTTGAGGAGGCATCTTTGATGGGTCAGCTGTATAAAGAGTGCAGGAAAGTCATTTGGGCAATAGCACACAGAGTCATAGCTTGTTAGAGACCAAAAAAGGTAATGTGACTGGAATAGGACTAAGAGGGTGAGGGTTTAGGCAGATTTCTAGAAAGGAGGCGGCAGTCAGATCACAGAAGGTCTTTGCAGGCAGGAAAGAAGGATGGGTTATATAGTCAAATGTGATGGGAAGTCAGTAGGAAGATTAAGGCAAAATAGCTGGGTGCAATGTTGTAACAGATGACTGGTTGCTGGGTGGGGAGTGGAGTGTAGGGGTGCATGTCCCAGTCAGCTTGGGTGGCTACAGCATGATGCTCTAGACTGGGTGGCTTGAACAGCAATCATTTATGTCTCACAGTTCTGCAGGCTGGGAAGTTCAAGATCAGGGTGCCGACAGACTTCAATCTTGGTGATGGTTCTCTTCTGGGCTTGTAGCAGGCTGCCATCTTGTTGCATGCTCAACATGACCTCTCCTTTGTGCACATGAGCTCAGGGAGAAAGAGAGGAAAAGAGAGAGAGAGAATTAGAACTGTGGTGTCTCTTCCTTTTCTTATAAAGATACTAATCTGGTCATGGGGGCCCTGCCCTTATGACCTCATGGAAACCTAATTACCTCAGGAAGATCCGACCTCCTAATACCATCTCATTGAGATTAGTGATTCAACCAATGATATTTTTTTCTTTTTTTATGGTGGTGCTGGGGATCAAACCCAGGGCCTTGTGCATGCTAGGCAAGTGATCTACCATTGAGCTACATCCCTAGCCCCTCAACCTATGAATTTTGAGGGGTCACAAACATTCAGTCTGTAACAAGGCAGGTGGGAACAGGGACAGGGGGTGCTGCAGAGGCCTGGATGAAAGACCAGTCTGGATGTAACTCAGTGGAGAGACAGGTGGATCCAGGTTGTCCTCTGGAATCAGAGCCCATAGAATAGGCCCCCAGTAAACTTTTTCACATGTTTACTTCTCTTCCTTTCTTCCTGTCCTCCCTTGCTACCTCCTTGCTTTATTTGTTGAGCTTTATTGTTGGTATAAAGTATTTCTTAGGTAATCTACATGTTTTCTTAATTATATCCAAAGCCACAGACCTGTGCCTTGTCAGTGCCTGTGGCAGGTCATTGAGAAGAGATTATGTAGTGTGGGAAATGTCTGACCTTCCCATGTCAGATGTTCCTTCTACTGGGTTCCATTTAATTTAACAAATTACATTTAATGGGTTTTGATTGGTGGTTCTGAGCCCAGCACTATGGCTGGTTCTGAAAGTTCAGATGAAAAAGACACAGTCCCAGCTCTCATGATGCCATGTTCCAGTAATGGAGAAAAATGGGCAAGGAAACAAAATAGAATACAGGGAGACTCATGGAATGCAAGAAGTATGTGAGATAGAGGGCACCTAAAGAGATCAGGACAGAGTCGCTCTCAGAGAGAGCAGAGGAGGAAGCTACCCTTAGCCTCTGCTGGCCTGGGTGTCAGGGAAGGAACAGTTCCCTGGTGGACAAGGGAGGAAAGGGCCTTCTGGACAGGAGCCACACAGTCACATACATGGAGGAGTGAAGGGTCCGCAGTATTTGAGGGACAGCAGGCTGCTCAGTATTGCTGGAGCAACGGAACAGGGAAGGGGATAAGGCTGTCAATGTCAGTGGGACCTGGGCCACAAAGGCTTCCTTGATTATTATGAATGAGCTTGTAGTGGATCCTGTGCGGGACAGGGAGTCACAGAAGTGGTTAAAACAGTGAGACCATCAGATTTCATCAACCCTCTGCATTTGCCAAGCAAACCTTTAAAACACACACAGGTAACTTGGGAATATTTGTGAAGGTGTGAGAATAAGAGACTTTAAAAACACTTGACTCCAGAGAAATTGCATAATTTGGAAAAGGCAGAGAATGAAGAGAGGAAAAATTACAGCAGCTCAAGGAGGGATTCTCGGCCCCCTTCCAGCCCCTGGGAAAGCCCGACAGGGGAAAAGCAGCCCGTCTGTTATGTCTGCAGGCGTCTGAGGCAAGCCCTGCGCCTCCACAGAGCGGGCAATTCATGCAGAATGTAAAGATGAGAGGTGCCCATTTTCCAGGAGGGGCAATGCCGATTCCAGTTGCAGTAAGAAGGTGACAGGAGCCCTGAGGCCCAGCTGTGCCAAGGTATACATTTCCAGTGGGCACACCATTAAGGCATCCAGTAAAAAAAATCCTAATTGTGCTCGGAGGACTTTCATAGAGCTTGGCAGCTTGGACAGGAGTGGAACGTGCAGTTCCCAGGCTGCCTGTGTCTCCGAGGGTCTGGTGTGGGGGTGGGGCGGGGATGCATGAAAGTCGGCACCAGGGCACAGAAGCAAGGCTCATGTTCATTCATATTTGTATGAATTATTTATAAGTATATATGAATACGTATATGAATATATATGTGAATTATATTTACCATATCGAACTCGGTAAAGAGAATACTGCAAACTAAAGTCACAAGAGAGACAATGGCACCACTGTGCAGAATGAACCAGGAATATCAAAGTAAATATCCACCCAAGCCTTTCGTGTGGTGCTGTTGGCCTTTGGCTTGTGTGTAGAAATGGCAAAGGTGCATCCCTGGTCTTTGCCCCGGGTAGACAGGCAAAACCAGGCCCAGGCCATGACTAGGAAACTCAGTGGGAATGGCTTTATTATTTGGAATGAAAATGCCTCATCTCCATTGCCAGCTGCTGCAGAAATTCTATAACTCTGAGTTGCCCGATGACCTTGTAAAGAGGCATTTTTATTTACATGTAAGTGAATTAAAGTTAAGCAAAATTTAAAATTCTGTTTCACAATTTGCCACATTTCAAGTGCCCACTGGCCAGATGTGAAGTATAGTAGCTCTTTTAGAATTTGTCAGTGGCCAGCGGTGACTGGTGGCTCTCCTGTGGGATCACGCAGTCAGAACAACTCCATCGTGGCACCCTGTTCTGTGGGCAGTGCTGTTTTACACACGGCTCCTTGGTGCTTTAATTAAAATAATAATCGTGATGATGACCTGCATTATTGAGCTCTCACTCCATCTGGCACTGTGCTAAAGTCTTCTTGTGTCTGGCAGGTTGACTCATGGAGAAGTTGATCTTCCCATTGCATTTCCTTCCCGCCCAGCCCAAAACTCAGGAGGGAGATGGCATCAGTCCTTGCGTGAGGGGAGGTTGGTTGGCAGAGCCAAAAGTCAAAGTCGATGAAGGCAACCTGTCTGTCTGTTTTCTGTACAAAAGCAAAGCTTGTGGATGAGATTGTTCTGGGTCTCATTAAGGGGAGAGAGAAGGAAAAAGCAGGATAAAAGGAGAACTAGGCAAGTCCTCCCTACCAAAGAGGAGGCGAAGGTCAGATAGGCTCTGGGGTAGATTCATACAGAATGTAAATATGAGAGGAAATAAGACCCTGTTTCCTGGCAGGGAACTTCCTCTGGCAGTTAGACCCCCAGTGAAATTCCCAGAAGGGGATGTTTGTTGATGGCTTAGTCTGGTTTCTGTTACTATAACAAAATACCTGAAACTGAGTAATTTTTAATGAAAAAAGTTTATCACTTATAATTCTGGAGGTTAAGAAGGGCAAGGGCATGGTACCAGCATCTTGTGAGGGTCTTCCGGCTGCATTAGCCCATTGTGGAAAGATGAAGGGCAAGCAAACATGTGTGACAAGAAAAACATGAGGGACTGGCTTGCTTGATAGCACATCATTTCCATGGTAACTGACCCACTCCCATGATAATGACATTAAGCCATAAATGAAGATATAGCCCTCCTGATGTAAGCACCACCCATCAGGCCCACCTCCCAACACTGAAGATGGGCTCTATTGTATTCTCCCAAAATTAGTATGCTGAAGCTCTAGCCCCCAGTTCCTTAGAATGTGACTAGTTTTGGAGGTAGGACCTTTAAAGAGACAATTGAAATGAAACCAACAGAGTGAGCCCTAATTCAATCTGACTGATGTTCTTCTAAGAGGAAGAACTGCACAGAGAGACACCAGGGGTGGCGTGTGTAAGGAAAGACCATCTGAGGGAGCAAACCGGCAGCCACTGCAAACCAAGGAGAGAGACTGGAATAGACCAACCTGTCCAGGCGCAGTGTTGTTTACTTAGGATCCTGCTTCTCGGGAGGCTAAGGCAGGGGGATCACAAGTTGAAGGCCAGCCTGGGCAATTTATTTTAAGACCCTGTCTCAAAATAAAAACTGAAAAGGACTAGGGTTGTAACTCAGTGGTAGCTCAATTCCCAGTAACACACACAGAAAATAAATGAAGAGGAAGAAGAAGAAAGAAGAAGGAGAAGAAGGAGGAGGAGGGGGAGAAACCAACCCAGTAGCACCTTGATCTTGGACTTGTAACTTCTGGAGCTGTGAGGAAATAAATTTCTGTTGTTTAAGCCCCCTGGTCTTTGTTGTAGTGGCCAGAGAACCCTGATACACTTGTTGTTTGATCTGATCAGCTCTCCCTGCTTGGTCTTTCCAGAGTCTTTGACTGACTGCATGCTCATCTGTCAAGATGCACTTTATACCTGGCCATGCAGTACTGGTAGGTAAGGAGACCGTGTCAGGATTAGAAGGTGGGACACATGGGAATGAGGTCTCAAGAGCTGTGAATGGGGGAAGAAAGCAACCACTGGAGTAGGGTGGGCAGGGCCTGGTCCCATTTGTGAGCAAGTGTCTATTCTACTATATGTGTACATAGTTGTATTGCTCTTGGTACAGGACTTGGCTGGGAAGCCTGGAATTTCCATGCCCACCCACACGCTCCTATAAACCTTAGTCTAGTCTCTAAGGGAATGTCACCCCTTTAGAGGAGACACCATTGTGTGATAGCACAACCTGACCTCAGATGGCCTTGAACAAGGAGGAAATAGCAGGTAGTAGTAGTGAGTTGTGGAGGAAAGGAGTACAGTTCCATAGTATAGCAAGACCCCAGAGAAGAGAATGGGCTCAGGATTTCCTACCAATCCAATGGGTTGGAAGATGGGGCAAATCTAATTTTGTTCAACAAAAACAGATTCTGTTATGGTTGGGATGTGAGGTGTCCCCCCAAAGCTCACATGTGAGACAATGCAAGAATGTTCGGAGGAGAAATGATTGGGTTGTAAAAGTCTTAACCCAATCAGTGAATTAATCCCCTGACTGGGATTAACTGAGTGGTAACTGAAGTGGTAGGGTGTGGCCGGAGGAGGTGGGCATTGGGGTATATATTTGCATCTGGCAAGTAGAGACCTCTCTCTCTGCTTTCTGATCATCATGTGAGTTGCTTCCCTACATCACACTCTTCCGCCATGATGTCCTGCCTCACCTCGAGCCCTAAGGAATGGAGACAGCTGTCTGTGAATTGAGAACTCTGAAACCATGAGCCCCTAAATAAACCTTTCCTCCAGTTGTTCTGGTGTCTTTCAGCTGCAGCAGTGAAATAACTGACTAAAACAGATGCTATGATTCTTCCTGCACATTTAAGTTTTTGAAATAAGTGTTTTATGTGTGATTCAGGAGCAGAGTTTCAGCAGCAAATCAGTGATGGATTCAGATGGAACTGGAGAGAGATGAAGGTGACTATTTGCAAAGATGTGGGTGGGGTGAAGGGTAACCAGGAAGAGATGATGAGGAAACTCAGAGCCACCAGCTTCGGGCATGGTGACGCCCCTGTATCCAAAGGTTGCATGGCAGGAGCTGTGACCATTGGAGGAGTCAAGTGTTCCCCAAAGTCTAGGAGCCTGGGGAGGCCCTGCCCCAACCCCATTCTCCCACCTTCTGATGTCTACTATGACAGTCTAGCGGCTGAACCCATCAAAAGCAGAGGGCAGCAAGCCTGGGTCATGCCATCCACACAGATCAGCCTCCCAGCACACAGCAGGGTGAGAAGAGTGGAGAGCGGTACAAACAGTCCAGCAGTCCTTCTAAACACGCATCCTTTCATCCAGTCTTCCAGCAGTCCTCTATCCCCATTTAATAGATAAGGAGGCCTAGGTTTGGGGAGGAGTATTGAGGGATTTCTCACTAGATTCTAGAATATGAACCCCATGAAGGCCATCACCTTATCTTGTATCCCAGTGACATCCCCAGTGCTTAGTATGGCACCTGGAACATAGTAGGTGCTCACTATGTCTTTGTTGAACAGTGGATGAGTGAACTCCTCCAAGATCACACAGGTCCACATGCAACACCAGATTCAAACCCAGACTGTGTGATGGCAAAGCTCATGGGCCCAACAATTGCACCAGTATTCCCAAACTGAGTTCTGCAGATTCCTGTGGGTCTTAGAGTGGTACAATGTTTGCCCACCATGTGTTTGATACCCAACACCACGAAACAAAACAAAACATTAAATTTGGTGATTTTTGTGTATACATGTCAGTGAGAGTCCTAAAATGTTGCCATTAGCCTGTCCTGGATCACTTACAATCACCCACTCCATAGGCAGGGAGAGGGCAAGATCTCCAGGCCCAAGTCTGCATATGTATTCACCATCTCATTGCCACAAAACAGTGCCACTGTGATTATTTCAGGCCAATGAGAAATGAACATGAGTGGCCTTAATTTGTAAGTGATGCCTGTGAAGGCCAAGTGACATCGTGGAAATGCTGGATATACCAGGAAAGTGGGGGGTCACATGCAGAAGAGCTGGCACCAGGGAGGTCAGCACCATAGTCTCTTGTGGTCAGTGTTCATCCAAACACCGTCGTTCACAAATTTGCTGTTATTCTGAGTCTTACTAGTTATGCAGAGGGTTTTGTTTTGTTTTTAAAATTTAGTTTGGTTTTATTGTTGCATAGGAGTTTGGATGTAATTGCATGCTTACATAGTTTGGGACAACATATAATTTAAATCAGTCTCTAAATGTTTTTATTTTTTTCCTTTTAAATATGCCACAAGTGCGGGAAAAGCTTGTGCCATGCTATGAAACATGGTATGAACTGCTGGCAGCTGGAACCCAACAGAAACAGCACAGACCTAATTAGATGTATCTAGAGGGGAAATTAAAGCTGGAAATAGTTATTGTTTATTGAACACTTATTAGTCACGGCTCTGAGTTCTTTACATATTTCATCTCAAATCCTCTTGACAACTTTGCAATGTAAATATTGTTTCTCCATTTCACAGATGAGGAAGTTGAGGCTTGGGGAGGTGTGTGACTTGTCTGACACACACAGCTGGAGAATGGAGAACGAGGGTTCAAGCCCAGTCTGCTCAACTTGGACAATTAAACTTTTTTGTCTTTCCTGGCATCAAAATGATTTCTAAGACCATAGAAGAATGGCAAACCACTTTTTGATGTGAATTCCAATTTTCAATGTATGACTGGTTTTATTAAAATGCGTAGAGATTTGAGTGGGAGAGAAAGTTCTCTACCCTCTAAGTCCTTATTAATAGGTGACCAGGGTTATTCCTGTCATCTCCAGTGAATGACATACTGTTAAGGTTGACAGAAACACTTCCCAGTTCTATATGGATGCTGTCTAAAAATTTCCTCTGCTTTGTACTGATCTGTGGACATTTATTAAAATGTGAGTGTTCACTAGGGAAAAGCAGACGGTTCAACTTTAATTATTTTGCATTTTGAGCGTCTTTGGTTATAGCTCCCCTTTTCACCAAAAAGTGTTTCTGTGTGAGCAGAATATTACCCTCTAATGACTCTCCTGGCGCCTCCCAGCTATAGCTCAGATGAAGGGGCCTGGAGGATCTCAGCCTGGCCTTGCACAGAGGTGGGCTGCTCTGGCCTCTGTAACCCCTTGTGGAAATTTGCCAAAACAATGGCAGCTCATCCAGGCTCGGAGGCAGCCTTGTGGGTCAGCCTTGTGCACAGAAGCAATTAATGACACAATCTCAGAGTCTCACAGTCCACAAATTCACATATACCAGCTCATATGTACTTCACATCAGGGGTGTTATTCTCAACCTAGAGATGAGAGAACTGAGTTTCGGAAAGTTAAGTGGCTTGAAAAAAATAATTTCACACCAGTGCCTAGTGCAATTGCATGGCATATAATAGGTGCTCCATAAATATTTGTTGTTGATGATGAATACAATATTTTGTGTCTGTTTGGGGCAGGAATGAAGGGGAGGAGAGCATCTCAGTGTCCACAAAATAATTTCTCCAGAGCCCGCCAAAGGCACAGGAGGGTGAGTCCAACACCACTGTCTGGATGCTTCTTGTTGAGTTTCGATCCTTCTGTTAGGAGAGAATGGAATGGAATTTCAAGAGATCTTTTTTCCTTTTTTAGATTTAGAACCTGTGCTTTTCCATATTCACTTAAGAATCAGGAGAGGAGGAAGAGAAGTGTTTTTTCATCCAGGCAACACATCTAAGACTGGACACACAGCACATCTGGGCAGCATTGTACATCAGATTTCCAGGAAGTTCTGTGTCCAGCTTTCAGGACTCAGAAGAGCCCAGTAATCACAGGTGCAAATTGACAGCCAGCAGGCTGAGAGTATATGTGAGCAGTTGCTGCTGAGGGAATCTTCTGTGGTGTGCTCTTTCTCCCTTGGCAATCACCTTTGCTTCCCCGTCTTGTTAGGCATGTTTTTACTCTTACGAATGCACTTAGAACACAAGATTTTCAGAGCAATGGGAATTCCTCCTTCCAAGAAGGAGTTGGACCCTCTTTTCCTCCCCCACTGGGAATTTTCCCCAGGACAGGTTTTCATAAAAGTACTCAAGGTCTTTTCAACACTCTGTGACTGTTTGTTTTCAACTCAGAATTCATCTCTGTTGAGCCAGGAACAAAAGCAAGGCGACAGAGGCTTTAAAATTCAGACAGGAAGTTCTGCCCTTTTGACCTGGAAAACCAAAAGGAAGGTGAGGAGGAAGACGATAAAGAAAAATACCAGGAGGAGGTCTGTGTGCCTCTTACACACCTTCCACAGTTCCCCAACAGACGTCTAGGTTTGCAGATGGAAGCAGTCTTTTGAAAGCCTGTGGGGGAACACCAGGGAGCCAGGAGTCCCCTACACTCCAGCCAGCCAGCCTCCCTTTCATAAGACCCCTTTTGCAGACATAACTAAGGCGAGTCCTTCCAAGACAGAAGTGAGGGAAGACACACGGAAGAGTCCTGCCTGCCACACTCAGGTCTTCCGTTTCCCTCTTGTCTTCCTCCTCCATGTTTCCATGCCTTTTCCCCTTCCTCCTGTCTGGTTGCCCTTACCCCCTGCATTTTTCGCGCTTACTTTGACCCACTCCCTCCTGCAATTCTTGTGGCCTCCTTCCTCCTTCTGCTCTGCCCCATCGGTCAATCCCTCAAATGATCAATTTCTCTTTCATTAGATCACCTCTTTCCCACTTCTTTCATTTCTGTAATTGATTCACAGTAGGATTTTGAGAATGGGCCTCTCTTTCCTGGATGGCCTGACTAGTTGTGGTTTAGTAAGTCCCAGTGTCACCCATCTAGCTGAATGTCCCACTGACACCTGGGACTAAACTAGGCTAAATCACATGCATCACCTTCATCCCCATTTCCTCTCACTCCCACTAGGGCTTCTGTGGTCCTCCTTTTCTTTATCCATCTGGTTACCCCCAACTAGATTCCTCCTCCTCCTTCTCCTCCCAGACCTATTGATACCACTGGAAGTCTTTTTTTTTTTTTTAATATATTTTGGTCATAGATGAACACAATACTTTTATTTTCATTTATTTATTTATTTTTAAGTGGTGCTGAGGATCGAACCCAGTGCCTCATGTGTGCTCTACCACTGAGCCCCAAGCCCAGACCCTGAGAGTCTTTTAAATGCTTTTCCTCACTTCTGTTCCCATTGCCCTAGTTCAGGTTCTTATTGTTTCTCACCTGAGACTGTTTTTATGCCCCCTAACTGTGCTCCAGTACCTTTAGTTCCTTTCTCTTCCGCCAAATGTGGCTCTCTAAAACACTGATCTGATTGCCTCATTCCCCTGCTTCAAAATCTTAAAAGGGCTCCAAGTTCCTGAGAGCAAGTCCATACCCCACAGCAAGACAGGCCAGGCCCTTCACCATTCTGCTCAGAACTACTTCTCCCGCCCCACCCACTGCATGCTAGGTTCTCAGTTACCATGCATTGAATTAAAATATGCTTAGTGTGAAGATGTCTTGTTCCATGGCTTTAGTAGCTGGGGTTCATCACCATGGTCCCCAGTTGAAAATACACAGGTTCTTGGCCCAGGCTGTGTCTGAGTTTCAACTGAGTCCTAGACAGGTATCAAATACCAGCTAGCTGTGTGACCTCTGGCCAGCCTCTTGGGTCACCTCCGTTCTTCAAACCTAGTTTTCTTCATTAATACCATGAGGCTTCGATGACTTCAGAATTCGCCTCCAGCATTAAAAGATGATGAATGTGATGTACAGAATCCCCAAGCCATCTGTCATGGGCTGTGGTACCTTGCTGCATCATCCCAGTATGAGCTCTGACTTCTCCGCTGTGTCTGTCTGGAGCCATCATCTCATCCAGGATGACATCAGACCCTGGGAGAACTGACTCATACTGCCCAGACTCAGACAAGACTGGTTTGTGCCGGAAAGCCCTTTTATTAGTAGGCAGTAGCAAGCAAACTTCCATCTGCTCCCCAGAACACGTTTCTCTAGATTAGTGGTCTATCCAAGTTAATCTATTCTCTAGACGTTCTTCTGGGTAAATTAAATTGTTATCGAGAGATGGTTTGAGCAAATGGATTCAGAACAAGCAGGATCTCATGATCCAGAGGTTATTGTTTCCAGGCTGTGTTAGGGTCTGATGGATTCTCCATCGTTCCATACGTCTTTTAGGAGGATTGGGTTGAAAGTAACAGAAACTGACCCTGACTGCAGAGAGCAGGGAGGGAGGATTACCTGGAGGATGGTGGGTAGCTCTGTCTGAAGTGGCCTCCCCCGCTGGGCTCCAGCTCACTCCTGCTTGTTTCTTACACAGCACTTGTTCAGTCTCTCATCACCTTGTTTATTGTTGTGTCATCAATCTTCCTCATCAGACCCCACACTCCATGGGGCCAGAGACATCGTCATTCTTGTTTGTTGCTCTATCTCTGGAACTTAGGACAGTGCTCAGATCACAGTGTGTGCTCAAAGATATTTATGGAATGAACAAATGAATAGAAAAAAAAAAAGCTGAAAATTTAAGCCCAGGGAATGATGGGAGACAGGGAGGATCAGTCACAGGAACTTCTCTCTTTAAATTTTTTTTTACGTTATAAACATTTGGAATTTTATTAAAAAAAAAAATCACGACCGTGAACATTGGTGCAGTGAGAGGCCCTCTTGGTTCTCCAAATTCCTACTGAGCATGCTCATAGGGGTTCCTGTTGTTAAATCTTAAACAGCCATTTTTAAAAGAAGGGGTAAAAAAAAAATACCATTTAATTTGTTTTAATGTTTCTTCACAAATGGCAAAAAATACTAACGTACAGACAAGGAATAATCATAATGTTGTGGCCAACATTATGGAATTATAAATTTAAAACATTTTCTGGTTTAAAAAATAAATCTGGACGTCAATGTAGCTCTGCGGGGGCTGTGTGACTAGTAGGGCCAATCTCTGAGCTCCCGACGGTGCTCGCCTTTGTCCATTTTTGCAGGTCCTCCACGTCCACCTCCCATCTGTTCCATCAAAGATCTAGGGGACCCCCCTGGATCACCTCATCTTCTTCCACCAAAGCCACATAGGTCCATGCCACCACAGAAGCCACCTCTGTCTCCACCACAGTCACCTCTGAACATTCCACTGGGACCACCGTGGTCCATGAGGCCACCTCTTCCTCCCCACATGCCACCAGGGCCACCTCTGCCACAATCACCACCCAGGGGTGGGAAGGGGCCTCACGCTGGGTGCATTCTGTTCCCCGGGTGAAGTTCTGGTTTCCACAACCTGGATTGGGACATTGCCAGTCCCCAGATGGGTGCTGGAGGTTTCCTCGGGAACCCCGTGCCCCCTCTTTGGGGGAACCTTCCTCTATCTCCTCCACAGCCCCCATGTGACCCACAGGTCCCCCGGCACCTCCTGGGCCACCTGGACCTCCATGGAGTGGTGGTGGCATCCCTCTGCCCTCACGGGGTAGCTTGCCACCCCTCATGCTGTTCATTGGTGGCTACTTTTGAGCAAGAGAGACTTTGAGTTTGCTTCCTTGAAAATCTTTTCCATCAGACCACTCAACACCAGCCTTGGCAGTGGGTGTTCACTTTGGGCTTTCCTGCTTCCTTGTCCAGGTAGATGTGGACCATGGGTTGCCCAGTTCTCTTGTTCATCTTAACAACCCCACACTGCTTAAAGAAGTCTGCAGATCATCAAGACTCACATTGTCATTTAATCCTTGCACATAAAGTACACTATTATCAGAATCTTCATCAGGATCTACTGGAGGGCCCAGATCAAGATCTGGTTCTTCATCCGTGGGTTCACCAGGCTCATTGAAGCTACCTAGCTTTCCAGTGCTGCTCATTCCACCGTATCCTCCTCCCCACCCACCTCTGCTCATACCTCTACCATCAAATCCCCTCTTCCCCTGCTCCAATTATCAGGGCCACTCATGCTCCAGTTCTCTCCTGGTCTGGGAAATCCTCCAGACTCCTGCCCATAACACCCACCCAACTGATGTATCCTGTCGGGATGAACTCTGCTGCCTGTAGCTGCTGCTCTGTTGGCTATATTGACTTGGCTGAGTCTGGCTGTAGGATCCAAACTGGGGGAGGGTAACTAGTGGGGGGCTGCTACCCATAGCTGCTTTGTTGACCATAGCTACTCTGCTGTCCATAGCTGCTTGGTTGCCCGTAGGTGTTCTGCTGAGGGTAACTGCTCTGATCATAACTAGTTGGCTGTGTAGAGCAAGAGCTGGTAGAGGGATAGGATGGAGGTGCGGTAACAGGATGCATGGGGTAGCTCCCAGGAACCTGGGGGTACCTGTTGTTACTCTCTGACCATATCCTAGACTGGGCTGGTTATAACCCCCTGTGCAAGTCTAAGCAGGCTTGTTACCATCTTGTGGTCTTGCAATGCAGAGGACTACTGGCTGCTGCCCATAGCCAGGGTAAGCAGGCTGAGTATCATATGCAGACTGGGCTGCATAGGAGGCCTGGGTGGTGGTGACCATAGCAGTCAGTGCTGTACACTTGGACAGGCTGGCTGAGTGCCTGGGGGCAATTGGGGTAATATACCCAGTGGGAGGCCATCCATAGGAAGTTGCGTACGGTCTGCCCATCAGTACGCTGTCCGTAAGTTCCATAGCTTTGCTGCCCATGTGCCTGGGTGGTCTGTGCATATCCTGGAGTTGGCTGGACAGTGTAAGCCCTGCTGGGCTGCAGCGTGGCTGTAGGTACTGTAATCCATGGCTGCCATTTTCTCTCCTTCCTCCCCATTCTCTCAATGTCCCAGTAGCAGGAACTTCTAAACCTTCTTTTTAGGCATTGCCACATCACAACTTTAACTGATTTGTCCCTGTTTGTTTCTGCTCCAGGTTCACATGCTCAGAAGAGAGAACCAGTTGTCTCAAATGAAGATCACATGCCCACCCCGGGGACCATGATTTTGGATTGTTGTAGAGCTGAGCCTCATATGGGAGGAAGGACAGTAGGTGGATCATGATAAAAAGACTACCAGGCACACCCCTCTGGCATGCAACCATAGTAGCTGCTTTTCTTAGAGACCTGGCATTTGGACACAGCAATTCTGCTCTACAGCGAAATCTCCATAAAACTTTCCACCAATTGGCAGGTTGGGCTTCACCTCCTTCTCACCTGCTCAAAGGAAGACAGACACTCGGGGCCTACAGAGGTGATCCATGGACTCCCTGCTTAGCAAATTCTTGCACATCTTTTTATACATTTGTTTCTTATTTTCTAACTTATGAATAAAACATACATCTACTTTACATTTGAAGAATGTGTGTTTTCACTTAACCCAAATTCCTTGTTTTCTGTAAACCCACATCTGGATTACTTTGTTGTGGCTAACACTGTTGGTTTTCTCCCCAGCAGCCACTCAGGGTTGCAGATCACTTGACCCTGGGGATGAATCATAATGGGAGCTCTTCCTCCTTTGCTTATGATTGGACTAGAGGTGACGTGTAACTCGGTACTGGGTTATAAAAAATAATGCCAAGCCTACTAAGTGCTTCTGGAAGTATTTTCTTCCCTGATTAGAGAGTCATGGGGAGCGGGGTTTTGTCCTCCTTTTTTCTTTGTTGGTGAGCTGCCAGTATTGGGAGGTATAATATTGGAGTTGTGGCAATCATCTTGCAAATATGGGGTGATAAATAAATATAAGGACAAAAGACCAACATCGAGAAGGTGGTTGGGTGTAAGAATATAAAGATCCAGGTTCTTGATGAGAATTTTGACGTGTGGAAAACAACTCTGGATTGTCCTAAGGAAATGAGGGGAGTCCATGCGGCCTGCTCACTCTTTGTGTTTACTCTGTGTTCTAGTCGCCGTCCTGTGAAGAGCAACTCCTTCTATTTTTTTTTTTTTTTTTGTGGTGCTGGGGATTGAACCCAGGGCCTTATGCAAGGGAGGCAAGCACTCGAAAAACTGAGCTACATCTCCAGCCCCAGCAACTCCTTTGTGATCTTAAGTCTCACTCCTTGACTTTAGCATGCTGGAGATGCTTCTGTTGCCTGGTAATATGTGTTCAATGAGAGCAGTTCTGAGAGACAATCTGGAAATTCACTGTGCTCCATTATAAACACCCTTCACTACTGATGTCTGCTTCTAACAAAGTGATCATTATGAGAAAAAAATACTAGGACCAGTCCTATAAATGTCAAATATATAGTAATAAGCCTATTACCTAACTTAAAAAATATTCATGGTACGAGCTAATAGGCTGGTCTGGTGTGATTTCAGAATTTCTATACAGAAGGGAGTTAAAAATGGCAATTCAGTGGGAAGCGGAAATGAGGGGTTGAAACTGCATTTGCATGGGTCTGCTGAGATTGAGAGGCTGCCGCTGCCCTTGTGGTGGGATGGGGGAGGAGCTGTGGCAGGCCCAGGCACCCCCCCCTCCACCTGGTCACCGTCACTGCTTCTAACTAAGCTTTGTAACATCCCTCCTGGAAGCCAGGATGTCCATTTTGGAGGTTTACAGCACAGGTCTCCAGGACTAGAAACTTGAGAGAATAATATGACATCATGAGAGCATCGTCACTGAGACGGTCCAAATCACTCGATCCCACAACACAGGATTCTCACTAACATGTAATATAAACAGAAATTTGGGCTCAGAGGGTTTAAGAGACTGCACAAAACACACAGCTAAGGGACAGAGTCAGATCTACAACCCTGGTCCTCTGACCATTACTCTTTCCCCTGAATCAAGTGATTCTCAGTCTAAAGATAAAGGTCTTTAAGATCTAGAAGAACATAGCTAAGAAGAGCCATTCCTCCATTAAAAGCTGCTTTTGGAGCACGTAAGTCATTTGCCACCAGAGAAGAAGAATGGAAAACAAGGGCTGTGGGAATAAAGGGGTGGTCAATTCCTCAATGGATCTGGAAGGTGGCTGCAGGGTCCAGTCCATGGACTGACCTTGTATTTGTCCAGAATACTCACTATCTGATGCTCCATGTTGGCCTAAGTGAGGTGACCAGTCTTAACTCCACCAAGGACTTTGGATCTTTGAGTAGAAAGGAGAAGAGGTAGGCAATCCTTCTTGTCTCCCTGTATGTGTGGTTTGAAGAAGAATGTTTCCAAGGCCTCCGATGACAGCTGATCTCAGAAAAAGGATCCTGTGTCCCAAAGAGAAGGAAGTGTCTTCAGTCACAGTCTGGAGGACCAGGAAGGCAGAGGCTGTCAAGTCAAAGGCAGCCCTAGGTCTTCCAAGCCCAAAGGGGACCCCAGCTTCAGAAGAGACTTGAAAGTTAGAACAGGGCCAGAATGGAGTAGGGGGAAGAAGCAAAAGGAAAGCTTGTGTTGACAGACGGACGGTCTGAAAGGTTTATACATAAATGTGAAGAGAAGGCGATTCTGACTCCTCCACTCAGGACCAGGGCAATGATGTCATCAGTGTAAGTGAGACACAGTGGTCGGGCAAGCATGCCAAGAATGTGGGCCGGAGGGGCCTGGGTTATTCCAGGTTGCCATGGTTTTCCGCCAAAAGTAATAGGGCCGGCAAGGAAAGAGGCAGCCGTGTGCCTCAAGGATGTCAATGCACACTCTGAGGCCCAGAACAAAGGAGTCTTGTTCATTTCCGAGCCGTGGTGGCCAATGAATAGAGCTAGCAGCACTTGAGCACACAAGATCTGGAGTCAGACAGACTGGAATTCAAATCCTGGCTCTACCACTTACTTGCTGTGTGACACTGAGCAAGGAACTTAACCTCTCTGTACCTCACAAATTTCATCTGTAGGCTAGTCATAGCACCTAATGGTAAGATGGTTGTGAGAACTAAGTGAGATAGGATCTAAAGGGTGCTTAACCTAATGCCCAGGACACACTCAGAGTACAATCTTTGCCTATTCTTTTTTATATTAAAGTAAATATCAGGACAAAGTATGAAAAAACTAAAAGAAGTAGGAGAGTAGTCAACACATTTTATATGCATAATAAAAACTGTGTTGACTGAGCGAATGAGAAAGACATAAGGACCAGGGAGTGGAGCTGGACCATCAGTCAGAGCAAGCAGATGGAGCTTTCTTGAATAATTTCTTGAAGGAAGTGTTTGATTTGTGTTAAGTCAGGTTGGGGTGAGAAATTTTGAACCTCCAAACTACCACTTGCAAAAAAAAGAAAAGAAAAAAACAAAAAAGACATCATGTGACACAGACTTCCAAATACAGGTGTGGAGATAATTTTTTCAAAAGCAAAATGTACATTTTAAAATAGGACTCCAGAAAAGTCTGTGCTACTTACCGTGTGACCTAAAGCCAGTTATTGACGCTCTTCACATCTCTTCCTCATCGATAATAAAATGCAGGCCCACATCATACTGACTTCCTAAGGTTGAATTTACTCATATTTGATTGTGTATCAATATGTACACAATATGTATGTATCAATAGGCACACAGCAATAGCTTCTTTCACACAGTGTCACAGAGCAATCCCTATGTACTGTGCAAATATTACTCAAGACCTTCTTACCTAGTAATAGGCACCTTTAATATTTTGTACATGTTCTTCCAATCTTCTCCCAGGCAGGAGGAGGGGAACAGGGCGAGGGTACTGAGACATCATAGCAAAAGGCAGGGCATGCAGCTGAGATTCAGTGCAAGCAGATCAGAACGCAGAAGGTGACCAGGCCATCTGAGCCTGGACCTTGTCACCAGTCTGTTCCCCTGGCTAAGGCACCCCGGGAGGCCCTGCCTACGGTCTCCATCTGCAGCTGGAGAGGTGCCCCTGCGGGGTATATATTCCTAGACCCCCAATGGATGCTGAAAATGTGGACATACTAGACCCTATACATATATGTTTTCCATATATGTGATAAACTTTCATTTATAAATTAAGCACAGTAAGAGATTAACAGCAAAAATAATATAGAATAATCATAACATCATATTGTAATAAAAGGTATGTGAATGTGATCTCTCTCTCTCAAAATGTTGTCCTGTTCTTAGACTGGGATTGTGGCTCAGTGGTAGAGCACTTGCCTAGCATGTGCAAAGCACTGGGTTTGATTCTCAGCATAGCATACAAATAAATAAATAAAGGTTCATCAACAACTAATAAAAAAATTTGTACTGTTCTTATCTTTAGTTTTTCTTGTGATGATGTAAGATGACATGATGACTACGTGATGTGATACAGCACCTATATGATAAGATGAAGTGAGGTGAATGCTATAGGCATTGTGATGTAGTGTTAGGCTTCTACAAAGGGTTCCTTGAACATAAATACCATAATAATCAGTCTGATAACAGAGACAGCTCCTAAGTGGATAACAGTCAGGTAGCATATACAGTGTGGATACTCTGGATAAAGGGATGGTTTGCATTCTGGGCAGTACAGATGGGGATGGTACAAGATTTCATCACACTACTAAGAGTGGTGGGCAATTTAAAACTATGAATTCTCTAATTTCCCCGTTAGCATTTTCAGACCATGGCTGGCTGTGGGTAACTAAAACTGTGGAAAGAAAAAAACAAAACAAACAAACAAACAAACAAAAACACAGATAAGATTGGAGTGCAATGCAGTCATATAAATATTTATTTTATTCATTTATTTCTACATCAGGGACAGCCTAACCTTTTCTGATGACCTGCTCTTCCACCTAGCGACACATGGTGAAGATCTTCCCATTAGTCAGCCTCTGCCACCTTCAGGGGTCACGGTCGTCCTCTCTGAGGGCTGGGCTGGGCCTCACCAGAGGCAGACCAGAGCTCAGAAGCTGCCCCCCATTTCCTGCTCACTCTCACTCTCCCGGCTGTGTTGGCTCGCTTACCTGTGGCCCTCTTCCTTTTCTCCAGGCCTGCAGACCCCTCAAAGGAGTGCAGCTACACTACCCTGACCCCAAAGGAGAGCTCAGTCAGCAAAATGTGACTTCCTTTAATTGCTTGTCTCTCCATTTTCCAAAACAGTATCAACCAAGGCTGTGTGTGTTTAACAGAATTTCCAAAGGGTTAAAAATAAGAGAATTAAAGTATTGTGTGTTGGGGTGTGTGTGGACAACAACAACAGAAAAAAAAATCCCTTAAAATGTGTTGCTAAATCGGGCGTGGTGGCACACGCCTATAATCCCAGCACTTGGGAGGCTGAGGCAGGAGGATCGCGAGTTCAAAGCCAGCCTCAGCAACTTAGCAAGGCCCTAAGCAACTCAGTGAGACCCTGTCTCTAAATAAAAAATACAAAATAGGGCTGGGGATGTGGCTCAGTGGCCGAGTGTCCCTGAGTTCAATCCCTGGTTCAAAAAAAAAAAAAAAAAAAATGTGTTGCTAACTCAGTCTGAATCCAAGTGGGTGGGAAAGTACACCCTTCCCCCATAGGAGGTCTCTTTGGGGACAGTTCCCAGTCTCAACCCTCCTGCTAGACAACAAGCTTTCCCCTCTTTTCCCTTGGCTGTGTCCACACCATTACTCAGGCAAACTGGCAAATTTAAGGAAGAATTTACCCATAAGCAGTGGTTTGGCCAACAGGTTGTCATCATTTAAAAGCCAGGAGATTTGATGTAGATTTCTAGTTTTTCCTGAGTGATGAAGAGCTCTGTCAACACTGAGCCACATTCCTTTATGGCAATAATTTTGGAACTGAGCAGGTTTTGCCCCATGTAGGTGGACATCTGTCCACCAGATAGCCTTGGCTCCGTTGGTCTCTAGCATACCGCACTGGGTGGCATCACCTATTACACCTGATGGGTCCTGTAGGAATTTTGTTCCAGATGAAGAAACAAGTTATATGTTATCAGCTCCCCACACTCTCTGCCTCCCAGTCTTGCTCCCCACCCTGATGGCCATCACCTTCTGATGGTTTCATCTCCATGAGGTTTGTCTTCTCCCACCTGCCAAGGTCAGCAGGGTAACAGCAGTCTACTTGGGGTGATGTCCAGGAAGGAGGGTTCTTGGGAAGAAGGGATACCTGAGGAATCTTAAAATGTCACCATCTCAGGGGGAATCATTGTTGGGAACAGTGAAAACCATTACTTGGAAGAGGAGCAGAGGAAGCACTCACGAAATCCAAGAAGCACCGGGCACAGTGGAGCATGCTTGTAATCCCAGCAGCTCAGGAGGCTGAGGCAGGAGGACTGCAAGTTCAAAGCCAGCCTCAGAAGTTTAGCAAAGACCTAAGCAACTCAGCAGGATGCTGTCTCTAAATAAAATATGAAAAAGGCTGGGGATGAGAGTCAGTGGTTAAGCACCCTTGAGTTCAATCCCTGGTTCCAAAAAGAAAAGAAGCCTGAAGAATAAGTCATTTAAGATCTATTCTTGGGACAACTTGCAAGGAAGGCTTTACTCATTGTATGTCACAGTTGGGAATCTTAATCTGGAGGTTTCAGACCACAAATGTCTAGCCTTTCTGCTTTCTTACTGAAGACATGATCCACGTTGACCAAATTCCTTTGCTTTGAACGTGTGTGCTCCGCTCCTACACAGCCTCTCTCCTGACACCTGCTCTCCCAGCCTCTGGCCTCACACCAACCAACAACTGGGTCACTGAGTGTGGCTGAGCCAACCAAGGTCTGACTCAACACCCAGTGTCATTCCACTTAGGACCCTAACATGCTCCCTCCATCTTGTCTCCAACTTGCCTACGACACGCCCGTCTTATGTCTGCCTCTCTCATCTCAGAAGGTCCTTGCTCCTAGTCTTGGGAACCATCTTCCATTGTCTCTTCTGGGACCTTGCTCTTTCAAGAATCCTCTCTGCCTCCTCCATCTTCAACTTTGCCGGCTTGCCCAAGTACTACTCAGACCCTGAACAAATCCACAGCTCTCCCATCTTTGAAGAAAAGTGCCCAAGAACTTCAATGGAAATGACCACAGAATGATAACATTCAGGGTGCTCGGGAAGGAAGGAGAGAAATCAGCAAGATAAAGAAAATGAGCTGCAGGAAGGTACATTTCCATGAGCTCAGGATCTTGGCAAGAAAAAGCCAATGGGAACCAAATCTGAGGGACAAAGGATCTCAGCGAACAGGATGCCCTTTCACATCCAGTCTGAATTCTTCGCAGGGCCCTTGTACACAGAGCCATGCAACTCCCTGCAAAGTCGTCTTCCCGTTTCCATGTCAAGTTCAGAGGGTTGGTCCCGGGTAAGACGAGGCGGGTAAGGAGAGGTGTGTGCGGCCACCAAGCTAGGGTGAGTTTGACATGCACCCCAAGAAAGAAGGGGAAGGAGACCCCCTAATGACTGCAGCCAGTGGGTGGCCTTGTGGCTGCCGCCAGGAGAGATGGTTTGCCTGGACAGAATGCAGCCCAAATGGAAGACAATGCTACTTGCAAAAAGTTTGTGTGACAACAAAGGATGAAAGCAGTCTTCAGACAGATAAAAAGAGAGGACCCAGGGAACCAGTGCTCTCAGAGAAAGATTGAAAGAGAAGGACAGTGTGAACAACCACAAAAGCACAGGACTTCACACCAACTGAGCAGATGTCCCTCTTGAAGGTTCTGGAGGTGAGGCCAGCAGGCCTTCCCTGGGCATCTCCTCCAGGGGCTCTGGAGCTTCCCTACACCCCACCCCCTTCTTCATCTCCATGATCCTCCCAGGCTCCCTTGCTGGGGCAGAAATCAGAGGTGACAGTGCCTGGGAAAGTGCTTTGGAAATGACTGTAATCCCTGCTGCTGGCAGTGGATGGGGGAAAGGGGCTCCGGGGGGCCTCTGCGCTGGATTCCACAGGGCCACGTGGGTCTGGGGATGAGGATGGGGCAGAGATGACAGCAAGGGGAAGTGAAAGTCTGAAGGCAGAGGGAGAAAAAGGAAGAGCTTTTTAAAGATGCGGGAGGCAGCTGTCATCTGCATTAGTAATGTAAGCCCAGAGTTTTCAAGGTCAAGCCTGGCAGGGGTTCTCCACCGGGGCTTTCCTCTCAGCTGCCTCAGTGGACCAACGAGAGATTTTATTTAAAGGTTACAGAGTTCTCACCTCTTGTCCAGAGGGAAAGGAGGGTCAGGTAAGTACTGGAGGTCTGCCGTCTAGAGAAGAGGCTGCATGAGAACAAGGGGAGAGCACAGGCTGTGGATCCTGGATGGTCTGGCTTCGAATACACCCCTGGATGACTCTGTGGGACGGAAGTCACAGCTGGGCCACTCTAAACCTGTAAAATGGCAGTGATCCTGTTGATCTCAAAGGATGAAATTAGGTAGCATGAACGAAGTTCCTCAGGGCAATGCGTGCTCAGAGCAACCGTTCTGGGGATGCTGGGTAGGGAAGGTGGAGGCGGGATGAGCACATGAGCACATGTTTTCTGAACAATCTAATTTTTGTTTGAAAAAAACAGGATCAGAGAGCAGTCATCTATCTGAAGCAGAAGTTCTAGCTGGGGGTGATCTTGTCCCCCAGGGCCTTTTTTTTTTTTTTTGTGGTACTGGGGATTGAACCCAGGGGCACTCCACCACTGAGCCACATCCCCAGCCCTATTTTGTATTTATTTAGAGACAGGGTCTCACTGAGTTGCTTAGGGCCTTGCTAAGTTGCTGAGGCTGGCTTTGAACTCGCCATCCTCCTGCCTCAGCCTCCCAAGTGCTGGGATTACAGGTGTGCACCATAGCACCCGGATCCCCGGGGGGCATTTGACAATGACTGGAGACAGTTTTATCTGTCACATTTGGGGGTGGGCGATACTGTGTCCAGAGGGTAGAGATCAATGCACAGAGCAGCCTCCTACCACACAGAATTACAAGGCTCCAACTTTCAACAGTGCCAAAGTTGAGAAACCCGGATCTGGCCCAGCTCTGTTCTCAGTTGTTCTTTGCACAGTATGTATAAGTCAAGTTCACCCAACTGCATGGGGAAGAGGGCTCAGGTCTGAAGCAGACAGTGAGGAGAAATACTGGTTGGGGAGCCCAGTGTAAGTTCAGGGCTATGAACGATCTTTATCTGAGGCTGGAGTAATTGCTTCATATGTTTATTGATCCTGGAGGACGTGAACCTTGGTGGATGTATTAACATATTGGAGAAGGGAAATCATGTCCTAAACCCCTCGACCAACAAGAGAAGTAATTTTCCAAAAACAGAATGAAATCTTTATTGGGGAGAAACTGGTAAGAGTTAAGGGTGGTGGAAATGGCCTAAAGGCCACCAAGGATGAACATGGCCTGTGGTCAAGATGAGGAGTTATAAAGATGGGAGATGGGATCTTACAGCATCCTCAGACTGAGGGCGCCATTTCTAAACCATTCAAGGTTGAGTTTTGCACTTAAAAAGAAGATATGGAAAAAGTCACAGAAAAGTCACAATAATAGCTGGAAAATTAAAAGATGCTCTGAAAAACAGGCAAAAAGAGCTTGGGTTATTTCACATGGAAAAGAGAAGTTTGAGAGTGCCTGGATTTGAACATTAGAAAGATGATCACAAGAAGAAAAATGGCCAGCTGTTTTCCATCTCCATGGAAGAGCAAATTGTAGGAAATCGGCTGAGATTGCAGTGTAAGCGTGATTGTGAGTACAAAGCAACCCTAATTGGACCCTGGAACAGACTTCAGAGAAAGATAGTTCAATTCCTGTTACTAAAGTTTACTAAAAATACACTCAGTATTGACTGACCACACACTGGGGTCTGCATGTGATGACTCTTGGGCCCCCTCATTTTTAAATTCTTTTTGCAATGTCTTCACAAGGCCTAGCTAATTAGCTGATGAATGGAAAATCCAGTTGTTCTGCAGTATGGCCTGTGTAAGCTAGTTTTCTAAACAACCCATTGGACCAATTTGCATCTATTGATTTATTAAATTGACAGGTGTCTTAGGGTCATGTTGACATAGCTAGTCATTTTATAACATTTTGCTCCATAGAGTAAAATGGACGTGAACCTATAAATTATATTATGCGTGTGGGTCATTGAGTAGCCTGTATTGATCCCACTGTTGAACAGCTCACTTTTATGAGCTGACTGATAGCAATACACCCCTGACGTCATATGAACCCGTCATTCAGACCAGAGTAAACAAGGTGAGGAAATGGTTCCAGGCATTCAGTCGGCTCCTATGGTGTGCTCTTCATATCAAGAGTGCATTATGATATTGATATTGAAGACAAACATCTGAGTTTGAATATGGAGGTGGGGGTTGGAAAAGGAGTTTTAAGTGTTGCTGAGTAATAGATCCTCTCCATTTTCAGGTGAATGTAGAGAATTGCTGACAGAAAAGGACCAAACCCTTGGAATCTCAAGTCCTGTACTGTATGCACATCCAACTTCTGTATCTCGCAGACTCTGTCCTGTATACACCTGAATTTTTTCTGTGCTCTCACCCCAAGTGGGAGCAGGAACATAGATGGATTCCACCATCATTGAGTGTTAGTTGAATGTCTTTGCTAAAAAAAAAAAATGTTCCTCTGCAAATGTTCATGTTTAAGCACCAGCAGCCACTAATTCCCTGGAGTTCTTAAAAGTACGTAAATTTAGTGAAATCACTAATAGAAATAGGAAATGGTACACATTCAGAGGTATAGAAGCTTCATCAAGGCAGAATGCTGTACCAGGACCTCTTTCCTGGCTTTGTCCCCATGCCACTAGAGCTGTCTGTCCCCTTAACTGCCAGTCTCCACTTCTTCCTTTGATAATAGAGCCTCTGAAGCTTAGCCAGTCCCAAGACTGACCCACTGAAGACTGTGCTCTCTAGCCTTCCTTGCACTTTGGAGACGTATGGACAAAATTTTGACCAATGGGATGTGAGCAGAAATGATTTGGGAAAAAGCAATGCCATTTCTGGGCTATGACCTTGAAAGGAAAGGATAACACATTGCACTTTTTCCTTCTCCCCTTCCTGCAGGGTGGAATGCAGACATGATGGCAAGACCTGAGCAGCATTCTTCAATCCTGAGGCAGAAGAGTTTTGTTGAGGATAGTGGAGAATCAAGATGGGAGAAACTTGGATTTCTATCATTGTGGAGTCACCACATTGGCCTTGGACTATTTATGTTTTGACTGTTACCAGACAGAAAAATAAACTTCTATTTTCTTAAGCTACAATTATTTTGACCTTCAGAACAGTAGCCAAACTGGCATCCTGACTAAGATCTTAATCTTTTAAGCATCAGGGTTGAGGATGTGGCTCAGTTGTAGAGTACTTGCCTACCATGCTCAAGGTCCTGAGTTCAATTCCCAGAACCATGAAAATAAAAATAAATGCAAATTAACCCCTGGGGCACCAGAACCTTTAGGTGTTTTTCATTCAGTAAAATAGGTATTTGTTGTTCTAGAGATTTATTAACTAGGGACTCAGTGAGGTCACTGCAGAATCAGCTGCTCTCCCACTCTCTGGAATCTGAAGGATAAACAACTCATTTCATGTTTTCAGTTGTAATGAGCAAAAGGGTGCAGAATCAAGAGTGATGAGCTCTGTGGAGGTGGGGAGCACAGGCTCTGGAGCCAGCGGACCCACCGAAGGGCCAGGATCAAGGTGCTCAACTCTGATGGTCCACATGCCCCCTCTGTGCAAGGGGTAATAACTGTTCCTGCCCCACTGGATGTCCTGAGGGTGATGTGAGATCATGCAGCTAAGGTGTGTAGAAGCTGGGCTCAGAGCCTGGCACATGCTCAGCACCAAAGAAATATTAGCCGCTGTCGCTGTTACCAGGTTCTCTACTACTTGGGGTGAGGCTGCAGAACTGTGGCCAATGGATCATCTAGACTGCTTCTCATCTGCTTGTGTGTGTCACACATGATCTTATTCAAAATGCTGAATCAAAATAGTCTCCTTGTCTGGAGTCCCCTGTTGGTGACTCCTCGTCTTGGTTTAGGTCACACTCCAAGTGGCATCTGATGCATATCATTATTATATTTCTGTAAAGTGATTTCTAAAGGAAGTTTGGATGACAATAAAATTCTAGAAACAGTTGGGGTCCTCTGTCTCTCTCTCTGGAACCTTCCTCCCTGGGTTCTCTTTGCTGTGGACAAGACTGTAATGGGTTTCAATTATGCTCTCTCCTAGCGACTTTCCTCTCTCTTACGGTAATGGGGGCATGGAGAGGGGGGCTTACTGAGAAATGGATGAGATGGAACCTGAAGACCACCCCTCATTTACTTGGGCTCCATCTAAAGTTCCAAGGGTTCCCTCCAGGGTTGCAGAGCCTTCTGGGAGTTGTGTGCAGCCCATCCCTGGGCTGAGGGCTGGGTGGACAGGCTGCACATACCAGGTTCACACCCACCCAGTTTGGGGAATCTCATGGAACATTCCAATGCTGCCTTTGATCTAAAAGAGAAAGATTTAAATGAGATGCTGTTCTGCTGCCCACTCAGAGGTTACAACCAGGCCCTCGGCAGCCACCCTGGGACTGGCAGGAACATGGGAATGACAAGGAGCTGACCAAGTTGCACCAACTGCTGTCCAGACGCTGGTGGAGCAAGGAATCATAGGGGGTGTGGAAGGAGAAGCTTTGCCATGAAAGAGGTCTAAAGCACAAAGAAATTTTTCTAATCCACCTATGTTAGAAAACAATGACAATGAAAACCTTGCAAGGGGAAAGTCAGGACTATCAAAACTGTAGGGGAAAATCACATTCTCGAGAGCTTGCAGATAGTTAATTAGCAAATAAGGTATTGTTATTTTAGAAAACTTAGAATGGAACCACTATTTGGCCCAGTTTTCCCACTGCTTGGCCTATACCCAAAGGACTTAAAATCAGCATATTACAGTGACACAGTCACATCAATGTTTATAGCAGCTCAATGCACAATAGCTAGGTTGTGGAACCAACCTAGATGCCCTCCAGTAGATGAATGGATAAAGAAACTGTGGTATATATACACAATGGAATATTACTCAGTCATAAAGAATAATAAAACTATGACATTTGCAGGTGAATGGATGGAGTTGGAGAAGATCATGCTAAGTGAAATAAGCCAATCCCAAAAAACCAAAGGCCAAATGATTTCTCTTATAAGTGGTTGATGACACAAAATGGGGGCAGAGGGGAGGTAAGGGAAGAATGGAAGAAGGATGGATTGTGTAGACTGAAATGAGGGGCGGGGAGGGGGCGGGGAAGAAAAGATAATAGAATGAGAAAAACATGATTGCTTTATGTACATGTATGAATAGGCAAATGGTAAGATTCTACTTCGTGTACAACCAGAAAAATGATCATTGTACTCCATTGGGGTACAATGAATCAAAATAAAAAAATTAAAAAGATTTTGTTATTTTAATGGATTGTGCAGTGTTTCTGATATGTCTGCTTTTTACATTTTGTAAATACTCGTTCCATAGTAATCTTGTAATTTTGTACTCTTTTTCTGGAAGAGCCTCTCCAAAATGGGATCAGCCCCAGGATCCACAATGCCTGCATCTTCCCCCAGAAAAGAGTTGACACCTACCTGGGTGGGAAGGCGTCTCAGTTGGCATTTTGGATGAGATGGACTGCTCGGGCTCAGGGGCCCTTCCTGGGAAATGTCATTAACCAGGCCCCCAGAAGCAGGAGCTCAGCCTGGGCATCAGCAGTAGAGGCGCAGGTTCCGCGAGTTTCATGATTCATCTCTGAGAAGTGATGGAGGACACTGGGCACTTTCTTCGGGTCCCCGGCGGTTCCCTTTCTAAATACCATGCATGCGCACAGTTCCTTCCTGCCTAAGTGTGACTAACAAGTCAGGACACAAACCTTTCACTTTGGGCCTTTCTGGCCTCAAAGTCTCAGCTGGAGGCTCTCGGGTGGTGTTGAGGCTGAGACTCCCCTGGACGTCGCGATCCCCTCCTGGAGGCCCTTCTGGGTGCGCCCTACGCACAGGGTGAGGGAGGGCGCAGAGCAGCCCCGCTTCTAACCCAGCCAGGAGGACAGGCTGAGGGTCAGGCGCTGATCCGGGCTAACTGATCACGTCTCCTTCCCTTAGAAAAGAAGCTGGAGAGGGTGGAGGAGGGGAGACTGGGCCAAAGGCGGGGAAGACATGAGCCTGCCTGCAGGTGGCCATGTCCCCTTCTGCGCAGGCACCCACCCCAGAGCCTCTCACTGGAAATTCACGACAACTTGAGTTTCCCCGGCCCAGGCCTGCCCTTCCCACTCGGGCTAGTAGCCTCAGAGAGGGACAGTCGTTTCCGATAATCAGATCACCTCACCCTTCTACTTAGAACACTCCAATGGCTGCCTTTGCCATCAAAGTGAAAACCAAAGGCGGTGCGGAGGCACACATGCGTGATGCCAGCCACTCGGGAGGCTGAGGCAGGAGGATCGCCAACTCGAGGCCGGCCACCCCAATTTAATGAGACTGTCTCAAAATGAAAAGATCCTGGCAGAAAAAAAATGAAGAGTGGCTCAGAGGTAGAGCGCCCCTAGGTTCAATCCCAGTACTGCAATAAAGGGGAAAAAATCAAAAACCAGACCCCATTGTGGCTTCCACAGCATGACCACGGCTTCTGCTTCTGCTGGCTTCCTCCCCTGGGACCCGTTCCCAGGCCTGCTCCTGCTTGAGCCTCCTCTTCTCCCTCCCTTGGTCCTTCCCATTGCTTCTGTCCTTTCTGCCCTCCCTGCTTCCCATTTTTCTTTCTTTATCAACTTTATTGAGGTTACATTCACGTCCCATATAATTCTAGTGTGCAAGACAGTGGGGTTTAGTGTATTCACAGTTGTGCACCCAGGGTGCCTCCAACAGTTTTAGAATCTTCCCATCACTCTGAAAAGAAAGTCTGTACCATTAACAGTCACTGTCTATTGACCCCCAACCCTTGCCAGGGATCTGCTTCCTATCTGGTTTGCTTACTCTGGATATTCCTTACAAATGGAACCATACAGTGTATGGTCTTTTATGTCTCTTTTCTTTTACTTACTTAGCATGATATTTTATGGCTCATTCATGTTATAGCATATATCAGTACTTTATTCCTTTTCATAGCTCAATAATATTCCATCCTATGCATATACTACCTGTTGTTTATCTATCTGCCAATTGATGGGCCTTTGCATTGTTTCCATTTTGGGGTTTTATGAATAATGTTGCTAGGAACATCTGTGCCTAAGTTTTTGAGTGGACATATGTTTTCAATTCTCGTTGGTAAATATTTAGGAACAGAATTCTGGATCATATGATAATCCTAACATTTCAGGGACTGCTGGACTGTTTTTCAAAGTGATTGCTCCAATTTATGTCCCCACCCACATGGAGGGTTCCGGTTTCCTCTATGTGCTCCTTAAAACTCATATGCCTGTCGTTTTGTTTAGAGTTATGCAAGTGGGTGTGAAATGATATCTGGTTGCATTTTGATTGGAGTTTCCCCAGTCGCCCTCTTTTCTGTGCTCATTGGACCTGTGGACACCTTATTTGGAGCTATGTTTGTTCAGATCCTTCGCCTGTTTTGAAGTTGAGTTGTTTTTCTTTTGTTGTTGAGTCATAAGGTTCTTTATATATTGTGTAGACTAGACCCTTATCAGATACGTGATTGGCAGGTACTTTCCTCCGCTCTGTGGGTTGTCTCATTTCCTTGATGGTGTCCATTGAAGCACAAAAGTTTTTAATTTTCATGAAGTCCAATTTATTTTTTATTTTGTCGTTTATCTTTTTGGTGTCATATCTAAGAAGGCTTTGCCTAACCCAAGATCGTATTTACTCCTACATTTTCTTTTAAGCATTTTATAATTTTATTCTTACATGTAGGTCTATGATGGAGTTCAAGTTCTTACATGTAGGTCTATGATGGGGTTCAAGTTAATTCTTGAATACAGCAGGAGGTAGGGGTCCACCTTCATTATTTTACACATGAATGTCCAGTTATCCCATATTCATTTGTTGAGAGATGATTCTCCCTCCCACTTGATTGTCTTGTGTCCCTACCTGCACTGCTTTTCATTCCTCCAATAGACAAGCTGATTCCTGCCTCAGGACCTTTGCACCAATAGTTTCCTTTATATGGAGCCCTCTTGGTGGCCTGACCCAGTGGGTGGTCCAGACCCTCAGAAGCTCCTTCTCTGGACCAAACTTAATCTTTCTGCTTTATTCCTAAGGTCTTCTTCATGAGGCAAAAAAAACAAAGGTCCCTCTCCCCACCCCAGTCCCAAGAATGCTGTGGGGCAGCTACTTGATTTTCCTGAAGAGCTGGTGACGGTCACTCCTGTTGCCTCAGCAGCACCTGGGAGCTGGGGGAAGGGGGTGAGTGGGGCCCAATCCAACTGGGAGAATTTTGTTTGTAAGGCTCTTTAGCCAGTTTGGCTTTTAGTTTTTGGTTTCACAGAATAACTTTGTCTTGTCTTCTGATATCACAGGTGAGGTGAATTACAAACGAGGGACATTTGCTGGGCTCCTGGCTCTGGCCTCTGGGAAAGTCTGTGCCGAGGGGGCCCAGCAGGCAAGGGCCTTCTTGCTGTGGCACATGGCGAGGCGGAGCGAGCAAGCCAGCTGGGGTCTCTCTTTCTCTTTATATGAAGCCTCCAGTGCTGCCAGGGGCACCCTCATGACCTCGCCTAGGCCTGAACTCCCCCAAAGGCCCCAACTCCTGTTACTGCCAACACATGGAATTGGGGATTAAGTTTCCAACACATTAAGTTTCCAAGCCACAGAAAACTCTTTAGCGGAGGTTTTAAAATCATAGGCTGTGACTATTAGCAGTCAGGACATCAATTAGTGTATTACTACCATCTTTTTTTTTAGCTTTATTGAGGTATAAGTTACAAAGAAAAATGGTCCATACTCAAGGCATATAGTGTTCTATAATAATCAGGATTTTAAATGTAATAGAGTATATTGGGATAGGGAATTTCAAAATAAAGTTAACCATGAACTCTGAAGTCAGACCCACTGAATTTGTACCTTTACAATATCATACTTACTAGCTCTGCATCCTCAGGCAAATAACTTAGCTTTTCTGTGCCTCAGTTTCTTAACTGGAATAACATAGGTACCTCATAGGCTTATTGTAAAGATTAAATGAGTCAATAGATAAAAAAAGTGCTTAAAATAGTACCTGGCAGGTAAGATGTATTTTGTAAATATTTTGTTATAATTAATTTTGTGAATCTGAGTCACAAAGTATGATATACGTTGTTTTTGTATCAGTTAGCTATTACCACAGTGCCGCATAACAAAAAAATCACAACACGAACATGAAACAATCCAAAGTGAAGCATTTATTGCTCTGAGTTTGAGGGTGGTTAAGGCAGCTTTGCGGATCTAGTCTGGGCTCACCCACTCATCTGTGAGTCCACTGGCGATTGACCAATCTAGGCTGGGTTTGGTTGGGCTGCTCTGCTTCAAGCTTCCGGTGCTGCCAATTGGGGCCGTGGTCTTCTGCACATGGGTTCTGTGTGAGGCCAGGATAAGGGGCAACAGCTGCCTAGGGGAAGCGTTTCCTCTGATAATGCTGGAGGACCAAAAGGACAAGCCTAACTCCCTAAGCACATTTGAAGAGTCCTTCTGTCTGGTGTCTGCTGGAGTCCCATTGTCTGAATGACAAGATGCAGAGAACTGCACTCACACCATCCCATTGGCCAACGCCAGTCATGTGACAAAACCTATACTCAATCTGGCAGAAAATAATATCTATTGAAAAATAATTTAGTATTTCCAAAGAGTTTGAGAAGCACTGCTCCAAAGTGTAAGTTGCAGACTACTATCTACAGGCCAGATCCGACCTCCGCCTGATTTTGTATGTGTTTTGCTGGAACATGACCTTTCCCATTTTTTTATAGATGGTTGCTTTTGCCATACTTTTGCCAGAACTGAGAACTTTCAATAGATCGTCTGACCTGCAAAGCTAATATATTTTTTATCTAACCCTTTACTGGAAGAGTTTGCCCACCCTTGCTCTTAAGAATGAAAAGTTCAGGAATTAATAAAAATTCAGCATCAAATCAAATAATCAATGAGCTCCTTCTATGTGGCGGACACTGGTGAGCACTGCTCAGTGGCCTTTGGATTTGATCCAACAGCCCGGCCCGTTGTTCCTCACCGTAATGACGCAGGGAGGCGCTGCCTCTTGGCTTGCAATAATCCCTCGTGAGACAGTAAGGAGCCCCTTCCTGGTTAGCACTTGGGCCCCTCACGCAGCCTCAACACACTGGAATTCACAGACCGAAGTTTATATTTCTGTCCTATAAGGAGTTGAGTAATGTGAGCTTTGGTTAACAGACATTAGGGTTACAACCCAAGGGTTTTCCAAAATCTTTTTTTTTTTTTGTCCTGGGGATTGAACCCAGGGGCACTCCACCACTGAGCCACATCCCTAGCCCTATTTTGTATTTTATTTAAAGACAGGGTCTCACTGAGTTGCTTAGGGTCTCGCTAAGTTGCTGAGGCTGGCTTTGAACTCGCAATCCTCCTGCCTCAGCCTCCCGAGTCGCTGGGATTACAGACGTGCGCCACTGCACCCCGCTCTTTTTTGTTTTTAAATATACAATTGTCCAAATAAAGCAAGTTACTTTGAGTCTTTATTGGACCAAATCCTATTCCCCTACCCTCACACTAAACTGCAATCTTAGATCAAAACCCAATATAGAAAACTGATCTAGGGGCTGTAGGGGTTGTAGCTCAGCGGTAAAGCACTTGCCTAGCACATGTGAGGCACTGAGTTCGATCCTCAGCACTGCCTAAAAATAAATACATAAAATGAAGGTAGTGTCCATCTACAACTAAAAAATTGAGAAGTTGTTGAAAAAAAGAAAACTGATCTAGTGCCAAGCCTGGGGTGGGGGAGGGGAAGACTACTCAGGGCCACACCCCATCCAGTGACCTCCCCCAAGTCACACTCCCTGTTCTTTCAAAAGCCCCAGGAGACCGGAAGACACTAGGGCTCCCTGGAAATTAATGTGGCCATTGTTGAGTTCTCTAATTTCCCAGAGAACATATTTGGTGTGCAAACACCATTGCTTTGAGGTCACTTTTGTAAAAAGCAACATTTGATTTATTGGAGAAACAAATTTAGAATCCCAGTTCTACCTTTAAGCTTCTCAGTCCCTTTTATAAATTTTGTGCTATTTATAGAGAAAATCTTAAGGGTCTGTTTCATGGCAGACTTTGCTTAAAAGGGTTTTCCTTCCACCTAGATTTAGCTAAACAACTTTAAAGGTTTTTAACTGCATTGATAAATTTAATATATTTCATTTGCTCTTCAATAGCAGCTAACACAGCCACTATCAAGTTCAGATGGCCCTCAACAATTTACATCATTAAAGAATTCTAGCAGCCGGGCGTGGTGGCGCACGCCTATAATCCAAGCGACTTGGGAGGCTGAGTCAGGAGGATCGCAAGTTCAAAGCCAGCCTCAGCAACTTAGCGAGGCCCTAAGCAACTCAGTGAGACCCTGTCTCTAAATAAAATACAAAATAGGGCTGGGGATGTGGCTCAGTGGTGGAGTGCCCCTGGGTTCAATCCCCAGGACCAAAAAAAAAAAAAAAAAGAATTCTAGCAGCAATTCCAGGAGGCGTTCCATATTACTGTCATCCCCATTTCATGCACAGGGAGACTGAGGTACCAAGAGTAATTCTCTAGAAGTCATATAGCTAATAATATCAGAACTGTGTTTTGAACCATAAAGTTGGGCCTCAGAGTCCAGGTTTGCCTCTTTCTACATTATTAGCTGTCTACAAATTAACTAAGGAAAAACAAAAATCCTGACTGCATCAGTCATTCTTGTAAAAATGAATAAAATCCAACGTATAGTGTAAGAGGTTCAAAATGACACAGTTATGTGCCATAACTGGTTACAAATTTACTTTTGTTAAAAATGGCTGCCTAGTCCCTGCTTCCTTCCAAGACCATACTTTTTTTCCTGAAAGTCGAAGCCACAGGAGAGTCAGTGATCTGATCAGTCAGGACTGCAGAGCCAAACCCAGCTGGCGCCCCTCATGCCTTAGAAATTGACAACTAATGAAGACACGGGGCTTCATCAGAAGCTGGGGGCTGTTTGTGACAGGTTTTGGGTTGACTAATTTATCGTTACTGAAATGTTATTATCACCAAAGGGGAGCTAATTAAAAATGGGCAAACCAGATTTGCTCATAAAAATTCTGGTTTTCTCTTTGATGCCAAAGCTTCTCAGAATAGTTGCTTCCGGTAGCTTTCATCTTCTGACCAATCATCATAGCCCATTCCTCTCCCAACCACACTGTTAACTGACTCCATTCACTTCACTTTCTTTTCTTGGCAGAGGTCTCAGTCTCATCCGGGGTTTCTCAGTCTCAGCACTATTGACATTTGGGCTGGATAATTCTTCATTCTGGAGAGCCGTCCCGAGCACTGCTGGGGGTTCAGCAGCATCCCTGGGCTCGGCACACTAACGGCCATAGCACAACCCCCTACTTAGACAAAAAATGGCTCCAGACATTGCCAAATTTGACCCTAATCAAGAGCCATTAGGATTGGGAAGAGTGGTGCCCACGGGTGCTCAAAACAGAGCATCATCTGGAATTTTCCATGGTAACCCTGACAGTATAAATGAAGTCTCTGGCAGAATGAGGCAGGATCTGACAACCGCAGAGGTGAGAAAGTAGGCCCCTTGCCTTTTGTTTAGAGTGTGCAATCCAATGGCTAATTCCACTTAAAACAAAAAACAAACAAAAAAATCTTGTCACATTTCCAACCTTGTCACCAACTACTGTGTAGAATCCCAGAAGATGGTCATTCGTTACCAACTAGATGACATAAAATGCACAGAATTTTAGAATTTGGAAAATGCCAGGACAGAGAGGAAAAAAGATGGAAGGAGGGAAAGAAAGAAAGAGGGACAGGGACTAATAGAAAGGAAGAGGGGGAAGGAGGAGGAGGAAGGGAGAGAAGAAAGGGAAAGAATCAGAGCCCAAATGCAAAGCTAGAGTGGGACTGGCCGAGCCTTCGCCTATGTGGTGATAGGGAGCAGAGAGACTGGAGCAGCCGGGACGTGAGGTTAAGGGAATGAATCTACAAGCTGGGCCCACAGCGCGGACCCTCACATGCGTTCTTTTCTAAAAAGCAATTTACCTGCAGCCTGCCTGGCTTCAGTTGACAGGATGTGTTCATTCCTTAGAAAACTACCTGCTCTCTGCTGGAGAAATGCAGGCCTGAAATGCCGATAAGAACAACACAAGTTACCCTGAAGGGGAGATTTTCGTGACCCTTACGCGCACCAGATCCTGGAACTCTCGGAGAGATAAGGATAATTCCCCCTAACCATAAAATCTGTAAGAACAGGTTCCAATTAGAACCCGTCAGCATGGGCCAAAGTGACCTAGAGTTTTCACAGCAGAGGGGACTTCAAAGTCTGATGTCATCCTGCTGTCAGCCAAAAGTCAAGAGGTGGACCTGGGCTGAACTCTCTAGAAATTTCTCTAGGACCCACCCCACAATAAAACTCAAGGCCAGGAGGGGCATACCATCTTCTTCTCTGAGAAGATCCGCTCTGTCCCCTGAGGGTGTCCCCTTTCTCTGCTCTTCCATCCTTCTAAAATCGACACACTGCTGCCTGTCTCATTCCTGCTGCTCTGGGTGACAAGTCTGAAATCTTCCTGACTCGATGGCAAGAGTCAGGGTCTGAGGTGGTACTTTTCGCTGCCTCGGTTTCCCAGAAGGCCCCAGCCCTGTAACAATAGGAAAATGACATCTTTGTTATGATTCAAATCTCCATTGTCTGCAGGATAAAATGCACAAGCCCCTAACCTGGCGAAGAAGACGCTGCACAGCATGGTCCTGCAGACCCTCTCCAACGACTCACAGGAAAGCTTTGCTCTGTTCCATCAGGTCCACTCCATTTCCACAAAGACGGAGCTAATTACTATCCCTGAACCACAGCATCTCAAATAGGTTTCAAAAGGTTTTTAAGTGCCTCATCAACCCCACCTCACTTAATCCTTCACACCCCGCACACCCAAGGAGCTGAGACCAGACTATGGTATGATAGCCAGCACCTCTCCAGGGGTTCCTGGGGAGCAGACACCGTTCTAAACAACCTGTGCTTTGGATGCCAAAGAGGATTTCCTCTTTCCAGGGCTCCCCACTGTGCTCCCCACTGATGCCCCCATGAAACAAAAGTGGGCCTCCTGGGGCCAGCCAGCATCTATGGCTGACCTTGGCTTTAGTGCAGACAGCAAGCCCAGCCAGGGGCCAGGTGGTGGAGAGGGACTCGGTGGTTCTGCTGAGGGGCTGGGGAAGGGCAGAGGGAGGTGAGGGGAGCTGGGCTGCTCAGTCACGAGGTGGGGGAAGGGTTTGTGGACTCTAGTGACCTTCAGGGTTGGAGAGAGCGGGGAAGAGGAAGCAGATTTTTGCTGCTCTTCACTCGGGGCTTCCTGAAGGCGGGGCTCCTGTCCTTTGCTGTTCTTTCGCCTTCCTCTGGGCCCACGCTTAGCCCAGGAACTCACGTACCCACACGTGGAGGAGGATCAGAGCTTGGGCACCCGGGACTCTGTCAGTGACTCTGTCCCTAAATTCCAGTCTCTGAAAATGAGGTCTTGATTCATAACTTCAGACTCTGATTTGATGGTGTCTTCATTTCCCCAACTTGGAAGCAAGCTCCCTCAAGACCTAGGCCAAGCCGGGCGCAGTGGCACATGCCTATAATCCCAGTAACTTGGGAGGCTGAGGCAGGAGGATCGAGAGGTCAAAGCCAGCCTCAGCAACTTAGCGAGGCCCTAAGCAACTCAGTGAGACCCTGTCTCTAAATAAAATACAAAACAGGGCTGGGGATCTGGCTCAGTGGCCAAGTGCAACTGAGTTCAATCCCTGGTACCAAAAAATAAAAATAAAAATAAAAAAAAAGACCTACGCCAAGACCTTAGCCTGTGTGAATTCCTCAGGTTTCTGGCTTCAACAGCAGAATTCCCTTTGAGTCAAAAGTTGCTTTTTTGAATGCAGAATGTCTCTTTTCCTCTCTCCTTGTTTCCTGTTTCCTTTTCTCCATGCCTCCTTCATCTACTCTTTATCAAAGAACTGCAGTGCTACTTTCCAGAACATTCTCTGGTGGAAACAGCAGAATGAGCACCAGGCCTGCGCACGCTGGAAGACTCCAGCCAGGTCCCAGGTCTCATCTCAAACCAAGCACCATAACCCTGACCCCCTAGGGCAACTGTTCCTCTCAGATGGAGTCTCGTCTGTCTGGGTTGTGTGTGACTTGGCCAGTCCTAACCTATTCTCTCATTCTGGAAGAACAAGAGCAAGAAGCATTCACCTTCAGATTGTAGAGATTTAAGTGATTTAACAGTAGGGGCTCAGGCCACGTGTGGTGGTGCATGCCTGTAATCCCAGCGACTCGGAAGCCTGAAGCAGGAGGATCGCGAGTTCAAAGCCAGCCTCAGCAACTTAGCGAGGCCCTAAGCAACTCAGTGAGACCCTGTCTCTAAATAAAATACAAAATAGGGCTGAGGATGTGGCTCAGTGGTGGAGTGCCCCTGGGTTCAATCCCCAGGACCAAAAAAAATAAAAATAAAAATAAAAATAAAAAATAAAACTAGGGCCTCTGGTGAAATTAATACTCTTTCATGAGCCCTGCTGCCGAATACATTCTTCCTCCCAGATCTCCCTCCCAAGCGTTTCACCCACCACTTCCCAGACTCTGAATAGCAAGCGGCTGAACTTGGAGGTTTTGGATTCAGATTGTCCTGCTTTAAACTCCTGACACCCATCACTTGGGTTCGTTACTCAGTTTCCCCGTCTGTAAAGTGGGGACAATAACAGCTGTTCCCAGAGGTTTGCTTGCATGCATTGAATGCATGAAACAGTGAATGCAGAGAAAACTTTCTGTGTATCGAAATTCCTCTCAAGAAGGTAGAGCTGTCTTTGCTGGGAAAATACTGTGCTAAACAGCAAGAAGTAGAAACCGAGATCCTTTTGGCCGGAGGTGGGTGGGACACTCCCAGCAAGACAAAGGGAGGATTTTGTTTGCAGCTCCAGGGAGGAAGTGGGGGGCCATGGCAGGGCGGAAATCCAGCGCTGCAGAAGGGACCCCTCCCTAGGACACCCCCGCCCTCCGCCAAAGCCTTCAGTCAGGTTGACCCAATTCATAGACTGTTTCAATAAGTAATGAGGAAAATGAGAAGGGGCTGAGTTCCAACTCCAGGGAGCTGTGGGTTTAAAATATGGTAGCATTTTAGAATGAGAGGCGTTACAATAGAGGGAAAGGGCAGCCGAGGGCCAAAGAAATGGGACTCCTCCTGGACCCTCAGTGGCAATGAACCTCAGAACTAGCTTTCTGAGATGTGGGGGATGCCAGCAGGCAGACTGGTTAAAAAAACCAAACCAACCCTGCTTATTATAATGCCCTGCTTCCTGTTTCCTGGGCCCTTCCTTCTGGACCTCCAGTTTCAGTTTAAACATTACTTCCTCCAGGAACCTGCCTCTGATTTCCCAAACATGGGTTAGAGTCGCCACCTCCCAGGCCTCCTGTGCCATCTCATTGTAGGAGCCAGGCCCTGGGTTCTAGTTGCTCATTGGGTATCTGGTTTCCCACTAGGCTGACTGCTCCATTAGGTCAAAGCTAAATTTTTCCCACCACTGTCTTCCCAAGCCTGGCACAGGACCTTGTACATCGTGGGTTTTCAATAAAATACAGGATCAGTGAATGATGGTAGAGTTGAAAAAGCTAAGTTCTATAAAAGCCAGATTCAGATCCTGACTCTGCCACTTAAACACCGTGCAACTCTGGACATATCACTTAACTTCTCTGAGCCTCACTCATCTCTGTAAAGGGGTGTGAGGAGCATGGTTGGTATGGGGACCTGAGGGGAGGATATGTAGCAAATGGCACCTGGTCATTCAGTAGACACTGGTTCTCAACTCGGTCTCTTACATTTAATGCATCTATTGTGTCCCCAAGTCCCCATCAAGTCAAAGCTTTCTAAGCACCCATTTGTGTCCTTACATCCTTTCCCTCTGATTTATTAAGCTCTTCCTTTGCACCAGGCAGTGTTCTAAGTGAGGAGTCAGCAAACTACAGACTGTGAACCAAATCTAGCCCAGCACCTGTCTTCTGTACGTACTGTCCATGAGCTCAGAAGGATTTTAAAATGGTTATAGAAAAGGCGAAAAGAAGAATATTTCATGACACATGAAAAATTACTTGAAATTCAAACTTTAGTGCCTGCCAGTAAAATCTGATTGGCAGGTAGCCACATTCCTTCTTCTTCCTATTGTCTGCCCTCGCTTGTCTGAGTCCATTTGAACTGCTGTAACAAAGTGCCACAAACCAGGTGACTCACAAACAACAAGGTTATTTCTTGCAGTTCCAGAACCCGATAAGTCCAAGATCAAGGCACCAGCAGATTAAATGCTGGTGAGAGTTTTGAGTGGATAGATGGTACCTCCTCATTGTGTCCTCACCTGGTAGAAAGGGCCAGATAGCACGCTGGGGTACCCTTTAAAAGGGCATTACTAGCCAGGCGTGGTGGCGCACACCTGTAATCCCAGCACTTGGGAGGCTGAGGCAGGAGGATCACGGGTTCAAAGCCAGCCTCAACAACTTAGCGAGGCCCTAAGCAACTCAGTGAGACCCTGTCTCTAAATAAAATACAAAACAGAGCTGGGGATGTGCTCAGTGGCCAAGTGTCCCTGAGTTCAATCTCTGATTCAAAAAAAAAAAAAAGGGGGGCATTAGTGCCATTCATAAGGGCTCCACCCATGTGACCTAATCACTTTCCAATGGCACTGCCACTCACCTTGGGTTAGGTGTTCACTCTTTGGCAGTGACACAAACATTCAGACCCTAGCACTACTTGTGGCTTACAGTGGCAGCATTGATTTGTGAGACTATGGCTCACAAAGCAAAAAATATTTACCAAAGCAAAAAATATTCATGCATCTGGATTTTTATAGAAAAAGTTTGTCACCCCTATTCTAAATAACTCCCATGGCTAATAGGGATCAGGTCCTCCTGAGTGCCGCAGGAGGGCTGTGCCATTACCGTCCTCATGTGACAACTGAGGAACCTGTGTGTGCAGAGATTATGTGCCATAACCAAGGTCCCTCAGCTTGCAAATGGCAGTCAGGATCAGACCCTTCCTGTCTCTGAGGTGGGAAGAGGGTTACTGCAGACAGTAAGCCATGCTGGGGGTCTGGCCTGGGAGGCTCCTGATCAGAGGAGTAGCATGATGAAATGAAGTCTTAAGGGACCACTGTGTCACTGACTTGGAGTGGAAGAAGTGGCATAGAGTGGGGATTAGAAAATTGAATTGTGGAGCTGAGCTTCCTGGGTTTGATTGTAGCTGGCCACTTACCTGTGTGACCTTGGCAAAGTTACTTAACCTCTCTGCCTCATTTCCTCAGCTCTGCAAAGGGAGTAATAATAGAATCTAGACTCTCCCTTAAGAGGTTGTTGTAAAGTTTGGAATGCGGACTTTTGTCTTATTTATCTGCTTGGGGGGGGCAGTCAGAATTGTCTGCTATTGTTCTATTATTTATCTCAGTTAGAATCTGCTGTTCCTTCTGCGTTCCAGGGGCCAGGCAATCAGGGTATAAAAAGGAAGGAGACAAACGAACCAGACCCGTTGCCTGCTCAGAGGGGGCACAGGTCCACTGAGGAGGGACGGAGGTCTCACTGGCATGCAGCAGGTGGGGAGCGGGGACAGTGGTGGCTTCTGCAGGAGCAGAGAGAGAGCAGATCGAGCCTCCTAGCATCCTGCTGGGCTTGCCCCAGGCACTCACACTGGCCTGAGTGGGAATGGCGGGAGCCAGGGCAGTTTTCCAGGGCTGCGTCTGGGACACTAAAAAGGTACAAACCAGCCCAAGAACCAGGCTCCTGGGAGAACCTGGGTTGGGGCATAGCTTGGCCTCTTCCGAATCACAACAAATTCACAGCAAGGGTTATTGATGGCCAAAAGCTCATCAAGTTCAACCTGGAAACTCGACTAATGTGCCCTTCAGGTACAGTGAGAATCCAGAGTGATCCTCGATTTATCATATTATGTGCCAGCATTTCCTGCTTGTCATTTTAAACTAGCACACGTTAGTTTTTTTTGTTGTTTTTTTTTGCGGTGCTGGGGATTGAACCCAGGGGCTTGGTGCTTGTGAGGCAGGCACTCTACCAACTGAGCTACATCCCCAGCTCACATGTTCATTTTTGATTTTTCATTTAGGAGTGGGCGTGCATGCATGTGCCTCTGTAGCTACATCCTGAAGAAAGAGTGGAAAGGTAGATGGGAGACTTTCAGCTGTGGGACAGTTAGGGAGGGGAAGGGAAAGCAAAGTCTGTTTATTAGTATCACCTAAATCTTTTGACCCAAATCCTCATGCCTGTCCTTCCTCCTTAGGTAAAGTACCTTCCAACATAGACATTATTTTAAAAGCTCCCCAGGTGATTCTGAGAGATGTTTCTCCCTTCCAGCCCTATCTCGCGTCTGATTTATAACCACTCATGTACCAAATGTTATCTACAGTTATATCTGAGTATGGGGATTATTTTTAGGTTTTTAATTTTTTTCACTTTCCTGGTGTTATTGAAATTCTACCAGGAACATGTAAACACTGTAATAATTGTGTTGATTCTGGAAATAATTCACCTGAATCTTAACCTAAATGTAGTGGGTCACTGGCTGAGCTCAGTGTTGTCATCTTTAAAAGGAGAAAAATGAGAGAAACCATCTATCTAACTGGATTGTGGTGAGAAGGAAATGGCTTAATAAATTTCTTTCAACTGTGCCTGGTATATTTGGTGTTCAGTATATTTGGTGTTCAGTTGTCCATTATTATTAAAGTATAAGGAAAAATTAACAATGTGTTTTTAATCATAAAATATTTTTGAAAGTAAGAAAATATGAAGAAGGAAAGAAAAGGGATCCATGACCTTGGCATGTGTTTGGATCTTATCTGAGCTGGGTAGCAAGCTGGAGCCCTGCTCTCATCTGCAAAGTGGGAAACAGTGGGCTATACCTGAGTCTACTGTGAGGATCAGAAGGGAATAAAGAGATGTGAATTTACAAAAAGCAAAATTAAAGAGTGAGAAATGCTGAATATTCTTAGGAGGAGATTGTGAAGCATTAACAACTAAGAGCTCCTGCTCGGAAGGCTGGTAGCCACAGGGAGGGGTGGCTGGGCTTCCCCTTCCGTCCCTCTGGATCCAGCCCAGGGACTCCACCCTGGCTGGAGAGAGAGGACTGAGCCTCACTGAACCCCAACCATTCCTCTTCCTGTCAGACATTGAATGGCATTCTGCTTTGTGTATGCATTTCTCCTCCTTTGTCCCCGACACATTTTTGGAATCCCTGTAATGCTGCTTATCAGCAAGTACAGGCAACCTGGGAGCTCATAGTCCCTGAATGCTTACCAGGTGCCTGTTGTATACACTAAATGTTAGTGCCCTGCCCCGCCCCAGAAAAAATTCACAGCCAAAACCTAATTCCCAATGTGATGGTACCTGGGGATTGGTCCTTGGGAAGCGATTACATCCTGAGGTTGGAGCCCTCATGAATAGGATTAGTGCCCTTATCAAGGGACTCCAGAGGGCTGTCTGCTTCCCACCATGTGAGTATTCAAGAAGAAGACAGCCATCTACACCAGGAAGCTGGTCCTCACCAGACACTGGATCTGTTGTTGTCTTGATCTTAGATTTCCAGCCTCCAGAACTGTGAGAAATAAATTTTGGTTGTTTAAGCCACCCAGTGTATAGTATTTTGTTATAGTAGCCCAAATTAAGTGCCAGATTGTGTTCTAAAATGACATGTAATTAGAGTTGCTTATCCTCCAAGCAATTCTGAGATCCATACCTTTGTATTAATTTCATTTTATAGAGGAGGAAATGGAGGCACAGAGAGGCTAAGTAATTTGTGCTGTCTGCAGGTGGTGAATCTGATCCGGGACTGAAACTCCAGTAGTCTGGCTGCAGGCTGTTGACGTTCTTAGCCATTCAGATAATTGAGAAGAAGCTCCAGGAAGCTTCCCAAACAGCAATCCCCCAAGATCTTGGGACCAACTGGGCAGAGGATTTTTGAACACTGGACACAGAGCCTGTATCTGCCAACTGACCTCAGTCTCCAGACTCCATTTAGGTTCCCCAGTCCTGGCAGAGGCAGGAAGCCCAGGTGGTTTGATGTCACAAAGCATCCTGTTCACCATGAACCTTAACTGTCTTGCAAAGAACACGGAGTGGTAAAGAATTTCAGCTGGTCTTTGTGGAGACTGCATTCAGAATAAGTTTCTACTCATGCTTCTGGCAATCGGTCCTCCGGTCAGAGTCCAGGAGCAACTTGCCAATGGCCCTCTGCTTCAGGAAGAGCTCCAGGTCCCCTCTGCTGGGGAAGCAGCACAGCTGGTCTGGTGCCAGGTGATGGGCGCACGCAGCTCTGACAGGTCCTGGGATCCATTCCTCCAGGATTTTGGACAGCATATGCTCTGAAGGTGGCCTTTCCTCCCAGAGTGTGATGTCATCCTCCAATCCTCAGCCCTAAATGGTTTACAGATTTTCTGGGGTGACTGTCTCCTGTGTTCTAAATTTACGGTGGGTGAGAGTGTTCTGCCTGAGAATGGTGGACAACATTCACAGGAAAGCTGCTTACACTCGTCAGGATGTGCTTGGTGGCAAGTATCAGAAAACCATCCGGCCGGGCGTGGTGGCGCACACCTGTAATACCAGCACTTGGGAGGCTGAGACAGGAGGATCGCGAGTTCAAAGCCAGCCTCAGCAATTTAGCAAGGTTCTAAGCAACTCAGTGAGACCCTGTCTCTAAACAAAATACAAAATGGGGCTGAGGATTTGGCTCAGTGGTTGAGTACCCCTGGGTTCAATCCCCAGGACCAAAAAAAATAAAAAAGAAAAGAAAACCATCCGAATGGCATAAATGATAAAGAAACGCACTGGCTCATGGGCTGGAACTCTTTCTGGATGGTTTCAGCTGGATGTAGTGACTCAGATAGGTCACAAAAGACCCAACTTTCCTTTCACCTCCTTTCTCTTCTTTCCACATGTCAAGTTCACCCTGAGGCTAGCTCTCTCCTAGAGGGGGTTACTGGAAGACTCAGGGAGCATACCCCCATGTTCATCTCAAACAGAAGCACCTCTTTTAAATTATTAAATGCAAGTCCTGGGCCTCTGATTGGCTCATCTCAGGTCATGTGCCCACTCCTGAACCAATCACCAAGGCTGTGAACAATAAACAGACCATAATTTTTAAAATAACTTTATTTAATTAATTTTTTATGTGGTGCTCAGGATCGAACCCAGTGCCTCACACATGCTAGTCAAGTGCTCCACCACAGAGCCACAACCCCAGGCCAACAGACCATAATTGATTTAAATCAATCAAAACCTACCTCTGGATCTGGAAATGAGTAACTTTGTCCACTCCAGCACCTTGTTCCTTTGCTTTCTAACAGGGAATCTCCTGAAGTCATAAAAATACCAAACATGTTCCAATGAAACCATAAAGTAATTAGCAACTACGATCTCCCAATCACTCAAGTGAAAATCTTGAAATCATTCTGGACGCCTTCATTTCCCACCTCTGTATCTGATCTGTTATAAAACCGATTAGCTCTACCACAAAATATATCTACATATGACCCCTTCTCACTTGTCAATGGAATCGGTTGCCCTGGTCCCTGTTACCTGGTCCAAGAAACCAATTATCATTTTAAATAATAAGCCTTATCACGTCTCTCCTCAGCTCAAAAGCCCCCAGTGGCTCCATATCACTCCAAAGAAAGAGCAAAAGACGTAACAAAGGCTGACAAGACCCTACATGCTCTAGTCTCTCACCTTCCACTCACCTCCCACTACTTCCCTTTCACTCATCCTGCTTCAGCCAGATGGGCCCCTTGCTATGTCCCCCAAGTATCAAGAACACCGATGCCTTAGGGCCTTGTGTATGCTCACCCTTGCCCTGGCCTGCCCTCCTTCCTGGTACCTGCCTGGCTCATTCCCTCTGTTCAAGGTGATGCTACCAGAAAGCCCCCCAACGCCCACCTGTGTGATAACACCATGTGGCCTTTAACCTCTCACCTTGATTTGTTTTTCTCGGCACTACCTAAGAAATGTATTTGTTTACAGGTCATTTTTTCTCTCCCTTCCATGACAGCAAGACTGTTCATCACTGAGGCTCCAACACCTACCATAGTGAAGGCAATCGGTCCATTGTGACAAGTGTAGGAGAGCTTTAGAAAAACGAAGATGCAAAGTAGGAAGTGGCTAACAACAGAAGAAAAACAAACTCCACCTCTCCAATCAGCAAAGAAATGCAAAGTAAAATATGACCAGGATGACTCTTATGCTCATTAAAATGGCAAGATCAATCAAATAATAAATTCATTGCTATTGATAAAGCAATGAAATTGGGTATTTTCATGTATTATTGGTGACTGGTCTCATTGATCATTTAATAGATATTTATTGGGTTCTTACTATATACCAATCACTATATAATTTTCCAACACAAATGCTAATCCATCATAAGGTTCAAAGTTTTTGTGTCAATCAGGATAGACTAGGGTAGCTGTGGTAACACAGTGACCCTGAAATCTGAGCAGTTTACCATACTAAAGGTTCTCTTCTTGCTCACACAGCAGGCTGACCTCAGGTTGATGGAGAGGGGAGGGTTGTGCTGTGTCACTCAGGGTCTTAGCTGATGGAGCATCCACTGTCTTCAATGTCACTGGTAGCCTTGACCACGGGACAGGAGAGACTGGCAAGTTATGCACAGGCTTCCCATTGCCACATCCAAGAAATTCACATACCACCTGCTTTCACACTTCATCGTCCTGCCCAAGGCCAGGAGGCTGAGAAGTGGAGTTTCCTGCACGTCCCACAGAAGAAACAGATGCTCGTAAACGTTAATAACGCCTGCTGCAGGCCCTGCCCCAAGGTTCTTACCAGCCTCCTGGAAAAATCTGAAGTACATACATACCTATAGTAAGAAAAATGTTTCCTGGTGTCTCGTTCTTTGCTTTGATAGGTTGAAAGAATCTTAACAACATGTTGACTAATGAGGAAATGGGAAATGGAATTATAGTTTGTCCATACGTAATAGATTATTGTACAACATAAGAATCATAATGAAAAATGAATATGTTTTTATCTGCATCTGGAAAATAATTATAAAATGGTAAGTAAAAATTAGGGGCCAAATGAAATAGGCACTATGATTATAACAACATAAAAAAAAATCCTAATTTTAAAAAAAGGTTGAAGGAAGGACATTAAAATGTCTTGATTCAACAAATACCTTCTAGGTGCTAGACCCTGTTGATTCAGAGCTAAAACACACTCTTTGTCCTGCTTGTCTTATAAAGAATGCTTATAATGAGCTAAAAGAAACTCCTGCCTAAATTCAGCTGAGTTAACATAATAATTTTGTGGTTGCATGTGAGGGTGGACTTCCATTCCATTTTCACTTGAACCACCACAGAGTGGGAAACAGTGAATTGTCATTCATTCCAAACATAGTTATCAACATGTCCTTAGTGGGTCACAAAGAGGAACTAGACCCCGTACCTGCTTGGGGGCCTCAGCTTCTGGCCCTGTAAACTCCCTTATGCACTGTTCCACATCAAACTTGTACAAGTTCCTGGTGCCTCAAATACTGCCTGGTGCATGGCTGGTGCCCAATAAATTCTAGTGTTTCTGTCTTTGGACTTCCCTTCTCTGTGAGTGACATCTACATTCTTCATTGTTCAGGTCAATCTTGGTCCCTCTCTCTCTCTCTGTCTGTCTGTCTCTGTCTCCCCACCCCCCCCACACATACACACACACACATAAACACACACACACACACACACACACACACACACACACACACACTCTATAACCAATCCTTTGGAAAACCCTAGAGGTCTCACTTTCAAAATGGATTGCAGAATGGAACCACTCCTCGCCCTCAATCCTGCCTCCACCCTGGTCCACCCCACCCTCATCTTTTGCCCTGTTAGTGCAGAAACCTCCTAACTGGTTTGTTGGCATGGAACCCCTGCCCCTAGAGTTTGTTCTCCATTCAGTCCTCTGAACAAACCTCTCAGGTCAAGGAGTCAAATCCTCAGTCCTTACAATGACCTTTATGGTCTCTGTCCAGAGGCTCAGCCCCGTTGGACTCAAGGCCCCCTGGTAGGAGTAATGCAGTTCTTTACAATCCAGAAATGGAATGCATAGATAATATGACCTGCTCTGCATGCACAAGTATTTGAAAGAAAGAATCATACAATGCTTGATCCAAAATATAAAGCAAAGCTAAAAAAAAATGCAGAATAAAGTGCAACCACCTCAGAGGTTGGGGATGTAGCTTAGTGGCAGAGCATGCGCTTAGCATGGGCGAGGCCTGGGTTCAATTGCCAGCATCACCACCACCAAAAAAAGGCAAATATTTAGGATTAACTACACCAGATGACAAAAATCATCTCCATGAATTTCAGAAACACCTGCTACCAAGGGGCACTGCCTCACTGAAACCGCTAACCTTTACCTCTCTGAGGTCATGGGAACCTTCTTGCACTTCACTCAGGCTGCTCCAGCCACTCCTGGCTTCCCTGCTGTTTCGGGATCCAGCAAAGTATGGCCCTGCCTAGGGGGAGCCATGGGGCCCATTCTTTTGCTCCCTCCGGGTTGGCTCAAATGTTCCTTTCTCAGAGAGCCAGTGTCCCTGACCATCCTCTTTAAAAGAGCAACCTCCCCTCTGCCCAGACAGCACTCCCTGCCACCCTTCCCTGCTTAGCTTTCTCCAGACCACTTACTTGACATTCTAGGTATTTTATTTATATAATCTTGTCTGTGTCCCCTCCATGAAGTCACAGATTTTTCCTGTTTGTCTTTTACTATATCCCTATTATATAAATGGCTACCTCGCACAAAATGGGTGTTCAATTAATATTTGTTGAATGAATGAAAACACAGAAGGGCTAGGAGTTGAGCAGTGGAATGAATGAATTGCTACAGACATCTCGCAATCGAGGCATTGAAAGTGCTCCTCAGCTTACATTGGAGTTTTGTTACAATAAACACCTCATAAGCCGAACCTATTTAACCTTATGGAAACCACAGTGCTATGAAGCCACAAAGAACTCCCTGGTCTCTGGCTCAGCTCTCTTGGTGCTGTGGATGTTCACCAAAGAGGCTGTCAGGTGTTCACCAAAGCCTGTTCCCTCTTCCCACTGAGCACATAACTGGGTTCCATCCCTCAGCCTCCTAAGCTCTAGGGGAGAGTCACGGTGGAATCCTGGCTGGTGGAATGTGAAGGGAACTGATGCCCATCACTTCCAGGCTTGGACAATGGAAGGCTTCCCCAGATGATCTCCTGCTGCCAGGTAGCAAAGGACTTCATGGTCCTAGCACATGGCAGAATGCAGGTAGCAGTAGCCTGAGGCCCTGAATCACCATGTGGACCAACTGTGAGGAGAAAGAACTTTTATTGAGTTAGACTAACAAACCAAGGTGAGATTCCTTGGTTTGTTACAGTGTCTGATGTTCCACCAACCAATACAAAAATTGGTACCTTAGAAGTCGAGTGTTTCCATAGCAAAAACCTAAAAACATATGGCCTTGGCTTAGTACTTGGATGGTAACTGGTGAGGAAAGCAGAAAACATCATTTTTCTCTTATCAAAAGAAAAAAAAATGCAGTAGAGCAAAATATAGGGTATTATGAGAAAGATTAAAAATGGACACTTTTATTACACCCCTGGAAGGAATGTAAACCAGCACAAAGTTTCTAGAGCTCACATGGATTTATTCACCAAATGAATCTGAACTGTATACAGCTTTGACACATTTCTTCATCTGAGAATTTTACATAGAAATACTCTCAGAGATGACAGAACTTAAGTTAGAAAAGGGGGTCATTGCAGAGTTGTTTAACATGGTGAAAAATTTGGAATAAACTACTTGGTCAGTGATAGGAAATCAGTTAAATAAATGCAGTTATACCATTTTATAGGTTAATAGGCAACCACTCAAAATAATGTCATAGAAAGGCATCTAGTGACCAGAAAAATGTTGCTCTTGACCGAGCATTAGCATGCCCCAAAGAAACTCACACGTTGAAGCCCTGATCCCCAGTGTGATGGCTGTTGGAGGTAGGTAGGTCATGAGGGTAGAGTTGTCTTGAGTGGGACTCATGATCTTACAGAGACAAAGGTTCTCTCTCCACCATGTGAGGGTACAGCAAGGCAGACATTTGCAAACCAGGAAGCGGGCCTTCCTAAGGAACTAAATCTGCTGACACCTTGATCTTGGACTGCCCAGCCTATAGAACTGTGAGAAACAGTTTCTGTCATTTAAATAACCCTGTTTGCAGTATTTTGTTACAACAATCTGGCCCAACTAATAGAAATTGGTACTGAGAAATGGTGCTATAACCAGCACCTAAAAATGAGGAAGTGGCTTTGGACTGGGGGATGGGTAGGAGCTAGAAGAGTTTTGAAGCCTATGCTAGAAGCAGAGATTACAAAGAAGGGACTTTTGAAGGTGATTCTAGCGAGGGCTCAGAAAGAAAAGGAGAGCCTTAAAGAGAAAGCCTCCATCATTTTAGGGACTTCAAAAACAATCATGAACAGAAAGATAGGTATAAATGCGGATAATATGGGCCATTCTCATGATATCTCAGATGGAAACAAGGAACGTGTTCTGGAAACTGGAGGAAAGGCAATCCTTGTTATATAGTGTCAAGGATCTGGGCTGAGCAGGCTTCATGTTTTCCAGTGTTTTGTGGAAGGAAATCCTTGAAAGGGATGAAATTGGATACTTAGCTGAGGACATTTCTATGCAGAATGTTGAAGGAGTGGCTTGGTTCCTCTTGACACTGATAGTAAAATCTGAGAAGAGAGAAATGAATCGAAGAATGGATTATTAAACAAAAAGGAATTAGAGTTTAAAGATTTGGAAAAATTTCAGTGTACCTATGTTATGAAATAGGAGAAAGTATGTTTGGAGGAGAACCCTGAGTGTGGTGGACTGACATCTGATGGGGAGAGAGGACCGGGAATGACCCACAGTGCAGTCAGCCCAGCAGGAACAGTGCCACTTTGAACTGAAGGGGACAGAGATAGGTTGGCCTGAAGGAAGGTTGTCTGATTTCTTGGATATTTACAAAATGGGACCATCGAAGTAGTCAGCTGCAAATATACACTATCTTCAAATCACAGAGAAGGACTGATCCAGAGGAGACTCAGAGATCATCAGAGCTGCTCTTTGCCTCCACAAAAGGGGGTGGGACCATCACCTCAGTTTCAACAAATCAGATGTCCCTACCCAAAGTCAGGGGTGCAGGGACACCTGGAGCCAGGGATGTCACTCACAGTCAACAGGGCCCAGTGGGGAAAGGAGCACCAGCTTCGGTGAATCTGGAAGGCAGGACCTCTGCCTCACTGGATCCAGAAAGAGGGACCTCCACTCCAGTGGGTCCACAAGGTAGAGCAGAGAACCAGAAAAGGTTATTCTTGAACCTTAGGACCCCATGGAATTTGCTTTGCCAGCTTTTGGACTTCTTGAAACCTATCACCCTTCCCTCTGTCCCACATCTCCCTTTTGGAATGCAGGTGTGTGTCCTGTCTGACCACCATTCATTTTAGAATCACATAACCTGGGTGGTCTCACAGGTTCACAACTGGAGGGAAACTTTCCTCTGCATGAATCAGACCTCAAGTCTCACCCAGATCTGATTTAGATGAAACTAATGGACCTCATACATTACAGCTGATAAGTGAGTCAAGAAATTGGTGGCCACTGGGACAGAATGAATGGATTTTGCTTGTGAGGACATGAATTTGAGGGATGCAGGGGAAGAATGCTACAGACTGAACATGTCCTACCAAACCCACGTGATGAAGCCCAAATCTTCAACAGAGTAGGTTTGGGAAGGTGATTAGTTCATGAGAGTAGGGCCTTCATGAAGGGGACTAGTGTCCTTGTAAGAAGATACATAGAAGCCGGGCGCGGTGGTGCATGCCTGTAATCCAAGCGACTTGGGAGGCTGAGCCAGGAGGATCGCGGGTTCAAAGCCAGCCTCAGCAACTTAGCAAGGCCCTAAGCAACTCAGTGAGACCCTGTCTCTAAATAAAATACAAAATAGGGCTGGGGATGGGGCTCAGTGGTCGAGTGCACTTGGGTTCAATCCCCAGTGCCAAAAAAAAAAAAAAAAGAAGATACATAGAGAGATGATCTGTCTCTCTACCATGGAAAGATACCACCAGAAGGGTCTATTGGCAAACCAAGAAAAGGACTCTGGGCAGAAATTGAATCAGCAGGTACTTTGACCTTGGGCTTCCTGGGCTCTAGAATTGTGAGAAATAAATGACTATTGTTTATGGCATTTGTTTTAGCAGCCTGACAGCCTAAGACAGATGGTTATGATTAAGAGGGGGAGAAATAAGGGTACAAAGAATATAAACAGTCACTGAATTTGAAGTGTGACTATATGTGTTTGCGTGTGTGTTTATACTTACATCTGTTCATCTATCAGTTTTGATATCCATATTCAGGAAGATGTTGAAGATGTTTTTCCCAAGGATGACTGTTTATCTTTGGGTTTGAGGATTAAATTTATTGATAATACCTTACTTAATATTTGCAAGAACCCGATGAATTTGCTTCGATTTTCTCTTCTTCAACTGTTGAAGAAACCAAAACTCAGAGAGATTTAGAAACCTGCCCAAGATCATACAGCAAATAAGGGACAGATCTCAGCTCAAATTGTTTGACTCTAAAACCTTCATTATGCTTTCTTAAGAACGGCATGGTGAGTTATCCATGATGCTAAATTTGTCCAACATAAAAGATAATATAAAGTCTCCTTTTGTATTGGAGCTACACCCCAACAAAATATTATCAGTTGAAAATGCATTTAATGTACCTAACCTGCTGAACATCATAGCTTAGCAACACGGTACACTGTATTGATTGTTTACCCTTGTGATTGCATGGCTGACCATGAGCCATAGCTCGCTGAACTGCCCAGTGCCACAAGAGAGTATCACACTGCCTGCCTCTAACCTGGGAAAAGACCAAAGTTCAAAGTTCAAAGTATGTCTACACTTCATATGGAATTAAATCCTTTCTGCTTTTTCAAGATTAAAATAGGGTTGGGGTTGTGGCTCAGTGGTAGAGCACTTGCCTAGCATGTGTGAGGTCCTGGGTTTGATTCTCAGCACCATATTCAAAAATAAACAAGTAAAATAAAGTTATTGCATCCATTAAAACTAAAAATATTTTTAAATGACTAAAATAACCTTTCTATAATGAAAAGATTGAGATTGTAATGGCACTTTTTAAATTATTTATTTATTTATTTATTTATTTTTTATTCACACAGTTCATATAATCTTACATATACATAAATGTCCTTAGGATAATTAAAATTGGATTATCTGATGTCAATTCTCCCTTTAATTTCAATTGCCCTGGTTCTGAAATCCAAAAGCAGAGAAGCCATGGATGACTGGGAAGGGACTTCAATGACCCTCATCAAATATCTATAAAGTTATGATTATGTGACTGTGTGCTCCTTTGAGGTTATACAGCTTCCTGGTCAGTTCTCAAAGACACCCTGATTGAAGGAATTTGGGGCCTGTATTTGATCCACCACACACCTCCATTGGAGTGTAGGATCCCACCTCTCTCCCTCTTCCAAGACCATCTGTAATGATTAACTTTATGTGTCAACCAACTGGACCCTGGGACACTCAGACCCTTGGTCATATTTTACCCTGGTATGTCTTTGAAGGCGGTTCTGGATGAGATGAATGAATTGGTCGACTGAGAAATGCAGATGACCCTCCCGATTGTGGTGGGCCCCACCCAAACAGTTGAAGATGTGAATAGAAGCAAAAAAGGCTAAGAGAGTCCTCCTCCTGCCTGATGGCTTGCCTGGATGCCAGTCTTTTCCTGACCTCAGCCTGGAACTTACATTGGCTCCCTGGTACTCAGGCCTTCTGACTCTGACTGAAACTACCCCACTGGCTCTCCGAGGGCTCCAGCTTGCCAGCTGCAGATCTTGGAACTTCTGTACCTCCATTATTGTATGAGTGAGCCGATTCCTTATAACAAATTTATATCTATAGCTGTTTGCCTATTATCTATCTATCTATCTTTATTATCTACCTGTCTACCTTATTGGTCTGATTTTCTGGAGAATCTTGACTAAAGCTTTATCCTTTATTTTTTCATTTCAAGATCCTTAATTTAATGACAGCTACCAAGTCCCTTTTGCCACATAAAATAACATTTGCAGGTGTTGAGGGTTAGAAGGAAATATACTGGGCCATTATTGTAACAGCAAGACTGCTGACCATCAGATTGTGACTACTTTGTTAAGTAAAGACATTTTTAAAGATTGCCAGATGCCCACTACAATGGAATGCCATCAACAGGCTTTAGACAGAGGGAGACAGGGTATCAATGTCTGCACTGGCCTCTGAGGCTCCCTGTGAGAATGCCATCTGAGAGATGTCATCCTGCAAATTTCAGCCTCAAGTTGCCCTGGCCTGGCACTCCACAAGTAGAAACAGTGGCGCTGGATATCATCTTACCTGTGCTTTTCAAACCCCACATGATGGAAATTTCCAGCAAATTCAAGAATAGGGACTGGATGACTGAGGCCAGGCCCATGAGATTCAGGCTGCATGTGTGCACCACCTCCAGACCTTAGGCTCTGCGTAATCCATGTGCCTTCTCCTCTCTTCTCTGCTGGTCCAGGCCTCTGAAGAGAAGACCTTGAAGAACCCTTCAGTACCGAGGATGTTTATTTAATTTCTCATCCATGGGCTAGGGGTGTAGCTCAGTGGTAGAGCTCTTGCCTAGCATGTGTGAGGCACTAGGTTTGATCCTCAGCACCACATAAAAATAAATAAATAAACTAAAGGTATTGTGGCTACCACAAAAAAATAATTTTAAAAATATTTCTCATTCCCTATGGCCTGGAAACTTTTCTAAAATACAATAAAAATAAATTACTGGAAAATTAAATTTTTTAAAAAAAGCACGATAAAGCCCAATTCTATTTTTTACTATTAGATTCAACAGATCCAAAATCATTCAATCAAATTTCTATAAAAGTCTTAAAATGCTCTCAATTCTGTGATTGTGTTGCTATGAACTGGAAGCAAAGAGCTCATGAACCAGCATTGCAGACCACAGTTTGGCAGAACCACTGCGTAGAAAGATCCTGGATCCCTGAATGGCCATGTGGAGTAGAGGCATTACAAAAGTCATGACACCCCCCTCAGCCAACATACATCAGACTGTGACATAAGTGACATACACCAGAAGTCAACCTTTACTGTGTTAAGCCACTGAGATGTTGGAGCTGCCTGGTGTGACAGTCAACTCTAACTAATGAGATTCAGATTGAGGGAAGAACATTCATCTCTTTTCCTCCTTTAAAACCAAAGTGCTTGAAAGTATTGGTTACCCTCACTGAATACTTACTCAGCTTATTAGAATCTAGATTCCACCCTTACAGCCTGCCGAGACTGCTTGTGCTAAGGATGACCGACTCATGGAACCCAGCATGTGCCAGCTCTGCCGTCACCTCCCTGTAGGAACTTCACTGACTCCCTAAGGAAGGGGTGGTTATTCTCACTTCTGTGGTTGCATGCCACTAATTTGATATTAAATGGTATTAAACTAGGGCAGGGACCTCTTGTGCAGAATGAAGGATCCTCTTCAATATGAGAGCCATTTCTTTGCTCATGTTGTCAACCTCCATGACACTAAGCTGTGTGGGCTCTTGAGGACGAGCAAGAATTCCATTTCTGTAGACCAGCCTGACCAGAAACATGGAACGTGTGCACCTTGTCCTGGATACTCTTCCACGAGCATCGTTGACAGGCCCGCCTCTCGCTTCCTCCAGAAGCACGTGTTCAACACTTAGTAACCTTGGAGGATAGTTCTGTTCTGAGTTCCAGCAGCTTCCCTCAAACACTTCAGTGCTGGCTATGGAAAGCTGTTGGGATGGGTGGCAAAAGCTCTTTTGCTTCTCATGATTTTTTTATAAATAAAGGTTTCATCCCACTGAGGAGTGTAAAACCAGACCATATTAATTGATGTCTGGAGCAGTCAGCGCCAGAGTGAAATCCTCTGTTCTTCAAAGGAGAGTCTTCAGGCTGCTGTCCATTCATTCACAAGTATTTATTGAGTGCCTAATATGGGCCGGGCACTGGGTTAGATGCTGAGGATACAGCAGTGAACAAATAGACACCATCCCTACTCTTAGTAATTTCCCAGGGCAGCCATAATAAAGCAGTCACACACTGAAGACAGTGACAGATTGCATGGGCAAAAGTGTCTGAGTTAGCTTTGTGTCACTGTGATAAAATACCTAAGGTAAACACCTCATAGGAAGGAAAGATTCATTTTGGCTGTGGTTTCAGAGGTGTCAGTCCATGGCCACATGATCAGTCCAACATGGCAGGAGTGCATGGCAGAGAAAACCTGCTCACCTCATGGCTACTGGGGAGCAAATAAAGAGAAGGGTCCAGAAGTCTTGGTGTCCCCGTGAAGGGCATGCTCCCAGGGAGCAAACTTCCTCCAACTAGGCCCAGCTCCTAAAGGTTCCACAACCTCCCTCCAGCACCAGAGGTTGTGATCAAGCCTTTAACACATAAGCCTTGGGGAACAATTCAGATCCAACCTATACTACGGCCCCAGTAGATTATCTTGGAGGTAAAAAAAATCCCTATTGCCTAGTGATGTCATTGCCATTGTAAGGTCATGGCACGGAGCATCACCTACATGTTTGAGGTGGTGCTGGTGTGGGCAAACTTACTGAACTGCCGGGTGTATAAAAGCATAGCACATATAATTTTGTACAGTTCCTAATATTTGACAATGATAGTAAATGACTGTTAATGGTGAATCTGTTAATTATATGGTTCTGTTTATTGCTATTTTAGAGTGTATTTCTTCTGCTTATATATATTAAAAAATCACCGTAACTCAGTATGCGGTGTTATGCCAGCAGCCTCTTACATCCTGTGTTTACTGCCTCTTTGGGCCTCTTCAGCTGATTGGCCAGAACCTTCTGGGTTTGTGTAAGTGCGGTCTGTGATGTTCACACCACAGCCAAATCAATCACCTAATGGTGCATTTCTCAGAATGCTTCCTCAGTGTTTAGTGACACATGTTGGTACCACAAACAGGGGGGCTCAAACAACAAATATTAGTGATCTTACAGTTCTAGAAGCTAGAGAGGCCAAATCTAGACAGCACCATGCTTCCTCTGAAAGCTGTAAGGGAACCCCCCTGGCTTCTTCCTAATGTCTACTGGCATTCCTTAGCTTGAAGTCACATACCTACAATTTCCACCTTTCTCATCATGTGGCATTCCCCCTCTGTGTCTGTATCCGAATTTGACCATCTTCTTATAAAGATACTAGTTATCTTGGTTTAGAGACTGCGTTCATCAACTTTCCATCACTGTGACAAAATACCTGAGATAAACAACTTAGAGTAGGAAAGGTTTATTTCAGCTCATAGTTTGAGAGATTTCAGTCTATGGTCACTGGGCTCTGTTGTCTCTGGGCATGTGGTGAGGCCATACATCATGGTGGAAGGGCATGACAGAGGAAAGCTGCTCACCTCTTGGCAGCTGAGAGGGAAAGGGGTGTGGGACAACATATACCTCTAAGGGACCCATCCCCAGTAACCGACTTCCTCCAACTAAGCCCCACCATCCTGAAGCTTACACCACCTTCCAAGAGTGTCACCAGCTGGGGACCATGAGCCTTTGGGGAACATTCCAAACAAAAACAGGGACTCACCCTACCCCAGCAGGACCTCATCGGAACTGATGATTTCTGCAATGACCCAATTTCCAAATAAGGTCACACTCAAGTCCTTGGGGTTTATTTGGAGGGGGGTCACAATTCTCTCCATCACCTGCAGTGGAGCTTGGAGCTTAGGAAGAAGTCACATATTAAATGTATCATCACATGGAGTTGAAAAAGCCATTTGTAGTCAATGCGGCAATGATAACAAGAACAGTAAGAAATCATCAGAGAAGCTAAGTTCAGCTGGATGGGTGGCCAGGAGAAGCATCTCCGAGGAGGTGAGGCTGAAGCATGGAGCACTCCTGAGCATGGGGCTGACACTTCAGGGAGCCCAGGTGAGGAGACACTTGACAGTAGCTGATTAAAAAACTCTCTCCTCAGGGCAGCCAGAGAAAACCTGAGACTGAATACAGTCTCTCTTAGGTCATGTCCCCAAACAGTGGCGTGTGAGTCGAAAATTCATTTATTCCACTAGGTCTATCAAAGAAGGAAGGCTGTGAGTTATTACTGGGTTCTCTACTATCTAAGTGGCTGTTCTGTTTAGTCTTTTCAAGGACCACGTTGAGGGAAGCCACATGTCATTTATATTATTATTCCTTTGGGACCTGGAGAAGGCTGCCAGGTGTCAGGTCTGGCCAGACAAATGTGATAGAGTCACTTCCAGTTTGAAATGGGAGAGAAGAATGTGGTGCATTTCCAAGATTTCTGAATTAGTCAAAATTGATCTGGGCGGGCCATTCCAGTTGGGGTTGTAGGGATCGTGGTGAGTTTTTTGGCATGGCAGTTTAGCGAGCAAACCTCTATAAGTAGGCTCTTGAATCCACCTACTCCTTCCCAAAAAAGTCTCCCAAACTCAGCTATTCTAAACAGATTTAAGATTTCCTAAAGAAGCAAAGGAAGCAGCACCTCAGTCAAGTTCAGATTACCCCAGGCAGCAAGAGGGCCACAGAGTGAGAGGGGGAGGGGTTTTCAGCCACAGGGGAAAAGGGGTGGGCCTGCTGCTCCTGGGAAGGTAGTGCTGGGGCTGGGTGTGGTGGGAAGTGACCCTCCCTCTTCAGGACAATGGGTCCCACCCCATGCCGGATAGTGGCATATCACAGCTCAACCTCCCGATTTTGCCCTGTGGCCTCCATTTCCCATGTCATTCGAGGTCAGATCTTGCCAAGCCAACAAAGGTGACTCCACAGTCCCACAGGAAGCCAGAGCTGTGAGAAGAAGGATGTGCCGCCCCATGTACATCCCCCGGGAGCTGCCTGTGGACCGGGCCAGGGCTACTTCCGGGCCAGTGTCCAGGTCTGCTGTGGAGGGCCAGGTGGTGCTGGAGTTGGCCAGCAACCCCATTCTCCATCACATTTTCCAGGAAGGGATGGTTAGGGATGGGTGGTAGGTGGGGACTTTGTCAGCAACGAATGCTGGTTCGTTTGAGTGGGAGCCAATGCATTGTGTGTGTCAGGGGGTCTGGCACTCTGCCTCCCCAGGGGAGACACACAGCTACACCGCCATCCCAGCCCATGGGGAAAATGTTTGAACTTTGCAGTGTAGATGGGCATGCCATGGTTCTTCTCATCGTGGGGGTGAAGCCTTTTTGTTTTCTCCTTCACCTCTTTAAGCAAATGAAGCACAGGGCTGCGTGGTGGGCGTGGTGAGGTGGTAGGGTACTCTTTGCTCACAGGCTTGCCAATCATTTCCAGGGTTTAGAAGTCAACGGAGTTCTTTTCTTTCTGTTGTCCAGTACTTGAATCTAGCTTTTAACTGAGGCAACTGGGCTTTAATAATGGTTTTCCAGCTTGTCGCCAAAGGAAGATAATCCAGCTGTGCTGAGTTCCTAACTCTTTAGAAGAGACCTCCCCACTGTGGTGTGACTTCTTCCTCACACATCCCTCACTGGCTGGAGTAACACAGAACAAAGGCAGAAGGAAAGGTCAAAATCCAGAATGGCCCACCTCTGGGCAAGTTTGCTAGCAGAATTGGGTCCCTCCAACTCAGAGGTCTTAAGGAGCCAGGTTGCCCGGAGTGGGTTGAGCTCAGCCCTTCACACTATAGCAGATACAGCTTGTTTCCATCTGGAAGATTCTCTACAGAGGGCTGTTTCCATCTGGTATAAACTGTGGAAGCTACTGCTGCCATCAGCAGGCTATCAATCAATAAAACCAGGCCAAATTTGAGGATTGTAGTATTTGAAGCTGCACAATCATTCGGGAGACAGTACTTCACGGAGGACAGGGTTGATAGGGCAGTGCGTGCTCCAGAAAAAAACAACCATTTTTCCAAACTCACAACCGAAGCAAAATCTGGAATCCCATCAGAGATTCCCTTGTGGGGATGCCAGACTTAGCAAATAAAAATTCAGGATGTTCCATCCAATTGGAATTTCAAATAAAGGATGAAAACTTTGGGGGATATAATTATGTTTTTTTAAAGTATTTTTCTTCCTTGCACACTCCTGGGGAGAATGTAAATTAGCACAGCCATTATGGAAAACAGCATGGAAGGTTCCTCAAAAAATTAAAAATAGAGCTAAGGTATTGATATGGTTTGAAAGTGCACTCTCCAAAATTCACACTGAAACTCAGTCCCTTTAGGTGGCATTAAGAGGTAAGGCCTTCAGGGAAGTGGTTAATTGATAAGGGTTTCATCCTCCTAGATGGGATTAGGGCCCTCTTCAAAGGGCTCAAGGAAGTGGGTTTGCTCTATTTCACTTTTCTGCCTTGTGAAAACACAACATTGGTCCCTGTTTTGCCCTTCTGCCTTCTGCCATACCATGATACAGCAGCAAGGTGCCATCCTGGGAGCAAAGAGCAGCCCTCACCAAAGACCAAAGGTCAGCCCCTGGATCTGGGACTTCTAGTCTCCAGAACTGTAAGAAAACACATTTCTGTCTTCCATAAATTTCCCAGTCTCAGGTATTTTTGTTATAGCATCAAAAATGGACTAAGGCTTATGTGATCCAACAAACCCACCACTGAGTATGTATCTAAAGGAATCAAAATCAGTATATTGAAGAGATATCTGCACCCCTATGTTCATTACAGCACTAGCCACATTAGCCAAGATATGGAATCAGACTAAAAGTTCATCTGCATGCAGACAAATGGATAAAGAAAATGTGGTATATATACACAGTGGAATATTATTTGGCATTAAAAAAGAAGGAAACCCTGTCAATTGTGACAACATACTTGAACCTGAAGGATAATATGTTAAGTGAAATATGCCAGTCAAAAAAAGACAAGTATTCAAGATCTCACTTAAAAAGTCAACTCTTCAAAAAAGAGAGTAGAAAGGTTGTTAATAGGGGCTGGATTTGGGGAGATGTTGGTGAGAGTATACAAAATTTCAGAAAGACAGGAGGAATAAGTTGAAGAGACCTATTGTACGATGTGGTGACTGTAGTGAATCACTCTATCGGTATATCACTACAGTTTTTCATATTGCACACAAATGTACAAAGTGCTGTGTAACTGATTTTAAGTGTTTTCACCACACACAAAGAAGACAAATAAGTGAGGGAATTTGCTGCTTAGCTTGATTTAGCCATTCCACATGTATACCTATTCTAAAACATGATGCTGTACACCATAAACATAGACCATTTTGACAATTTTAAATATTAATTTTAAAAATATTATTATTATTACTATTATTATTTTTTGGTACAGGGATTAAACCCAGGGGCCCTTAACCACTGAGCCACATCCCCAGCCAGTTTTTTTTAAATTTTTTATTTTGAGACACGGTCTCACTAAGTTGCTTGGGGCCTCACTAAATTGCTGAGGCTGGCTTTGAACTTGCTGTCCTCCTGCCTCAGTCTCCCAAGCCTCTGGGATTACAGATGTGGGCTGCCACACCTTGCTAACGATATTTTAAAATTCTTAATTTATTAAATCATACCTTTCTTTTTATTCCTTATCAATTCTATCATTTAACTAACATTTTTTTTAGCTGAATTCAAACTTACCAGGGCATCCTGTATTTTCTCTGACAATCCTACCCCTGGGGCAGAGTGCCTCTAGAAACTTCTGCTGAAGGCAGCAACAAGAGGAAGCCCTCTGTGAATGCTGGTTTTTCAATTCCCAATTAGCCTTTCAAATCTCCTAGGGGCTGGTGGTCAGATGGCAGCATTATTTGGTAATGGGATGAGTGATGTGCTTGGTGCAGGGAACTAAGTGGCTGGTTGTGGTTTACCTAACTGAAAAGTCTCCACAAAAAGAAGCGGGTTGGGACTGGGGTTGGGGCTCAGTGGCCTAGCACACATGAGGCCCTGGGTTTGATCCTCAGCACCACAAAAAATAAAATAAATAAATAAAGGTATTGTGTCCACCTACAACCAAAAATACATATATATGTTAAAAAAAAAAAAAAAAAAAGAAGCAAGTTGTTCTGTAATAACTAACCTTTCAGGTCCTGTTAGCTCAATGGCAGCCTGACGCCTTCCTACTGCACCACCCCTAAGCTCACACCCTTTCAGGGCCCGGCAGGCTGTCAGTCTTGTTCTGTCTTCTTTGTTACCCTCTAGTCTCTGCATCAGGGCCGTGAGGAGGGCAAACCCAGCTCCCCTTGGGTACTTCCTCATTCCTCCTCTTAGAGCATTTCCCTGAACCTGTTTGCCTGATGCCTGGGCCAATATTTAGTAGGTAAAAATTTGCATTTTTTACTGAGATGAAACATAACATAACATCAATCATCTTGAATTGGACAAGTCAGTGGCATTTAGTACATTGACAATATTGTCCTATAGCATCTCTATTCAGTTTGATAACATTTCACCACCGGCCCCCCAAAAACCCTGACCCCATTAATCACTCAGACCTCAACAATGTGCCTTTGGTGTCTTCAAAAATGGAGAGCCTGAGCCCTGTGAGGGGGAAGTGAGGGTCATAAAGAAATGGAGAAGGACCCGGGTCAAGTCAGCACAAGGACCACCTAATCACACTTCTTTCATTGATTTCTAGAATTGAAGGCTGCAGCTATGAGAAAGAGTGGGGAGAGTGAGAGAGCCCCTGGGTCACAGGAGAGAGGACACTTTGGGGCAGGTTTTGTCAGGGACAGTGACAGAAGCTACCAGACCGTGAACACAGTGGCGAAGGGAGTCAGCAGAGCGTGAAAGGGTATCTTGCGAAGGGTGTGAACTGCTCACAGAGCACATTCTTGGGGAGCAGGGTAAGAGGAGAGACACCAGAACGTGCACAATTGGCCTTGAGTTTCCGGGTTCAGGGATAGGTGGGGAGGTGCCTCCTCTCTCTCCTTGGCCAGTGGTGCCTGGCGTTTCCTGCCTTACAGAAGTTGGTTCCTTCTCAGAGGAACCCTGACTCTCTCCTAGAGAGAGGGGCCAACCCTCCCTATCGTACCTAAAATCTGGTGCAGCCACATTTTTGGAACCTACTGCTACTTTGCAGAGAGACTTGCCTGCAGCAGTTTTCTTTATTATCCCTGCCTGTTCCCACTTCCTGTGCTGTTTTGCTGCCAACAGGGGTCTCCAGCTCACCACAAAGCCAGAAGCTCTCAGCTTGGAGCAAGCTTGCCGGGGGAATCTCCCTTTGTTGGAAATTGGGAGTCGACTCTCAATCTAAAGCCCCTTTTTGCAGGGGATGCATGAAAAAGGGCAAACTAAGAGGAAGATCCGTGCTGCCAGTCAGTGCAGAGTTCCCCAGTCCTTTGAGCAAGCGTTTACTGAGTGCTCTTGCCAGAGGCCCTGGGGTGGTAACAGCTGAGGCTTAGGTGCTGCATCTTATGTTGTAGGCACTGTTCTTAGAGCTTCACTTACATTAACTCGTCCAAATATGACAGCCCTGATTATATATGAGAACAGGAGCTTTTCTTGCCACCTGCCCAGGTGGGGTTTGTCCTGGGCTGAGACCCTACCTACCATCAAGACAAACCAAACCTTCCCCTTCACTCTTCCCCATATGCAGCTGTCACAGGATGCAAAGAAATTGTGGTCATAAGAGTAGAGAAGCAGAGAAACACAAATATCTCCACTCATCCGCACTCGCCGGGCCCACCCCACAAGAATCTGTAACCTCCGCACATCTCCTTATCACTCCCATGCTCTGTGGGTTAAAGCAACTCTCCAGTCTGTCCAGCCTGACAAATGGTTTGCTCAGGTATCAGAGAAATACAGTCTTCAAATAGATGCCTTAGATAAATAAATCTTAACTGGGCATCAGGCAGAAATGTCTGCAAGTGAAAAACCCTAATAAGAGTACACAAGAGCCCAGTTGCTCTTTCCATAAAAAGAGTTGGAAGTGACTGGGTGTGGTGACGTTTGCCTGTTATCCCAGTGACTTGGGAGGCTGGGGCAGGAGGATCCCCAGTGTGAGGCCAGCCCCAGCAACTTAGTGAGACACTGTCTCAATTAAAAATAAATAAGTAAAATAAAAAATAAAAATGTAGAACATCCTGGTTCAATCCCCAGTACCAAAAATATAAATACATACATACATACATTTCCTCCCATTCTCAAGGAGATGAGGAAGTTTAAAAAAAAAGCTGAAAACATCTCCTTGGCTCAACCTGGAACACAACCATTCCCCCTGGGTTTGGGGCAGGAAGTCTTGCCCATGTAAAATCCTCTTTTTTACTCAAGATACTTTGATAAATGAACAATGTGGTGCAATTCTATTCTATATCCTTCTAAGATCTCTTTCATAGTAGCAAGTCCACACATTAGGAAAAAGTCTGCATTGCATTCTGCACTGGGGGTCAAAACCCATCCTTACTGGGTTTTCCTTCTGTGCTGTACCTAAGTAGAAGTGTTATCTTTTAAACTGCATCCCATCCGAAAGCACTTCCCACTTTCAAATCTGTTTTTTTGCACAATCGCATCTTATTTCCTATTTTGTATTGGGTTGTAGATGGTGCGTGTGTACATGTGCCTCTGTGCGTGTGCATGCGTGTGCGTGTGTGTGTGTGTGTGTGTGCACTCAATGGAACTCTTTCAAGGAAGGGTTAAAGAGCCATGTGCAAATAAGCGCCTGTCCCATGGAGGGCATTTAGAGCCACAGTGCTTAGAAGAAGTGGGATAATGAGGGGCTGCTGGTTATATTGCTTCCCTGGGACGCTTCGCGAAGGGTAAAGAGACTAATTGGCTGCTCTGCAAACAATCTGAGATGAGTTCAAAAGTAGGAGGCAGCAGCTGGCAAGAAGTAGATGGAAATTCACCTTGGCCTGGCCCTTCAGCTGTGAGTGCACAGATGGTGAAAGCAGAGGAGGGCAAAGGCCCTCATCTGCCAAGAGGGGAACCGGGGGGGATTGACCACTACTTCCAGGGAACAGCCTGGCCTTCATTTCCAGATCATCCAAGGAGTTTGCCCACCTCACAAACTAGTTAGTGTGAGCTTAGTAGTTTTGGGGAGTGTCCAGACCCCATAACTGGGCTGAGGGTGAGGCCTTTAATCTGGAATGACTCCAGGTGGTCCTCCAATGGCCTTGCAGCACAGAACACTAGGGGGCACCATTGACATGCAAATGACATTCCCCAGGCATCCCTCCCTCCCCAGCCCATGTTTTCCACTGCCCTGTGATTCCCGATTTCTTGAAGTTCAGTCTCTGATTCAACTTCTTTACACCTGTTCCAGGAAGCCTCCTGGGGCCAGTAGCTATGTGGTGCACCTTCATTCTTACAAAGAGTCATAGTATATATTTCCCAAGATATTCTCAGCTCTAGAAATCATAAACATATCAGTGAAAATAGAGTGAAACATCCTAGATGCAGATTAACCTGGCTGGGGAGGGGTAAGGATTAGGGAGAAAAGCAGCATGAGTTGGTAAATTATTATGACTTGGATATGAGGTGTCCCCCAAAAGCTCCTGTTACTGCAGGAATATTCAGAGGTGAAATGACTGTACTATGAGAGCTGTGACCTAATCAGTCTAGCTTAGTTTGAACAAACTGACTGGCTGGTAACTGCAGGCAGGTGGGGCATGGTTGGAGGAGGTGGGTCACTGAGAGTGTGCCCTGGAAGGGAGCATCTTCCCTGTGTCTCCTACCACTCCTACCTGACCTTGCCATGACTGAGCAGCCTCTGCTGGGTCCTCCTGTCTTGATGGGCTGCCCTGCCTGGCGCCCGGAGCAATGGAGTCAGCCATCTATGGACTGAGACCTCTGAAACCGTGAACCCCAATAAACTTTCCCTCCTCTAAACTGTTCTTGCCAGGTATTTTGGTCACAGTGATGCAGAAACTAACTAAAACATAGTCTGAACATACTTACAGTGACATGTTAATTTCCTTATGCTTGAGTACACAGAGGAAATCAGTTAGGATAAAGTTGTCGGGAAAACAACAACAAAACTCCAAACTTCTAAATAGCTTAAATATTGAAAATTTTCTAGCTTGCTTAATAAGAAGTTCTCAGGGAAGGTAGATGTGAATTCAGTCACTTTGATGGTTCAACAAAGATTTCGGTTCTTTATGAACTTCCCATGATATTTTCATTTACCAGGTCAACTTTGACCCTCTGTCCACCTCCCCTCATGGTCACAAGATGGTAGTCATTGTTCCAGACATCCCACACCAACCCCACAACATCCTCTGGATGAACAATTCCTTCCTCTATGTGTGTTTGAGTGTTTTATCACAGAGGAAACACTTTCCCAGAAGCACCCCATATTAGAGTACATCTTAAAACTAAACTGCTAAAACCAAAGGCCTAAAATCTGATGATTCAAACAAATAAACAAACAAAAAGCTTATTTCTTCACATGTACCAGTCCGAACATATATAAGTCTTTCTATCTTGTTGCTCTGCCATTTCCTGGTGTCATGCATTTGCTTGAAGTTGAATCACCCAATCCACCTGCCAAATTTGCAAATAGGTAATAATAAAGAAAACGAAGAAGTGATCTTCTTATTAAAAACAGCATCAGGGTCAGGCTGAGTGGCAAACACCTGTGGCTCCAGTTACTTGGAAGGTGAAAGCAGGAAGACGTTCAAGGCCAGCCTCAGCAACTTAGTGAGACCCTGTCTCAAAAAATGAAAAGGATATAGCTCAGTGGCAGAGCACCCCTGGGTTCAATCCCTGTACCCAATGGAGATGAGAGGGACAGGACCTGGAAATTGGACTCAATTTTTCTCATGTCCCATTGGCCAAAATCTCCAACCCTGAAACGGGAGAGGCTGGGCATGACAATCTGTAGCTGGACATGTGCTATGCCAATGCTAGGAGTGGATTTCTACTGCAAAAAAAGGGGGGAGGGGTGGGGAGGGGATAAGGGGAGGAAATTTACATTCTATGTCACACTCCCCTAGTAGATTTCTGCTCATGTCTCCTTGGGCAGAAGTACCCATCCTGATCAGGGGTAAACCACAAGGTGTATGGGCAACAGGACCACCGTGATTGACTTAGACCAGGACTCTCCACCTCAGCACCACTGACACTGTGGGCCAGAAAATCATTTGTTGTTGGGGGTCTGCGCTGTGCAGTGTGGGATGTTAGCAGCATCTCTGACCTCCTTTCTGTTTTGACAACCATAAATTTTTCCAGACATTGCCAAATCAATCTTCAGTTGAGAACCATGGCCTTAGACCAATAGGATCTTATCCAGAAACAAGAATAGGATGCTCCTTCCTTGAATCATATTTGAAAACTATGGAGCCACACAACCTCAGGACTATTTTAACTGGAGTGACAGGGTAATGACTGCAGGGCAGGCAACCGAATAACAAGCTATCAAATGGAGATACTGCTGGATCATCTTTAAATCATGCATTTATTCAACATATGTGTATTTAGAACATGCCTGGTGCCAAAGTGTTGTAGGTGTCTTCGGCTGTAGAAATAGGTCATAACGAGGCATAGTACAAAATCCCTTGCCTTCCAGGATCTTGCATTTTATCCCACGGCTAGCTGACCATGAGAATCGGCTATGGAGGAGATGGAGGAAAGCAGACAAACACAGGCGCCAGGATTAAACATTCCTGGGCCCAAATTCTGAGTGTGACACTTATTAAGTACTTGATTCTGGGCATGTCACTTTAAACTGTCTGAGTCTCATTTTTCTTTCCTGTGTTGTGTGAAGATAATATTAGCCACCTTTTAGGGTTATTCTGAGGACTGTTTACATTATTTTCCTAGCAAACCCTCTCCCCAATTGACTGGAAAAATAAATTTAAACCAATTCATATTCAGATCACAGCAAGTCTGAGTGAGATACAAATGAATTTATTTGGGTTTAAATTCTCTTTATGTTTATCCCATTGAGCTCATTGACTTCATCTGTAAAAATAGATGTGAATTTGCTTAGAATTTGTTTTGGTTGAAGAAGTGGAAACAGGAAGTAATAACCAATGACAATCAAACAAATTCTAAAAACTATTCAATTGAACCAAGTTGACTCTATTCTTCCAACTTGTTTGTGATTATTTTGTCCTGACTTTATTTGTAAGAGAATCAAACTGTTTCCACTTAGACAACCTCTAGGCTTCAAGTGGATATGTATTTAATATAGATCAAGGGACCATTGAAAAGTTAGAGAGGAAAGAGAGACCCACATTAGTGTCCCAATGCAGGGGTTGTTATCATGGATCTCATTTCTGGAAAATGTTTCATTTAAACATGGAAAAATAACAAGGTAATGTGTTCATTGAATGCCTGAGGGCAGAGAAGGAAAAGGCAAAGGTAAACTCTACAGGGAACTGAAGTTAGCAGGAAATCATAAGACGAGATTTGGCTTGAAAATATAAATGGTTTAACCAAGACGGAAACTATGAAAAGATCAAAGTTCTGGTTCCCCTTCACACATTCTCCCAAAAGATTCTGGATATAGGATTAGGGTAACCACTACTAGAGGAAAACTAGAGGGACTTTAATTTTCCCCTTGTTACTTTGCCTGAAATATGGGTCACTGCCCTGTGGTGGATGGCATGGATCAGCTTATAGCTTTTGCCAATTAGCTGGGCTTTTGCATGCATGGATAGCTTCACTTCAGTCTATACCCTATGATCCAATTATATATGGTTTTTTCCATTAAAAAGAGCCATGGAAGTAAAAAATAAGAATTATAATCACAAAAGGCACTTTTTATATACTCAAAACAAAGTAAAAGCTAGAAAAAATAATTAAGATTCACAAACAGGTATATTTGAGTTCCTTCATTGTTAAGTCAAATGGCAATATAGCTGGCCCCCTGCATCAGGAATTCAACCGTCATGGACCAAAAATATTTAGGAAATAAAAATTGCATCTGTAGTGAACATGCACAGACTTTTTCTTCTTGTCATTATTCCCTAAACAACACAGTATCACAACTATTTTCATAGTGTTTATGCTATATTAGGTATTAGAAGTGATCCAGAGATGATTTAAAGTGTAAGGGAGGATGTGAATAGATGATATGCAAATACCATGCCATTTTATATAAGCAACCTGAGCACCTATGGATTTTGGTATCTAAAGAGGGGTCCCCCTCTCTGCCACCCGATACTGAGGGACAACTCTATATCTGGATGGACCTGAGAGACAGAGTGAGAAATCCACTGTGAATCTCTTCTTGGGGACAGAGGTCTTTTATAAAGCATTCTTCACCATCAGCACTTCCTGTACATAACAGACACCTTTGGGGGATCTGTCCAGCCCCACAGTCCACCCGGTGGCACAGCTTCTGCTGGGTTCCCCTTCCAGGGTCCCACTCTCCCCATCCCCAGGAGCACCGTCTGGCCTCGGGGCAGTACTGGCTTCTTGCCGTGATCTCCTTGTGTTGAGATCCTCCTTGTGATCTCTCTTTACTTGGTACCCTTTACCCGGCCGGCACCTCTGTAAAATTCCTCTCTCATTAAACCATCATCAATGAAACTCTTTATGTGTGCCATCTGTTTCCTGACCTCACACACACTGACCATTTCCGATCACTTCAACAAATCACCACACACCTGGGCTTGAGAAACCCACAAGTTTATTATCTTATCGTTCTGGAGGACAGAAATCCAAAATGGGTTTAACATGACTAAAATCAAGTTAATAGCTGGATTTATTCCTCTGGAAGTTCTAGGAGAGGATCCATTTCCTTTTCCAGCTTCTAGAGCCTACCTGCCATCCCTGGCTCAAGGTCCCTTCCTCTATAAAGCCAGCAACACCTCCATCCTGCCTTCGTAAGGCCCCGTGAGATTAGAGTGGGTTCACCCAAATAATCTAAAATAATCTCCCTATCTCAACATCCTTAGCATAAGCACATCTGCAAAGGTCCTTTCCCAGGTAAAGAAACAGATCCACCATTCCACGAATTAGGGCGCGGACATGGCTGGGGGTCAGGGTGGACATTATTCTGTCTACCACCTCTTCCTTCAAGGCAAGAGGTCCTTCTGCTTTCTTTCCCAACACTCTCTTTCCTTAAGTAGAATTATGATTTTGCCCATCTCCACCATGGCATTCCATCAAATTTCACCTGTCTCACGTCCTACTGTCTCAACTCTGACAGGCCCGACAGTCAGAGCTCGTGCAGCACCAGGATGTCCAGGGGTGATAATGGCTTCCAGTGCTGCTTTCCCCACATGGTATTGCTTTTTTTTTTTAACTAGACTCTCAATTCCCCAAAGCCAGGAATAACAATGGGGATTTCAGTCCTCAGGAAGAAAGCTGTGGGACAGACACCTGACTGTTCTTTCAAATTCCAATACAGGGTGTTTTCTTATATGGGGTTTAAAACCTTTTGAGGAATAGGACATTGTCTTTGCACAGTTAGTGGTTAGAAGCTTGGACTATGGATTCAAATTCTGTGGCCATTTATTAGCTTTGTGACTTTACCTCTATGTTCACTAGTCAGAACACAGGTTGAGATGCTGTAACGAAAACACACAAAGTGGTTAAAAGAAACAGAAGTACATTTCTTGTTTGCATGATTATCTTAAGATAGATTTGGGGTAGGCATGTACTTTTGCCTATCAGCTCATCCAGGAGCAGGTTTCTTCTGTATTGTTGCTTTGCTCTTCTCTGGCTCGTAGGCCTTGCCCTCATGGTCCAAACCTGTGCACCACTGCCCCATTCCCTTTAACCAGGCCAAGGAAAAGAGGACCCAGAAGGTAAGGAGCTTCCTGCTAAGGGTGGGACTCTGGTATGGCAGAGCCATCATATTACTACTGGTATTCCGTTGGCCAGAATTTAATCTCACGGCCATATCAAATTGCAAGGGAGGACCAGAAACAGGCTGAGAACAGTTTCTTAGCCATCGAAAATTCATGGGCTTCTATTTCCTAAGGAAAGGAAAAGAAAATGGAAATTGGAGAACAATTAGGAATCTCTGTCACATTCTTTGAAGCTTAGTTTTTCTCACCCAGAAAATAAGAAGATTTTTTGATGATTTAACATAATGCAGAGAGAGGGATTGGAACCGTGTGCAGCACAAGTCTCCAGGGAATACAGCTTAGGCTGCTGAGCTCTGTGCCTCCCATCTTGTTTGGGTCCTAATGTCTGCCCCACGTAAATGCAGACTGTGAATGATCCCAGGATGCCGGGGGCTCCTTCTGTTGGGTCTGAACTGTCCTGAGGGTGGGTGGACTAGCTGGCTTAAAGGTGCAAAGACCAAGTGAACCATCCGGCTTCCACAGAGGGGTAGGTCCCCAAAGGTACTGAACAAATGTGTGATGTGATGCATTAAGTAATCTCTTTAGGGACAGCAGAGTAGGAAAGAAGGGAAGCAGAAAAAAAGGGAAATGAAAGGAAAGGGGAAAGGAATACAATGGAGGAAAATGAAGGAGGCCAACACCATTGTTGAATTAGAGTAAACTCCCCTTCCTAAGACCTGTTACTGCCATCTCTCCCAACACCGTCATCATGCATACACAGATCTGAGCTAGGAAATGAAGAGTGCCCCTAGAGGTGTTCAGGTGACAACCAATAGAAACACCTAAAAATGTCTTTCTCGGGTTGAGTGATTGGCAGAGCAGGATTAGTAGGAAATAAGTAAGGAAAACCACCTTGTTAGGAAGTGTGAGAAATTAGGAATTAGAAATAAAAGCCAGGCACGATGGCACATGCCTGTAATCCCTGAGACTCAGGAGACTGAGGCAGGAGGGTCTCAGTTTCAAGGCTAGCCTTAGCAACTTAGTGAGACCTTGAGCAACTTAGTGAGACCCTGTCTCAAAATTTAAAAAAAATAATAAAAAGGGCCAGAGATGTGTGTTAGTGGTTAAGCACCCCGGGTTCAATCTCTAGTACAAAAAAAAAAAAAAAAAAAAAAAAGGAGGAAGGAAAGGAAAAGTGTTATGGACCAAATGGGTCACCTCCAAATTTGTACATTGAAGGCCTAACCCCTGATTTGACTGCATTGTGAGGTGGAGCCTTCAGGGAGGTGATGGAGGCTACCAGGGTCATAAGGCTGGGGCTCAACCCACTAGGATTGGTGTCCTTACAGGAAGAGGAGGAAACATATGAGACATGGTCTCTTTCTCTCCGTGGGCAGAGCAGAGACCTCTGAGAACACAGCAAGATGACGGCTGTCATGCCAGGGAGAGGCCTCTCCGGACATTAACCTTGAGGCCACTGTGATGCTGGGCTCTGGCCTCCAGAACCGTGAGGAAACAAACAGCGTTGAAGCCACCCTGTCTGTGAATGATACACATTAAGTGCGGGGAAAGGAAAACGTTCATCACAGCAAAGAGCAGAGAGGGAGAGTCAGAGAGAAGAAAGGCCTCCCCCTCCTGCAGGCCTGAGCGAAGGCAGCTCAGGGCTTCAAGTCCGGAGTCTGTGCTTCCGGAGGCAGTTTCCGGGAATTTGATAAAGGAGTCCAGTGTTCTGTTAGGTCCTTATAAGTGAGTCTCTTCTGCCATCTGGTGGCAGCATCCTTAGCCCAGTCATTCCTTCATTCAGAAACACCTGAGTGCCTGCTCTTTGCCAGGTAAGTGAACACTGGTGAACATCAGCACACACCCACTATGTGCTGAGCTCTGCCCTACATGCTTTTCAGAGAGAAACAATTTAAGCTTTATTACAACTTTCTGAGAGAAGCATTCTTACCTCTGTATTACAGAGGAGACAACTGAGATTCCAAGAAGTTCAATAGCTTGCCCATGAGGGTACAGCTGATAAGTGAGTCAGATTTTGAGCCAGGGAGCCTAACTCCAGAACCCTTTACAAACACATTCTTTGCCTTTGAAGATATTTCAGGGTTTTTTTTGTTTTTTTTGGGGGGGTTGTCTTTATTTAAGACAAAACTGGTAATCATTTTAAATGAGTTGTGTGAAAAACCAACAACTAGTAATATAAAATGGCAGTATATCATGTTATTCCTTCAGGATTTTGGTTTTGATTTACTATCAAAAAATCTTTCCCTTCAACCAAAAGAGGCTCCATTCAACTGACGCATTGTGCATCCAATGCACAATTGGATTAGGCTGTCGCCCAAACTAAGAGTATTTTAAAACATAGACAGTCTACATTCTCAAGAGCATTTCTGCACAATAGAGAGGGAAAAAGGAGAAATAAGTAGAAGGCTGAGCATGAGAGGGAAGACATAGAAGAAAGTTATAAAAACACACTATCCAATATGGTAGCCACTAAACATTGCTTAACTTATAACTAGCTAACTTAAGTTAAAAATTCAGTTCCTCAGTTGCACTGGCCACAACTCAGGTGCTCAGTAGCCACATGTAATGCTTTCATAATGAACTACATGAATATAAAATGTTCCCATCCGTTATAGATCTCTTATCCTGGAGAATGAGGCCTTCCCCAGGTCTACTCACCCAGAGTCCATCTCATAGCTGGGAGACAGGTCAGTGTCAAAGTCAGAACAGAAGCAATAATCTCAGAGCTAAACAAATGGAAACTGTTTTCCCCCTGACCTATCTCAGGGCTGGAGGAAGGGGAATGGAGATGTTTAGTTTACATGGACTTGGCTACCTTCTTGTAGGAAATGATGCAAAACTAAGAAGGTCCTCATGCCTCCCGTCCACAGAGTCCTAGAGCTGGTCACTGGGTGCTGCTGCTCACCCTTCCAGTGTCTTCTCAGGAGTGCCCTCTTGACTGGTGGTTAGAAAAGTCACCTCTCACATAGATACAGGGCCTTCCCTGGTAGCTGATGCTCCATGAAGTTGTCCAGGAGTCCCCTTCACTGAAAATGGAATTATGTGGACCTCCAAACCTCTAGTTTTGTCCTTAAGAAGACCTGAAGGTATTATTTAATAAAAGCTCTTTTCTGTGATTTTCATGCTCATTTGCTCATATAGGAATCTCTGATTCTCTAACGTTAATTTTTCCACTTGTGACAAATTGGCAGAGACAGATGATTAGACAGGTAATGACTGGCTGGCAAAAATAAAATTTTAATTTAGGGTGACTGCTAAAGAGGAACTTACTGAAACACACACAGACACAAACATACAGATCAGGGTGGCATCCAAGCTTTAGCTATTGTTCCACCTGTTCCACCTACTGCCTTGCTAAATCCTTGTCTGGCATCTGTCCTTCCCTTTCAATTCCATCTTGCAACCTGATAGTCCCTTGGTCATGTTTTAAATCAAGTTCATTAGCCTCCCTAACAATGCCCCTCATCTAGACTCAGAGCCTCAGAAGACACTTTCAGCTAAATTCTCTCCACAGATATTTATTGAGCATCGGCTGCCCTTAAAGAATTTTGGTCTAGTAGAGAAACACATTGGTAGAATGAAAGAGCTTAGATATATAGACACATAGATACACCATGAAATAAACATGTCTATTGCCTAATATTCCTATAGTTGCAGATGATAAAAGCTCAAACTGGCACAAGCCAAAAAAGGGGGTTTGTTAGTGCATAAAATACAAGAGTATAGCTTGAATTCAGGCAGCACATGATCCAGAGGCTCCAACGGTGCTACTCACAGACTCTGCCTCTCTCTCTTTCCTTTTTGGCTCTGTTCATTCTGGCTTCATTCTCAGGCAGCATGTGGAGACAAGAAATCAGCTGGCAGCTCCAGGCTTACAGTGGAAACTCATGTTTCTTTCCAGCAGCTTCTGCTAATTCTCAGGGTTCACTATAATTAGACAGATGTTGGTCACATGATCATTTCTGAACTGTAGCTTGGTGTTCTTGTTTTTCTCTTTCTTTCCTCCACCCCACCTTTTCTTTTCTTTTCCTCCCTCCCTTTTTTCCTTCCTTCCTTCCTTCCTCCCTTCCTCCCTCCCTCCCTCCCTTTCTTTTCTCTTTCTTTCTCTCTCTCCCTCCCTCCCTCTTCTTTCTTTCTTTCTCTTTCTTTCTTTCTTTCTTTCTTTCTTTCTTTCTTTCTTTCTTTCTTTCTTTCTTTCTTTCTTTCAGATTGAAACCCAGGAGCCTTTTACCACTGAGCTAAACCCTCAGCCCTTTTTAGTTTCTTTATTTTAAGACAGGGTCTCAGTAAGTTGCCCAGACTAACCATGAATTTGTGATCTTCCTGCCCCATCTGAGTGGCTGGGGTACAGGCATGCACCACCACACCAGGCCCTCTTTGGCACTCTGATTGGCTTTACTTGCATCACATGGGCTACCTCCAAAGTATAGAATGGGCAGGTGGGTCACAGCACTGCTGCCAGAGAAAGAAGACTGGAAGCTAGTGTTAAAAGAAAAACTTCAGATGAACTACATTTAATGGAGCATATTGGAACAAAGAATGATTCATGATTCAGGCAGCATTCAAAACCAGAAGGGGTTCAGAGAGCACACTTAGCAGTGTGAGCAGAAAGCTTTCATAGGCTGAACTGAAAGAAGCATCTACCTTATTTGGACATAGCCTGATCAGCTAGCTGGCTGCCTATGAGTGGTTTAGACATAAGTTATTTGTTGCAAAAATATATTGCTAAATTAGGTTTCTATTTGTTAGGAAGGAACTCAAGAGTACAGAGACAGCCTCAGGCCAATGGCTGTTTTTTTTTTAATACAAGGTAGACAAAAAGAGCAAGACTTTTGAGAACACAACTGACAGGGACCTAGATCTGTATGCAAGTCACAGAAGGCTTCAATCACAAGGTAAATCCAACTTGACTCGGCAGAAAGAAGCAGGAGCTTGCTGGGCAGGCAGGAAAGGGGTGAGAAAGGAGGAAAGGGATCCCAGTGCGAGAACAGCTTTCACAGAATCATAAAAGAGGATGAAATGTCTTTCTTTTTGTGTCCAACAAAAAACCAGATTAAAAACTAGGCCATGGAGCACTCGCCTAGCATGTGTGAGGCACTGGGTTCGATCCTCAGCACTGCTTATAAATAAATAAAGGTCCATCAACAACTTTAAAAAAAAGGCCCTGGAGCTAGGGTAACTGGCTCCGATTGCATCCCAATTCTGAAATTGACTAGGCATGAAATCTTGGCTGGTTATTTAACTTCTCCATGCCTCAGTTTCCCCATCTGGAGCTAATAGTACCTACCTCTCAGGGTTCTTATCAGGCTTAACGGAAATGTACTAATGTGTTTAAAGTACTTAGAATAGGCCTAGAACATAGAAAGTCCTGATAAAATTGTTAAATAAACATCATAAAGTAAGAATGATTATTAATCAATGCTGGGCTGTGACCTACAACCATTTGGTGCAATGTATTAAAAATTTGGTTTAAAAAAATTAAAACAAAAGAACAAAATTCTACCTAATGATCATATATACAGGTAATATTGTACATATATTCCAGTTCTTTCTTATCTGTAAGTTGCCCTATATTCATACCACTGTCAAACTGTTATCCCCCAGTTCCACACTTTATAGGAAATACAATTTGTCTTTCCAGCTTTTGTTTCTGAAGGTCCAATCTCACACTTATTTTAGCAAAATGTTGCTCAATTTAGCTTGCCAGTCTTTGGGGGACTACAGCCCAACTCAAATAGTCAGGAAGGAGGGGAATTTAACAGAATGTGGACAACCTGTCCTGCCCTGTGTTCGTTTTATAAATTTCAAACTCTGATCTTGGGTCAATCGTCTGGTTCTTCCCAGAGTGTATTTTCCCAGTGTGTGTGAGAGAGACTATGACCAGATGTTCTCAGTATGTTTCATTCTTTGGAAACCCTCCAATCTCAACCCTTAAGTAACAAAGACTTTCAAAATGGTCTCAACAAAAGGAAACGTATCTCATTTGCAACATTCATGCAGTGGGGGAAGAGAGGAAGTCAGAAAAAAAGGTCTGCCTTGGGGCCAGGGTGCAGGGCTGTGCAATAAGAGGATGTGGCCCAGGGTCATGTCATCTGAGTTTGAGCCCTAGTTCTGCTGTTCCAAGATGAGTAACTGGAGCAATCTGCTCCTTTGTTGGGAGTCTGGGTGTCCTCCGCTAGAAAATAGGGATGATAATGAAACCTACCTCATAGCAATAGACAGCTCCCAAGAAGTTCCCAATGATGGCCACTCCTGGTGCTCCTATTGGATCAGGGTTGGTCTGTGTGACCAGTGGGATATGGCAGAAATGGTGGCATGACACTTTCAAGACTCAATAATGTTAAAGCTGCTGTCATTTCCTGCTCTTCTATGGGTTAGGAAACCCCAGGGATTCCCTGTCCTAACAGTCACCCCAGGTTAAGTGACAGGCTCAGTGCACACTGGCGTTTTCTGTAAAATGTGATGAATTCATTCTCCTTTAGAAGTATGCCTGGGGATTCAAGAAGTATGTGTTCATGCATTTGGCTTGCTATAACAAAATACCACAGACTGGGTAGCTTATAAACAGAAAATTATTTCTCATAGTTCTGGAGGCTGGAAAGTCCAAACTCAAGGTGCCAGCAGATTTGGTATCTAGTGAGGAGGACCCATTTCCTTGTCCATAGGGTGTCCATAGGGTCAACTTACTGCCATGTCCTCACATGGTGGAAGGGCAAGGAAGCTCTCTGGGGCCTCTTTTGTAAGGGTGCTAATCCCATTCCTGAGAGTTCCACTCGGATGACCTAGTGAGTTTTAAAAGACCCACCCTCCCAATACTATCACCCTGAGGTTAATATTTCAACTATGAGTTTTGGGAGGACACAAACATTCAGACCATAGCAAAATGTGTGTTATTTTTCTGAATTTGCTTTTTGTTTCTAACTTTGCTCTTTACCATCAAACTCATTGGAAGCATCTTCCCTTTCAATTTCTCATTCAAACTTTGCACATTGAATTCAGGGGAGGTTTTCCAAGTGTGATGGACACATGCATGAGGTAAACATGTGAGAGCAAGCAGAAAATGTTATATCTCTAGTTTTGTATTCGTAACTGGTCTATTTCATAGACATGACTTATGAGATACAATCACACACAACTATATTTTGTTCTTCTACCACCTTTTAAGTTGTCTCAGTGAGCTAGTTTTTCCCCTTCCCAGAATAAAACTTGGTGCAAATTTATGATTTTTCTGGACATGAAGGTAAATCAAAGTTCTGTGGTCATGTAGCCCCAATCCAGAAGTTAGAATTAAGCATAGGGTTTTTCAAGATGGCAGAATAGAGGAGGTTGCTTTCTTGGCTTCTCCTTGGCGTGGAACCAAGAAAGAAGACAGGCAGCTTCTCCACAAGGTGGATGAACAAAAAAAAAGTGTGTTTAGGGCAGTAATTTTCTGGAATTTAAAATGGACATTCAAAGCAGACCAGGGACACAGGAGTTTGGCTATAATAAATTAAGTAAGAAATCCCCATCAGCACAGCCACTGCCACGGCTGGGCTGGAAGCACCAGCCAGAGCCGTCCCTCCACCAGCAAAGAGGAGGGATAAGGGACTTAGTGGAACCTGCATTTTGGGGAGTCCTGAGGGGTATCTGGGTGTGGAGCATTCAAAGATCAAGGACATTGCCCAACCCACCTGAAAGGCATGATGCGCAATATCCTCAATTGGGAGAGAAGCTGCCATCTCTCCAGGTGTCCTTTGGAGGGACCCTGCAGCTGAGGGAGCTGATCCCTGGCAAATGTGACTTTGGCCTGAAATACACACACTGCATGACATAGAGTGTGCTTAAGTGACCAGGAGAAAATAACATGGAGAGAATTTTACATACGGGACAACTGGTGGAAGAAACCCACCCCTCCAATCTACCCCTCCCCCTCCAATCTGGCTGCATGCAGGACTGGCCGGGAGAGATGTCTGGCCCGGAACTTGGAAAGGTGGGGGTGGGTGAGAGTGAGTTTGGAGACTAAACCAGAGACCAGGAAACGTGGGGTCCACAGGTGACATAGGGGACTAAGAATTGACTCCCCACCACACAAGTGGAACCCAGGGGAGATCCCTGGATACAGTCTTCCAGCATGGATTGGCAATTTCTGGGCCCTGGAGGTGCACTGATTTAAAATCTCCAGACCAAATGGCATTCGGCTAAGAGCCTGGAGCCCACCTAAGCCTAAACCCTGCCTCAGGAGTTCAACCTATGGGATTATGTCTCTCACTCCAGCAATCCAGAGGGTGGAACACCATGCTCCAGATAACCCCACCTACAACTGCTGAGAAGCTGGGAATCTTTTGAACTCCAATGGAAAGAATTCTTTAACTTTTCATCATGATTTTTTTTTTGCTTTTCTCCTTTTTTAAAAAAAACTTTTCTCTATTTAATTGTGACCTTAATGGTACATGGACATTTATACATATTCATATTTGTTTTCTTCTCATTTCTAGCATTTTTGAAGCCAGTTATTTTTCATGGATAGTATTTTTTGAGGACTAGGATGTTTGATTAGTATAATTTTAGCTTTGTATTCTTTCATTTTTAATTTTTTTAAAAGTTTTACTTTATATATATTTTTCTCTTACCTGTTTCCCTTGATTCTTTCTCTTTTCTTCTGCTAACAGCTAATCTCTCTTTCACTCTTCCTTTAATTTTTTACTTCTGTCTTTTCTCCTCCTCCCTCATAATCATCACTTCCTATATCACTTCTGTTCTCTCCCTGTCCACCATTTGAAATTGTAAACCCTTTTGCAAACTTGCTATTTTTATTGTAGGCAATAACTGGTCATATCATTTCTGTCTATTGTAGACATTATAGTAGGAACTATTTGGTTTAATGCTGCATATTGTCTGCATTGCTTGTTGTTATTACTTGCCTCCCCCTAAACAGTGAGGTACTGGAAACCTTCAGGGTAAAAAGTCTACTGTGTCAGATCCATAATGTTAGATGGGTAGACACACTAACAACATGAAAAAGCAAGGGAACAAATCATCCCAAACAAACCAAGATACTCCAATAACAGAATCCATTGACATCACAGTGGAAGAAATGTCAGAAAAGGAGTTTAGAATGCACATAGTTAAACTGATCTGCAAAATAAAGGATGATATGTGGAATGAAGTCAGAAAATACAGGAAATGAAAGTCACTTCAATAAAGAGACAGAGATTCTGAAAAAAAAAAAACAAGCAGAAATCCTTGAAATGAAGGAATCAATAAACCAAATTAAAAATTCATTTGAAAGCATCACCAACAGAGTTTCAGGCAATGAAGAAAAAATATATAATCTTGAAAACAAAGTTGACCATGGATAAAAGATGTTAAGAAACCACAAAAAGAACTTTCAAGAAATATGGGATAACCCTTAAAAGATCAAATTTAAGTTTTATTGGGATAGATGAAGGCTCAGAGATACAAATGAAAGTAATGCACAATCTTTTCAATGAAATAATATCAGAAAATACCCCAAGTCTAAAAAATGAAATGGAAAATAAAATACAGAAGGCTTACAGAACCCCAAATATGCAAAAGTACAACAGACCCACACCAAGGCACATTATTACAAAAATGCCTATCATACAGAATAAGGATGGAATTTTAAAGGCTAACAGAGAAAAATGACAGGTAGGGCTGGTGCTGTAGCTCAGTGGTAGAACACTTGCCTTGCACGTGTGAGGCACTGGGTTTGATCCTCAGCACCACATAGATAATAAAGATATTGTGCCCATCCACAACTAAAAAAGTATTTAAAAAAAGAAAGAAAAATGACAGGTAACATTTAGAGGGAAGCCAATCCAAATCTCAGCGGATCTCTCAATCCAGACCCCCAAAGCTAGGAGGTCCTGGAATAACACATATCAAGCTCTGAAAGAAAATGAATGCCTAGAATACTATACCCAGCAAAATAAAGCTTCAGAATTGATAATGAAATAAAAACCTTCCATGATAAACAAAAGTTAAAAGAATGCACAACCAGAAAGCCTGCACTACAGAACATTCTCAATAAGATATTTCATGAAGAAGAGATGAAAAATAAAAGGGAAAACCAACAAAGGGAGGAACTACACTAAAAGAAAAGTGAATTGATGGAGAGACTAATTCAAATTAAAATACAGAAATAAATCAAAATGGCCTAGAAGACAAATCAGATCTCAATAATAACATTGAATGTTAATGGCTTAACTCATCAATCAAAACATACAGACTGGCAGATTGGATTAAAAAAGAAGACCAAACAATATGCTGTCTTCAAGAGACTCACCTCATAGACTGAAGGTAAAAAGATGGGAAAAAAGCATGTCACTTACATGGATCTTATAAACAAGCAAGGGTTTCCAGCCTTATATCAGATAAAGTAGATGTCAAGCCAAAGTTAATCAGAAGGGACAAAGAAGGACATTTCATACTGCTTAAGGGAACTACACATCAACAAGTCATAACAATCGTAAATATTTATGCCTAAAACAATGGAGCAGCTAAGTATATCAAACAAACCCTTCTCAATTACAAGAAGCAAATAGATCACAACACAATAATACCAAGTGACTTTAATATAACTCTCTCGCCACTGGATAGATCCTCCAAACAAAAACTAAATAAAGAAGCTACAGAACTAAAAAATACAATTAATTTAGACTTAACAGACATATATAGAATATTCCATCCATCAAGGACTGAATACACTTTCTTCTCAGCAGCATATGGATCCTTCTCTAAAATAGACCATATCTTTAACCACAAAGCAACACTTAACAAATACAAAAAAAAAAAAAAAAAAATACCTTGTATCCTATCAGATTATGGAATGAAATTAGAAATCAATGATAAAATAAAAAATAAAAGCTACTCTAACACCTGGAGACTAAATAATATGCTATTGAATGACCAAAGGAGTTAAAGGAGTTAAAATCAGCATACTACAATGACACAGCCACATCAATGTTCATAGCAGCTCAATTTACAATAGCTAAACTATGGAACCAACCTAAGTGCCCTTCAACAGATAAAAGGATAAAGAAAATGTGGTACATATACACCATAGAATATTATTCAGCCATAAAGAAGAATGAAATTATGGCATTTGCTGGTAAATGGATAGAAATGTAGAATATCAGGCTCAGTGAAATAAACCAACCCTAAAAAAACCAAAGGAGGACTATTCTCTCTGATATGCGGATGCTGACTCATAATAGCAGGGGTTGGAGGTGGGGGAGGAGTGGAGATTCACCAAATTGGACATGGGGAATGGGGGGAAGGGCAGGGGAATGGGAAAGACAGTGGAATGAATCAGACTAACTTTCCTATGTTCATATGTGAATACATGACCAGTGTGATTCCACATCATGTACAACTACAAGAATGGGAAGTTATACTCCATGTATGTATGATATGTCAAAATATTTTGTACTGTCATGTATAACTAAAAAGAACAACAACAAAAGAAGTACCAGCAATGCAAGAGAAAAAAAAAATTAAGCATAAGCAAGTGTCTCAGTCAACTCAGACCACCATGACAAAACACCAAAGACTGAGTGGTTTACACAACAGACATTGATTTATCATAGTTCTTGAGTCCAGGAGATCTGAGATCAATGGGCCAGCAGATTTGGTGTCCGCCAGGGACCTCCTCCTGCCTTGCAGATGACTGCCTTCCTGCTGGATCCTCACACAGTAGGGAGAGGAAGGTCTCATGTCTCTTTTTTTCTCATAAGATCAGTAACATAATCACAGGGACTGCACCCTCAGTGACCTCGCCTTACCTCCCCAAACCAAAGGCCTTCCCTCCTAATACCATCATCTTGGGAGTTAGAACTTCAAAACATAAATTTGGGAGAATGCAAACATTATATTCGCTCTGTAACATTCTGCCTCTGTATCCCCCAAATTAATTTCTTTCTCATGAACCAAATACATTCATTCCATCCCAACAGTGTTGTAAGTTTTAACTCTTTCTAGCATCAATTCTAAAGTGTAAAGTCTCATCTAAATGTGATCTAAATCAAATATGTGTGACTTGGGATTCATCCTGAGGCCAAATGCCTCTCTAGCTGTGAACCTGCGCACCCAGCCAAGTCATGTGCTTCCTAAATACAATGGCAGCAAAGGCATTGGGCAGATATTCCTATCGGGAATAGAAGAAACGGTAAGGAAGAATGGGGTGATAAGACCCGTGCAAGACACAAACTAGCAAGGCAAACTGCAGTTGCGCTTACTGCTAATAATCCTCTTTGGCTTAATGGATGCCGGGTCCTCCAGTCTCACTTCCAGATTCACTGGGAGGGGTGCATCAACTCCACTGCTCAGGGGGGGAAGCCACGCCCCTTCAGCTTTGTGAAGCACCGCCCACATGACCTTCTGGAAGGCCCCACCCATATGACTGCTGGGGAGCAATCCTAGTCTTTGAAACTGAAGTAGGTACAGCCTTGTTCACGAGGGTACAGGCACTCTGGACCTGTGCTGGGAATATCAGCACTGATGATCCCTGAAGTGCTTTCTAGGTCCTTCTACTGTTTTCTCAACTCTACCTCATCCTGTCTTGTTTTCTCTATTCCCTTTAGTCTCAGCTGGCACATTTTTTTTGTTGTTGTAATTAGTTATACAAGACAGTAGAATGCATTTTGACACATTGTACACAAACGGAGCACAACTTCTCTCTTCTCTGGGTATATGGGATACAAGTCCTTTAGGTATAAACCTAGGACTGAGGATAGCTGGGTCAAATGGTGGTTCCATTCCAAGTTTTCTGAAGAATATCTGTACTGCCTTCCAGAGTGTTTGCACCAATTTGCAGTCCCACCAGCAATGTTTGAGTGTACTTTTTCCCTCACATCCTTGCCAACACCTACTGTTGTTTGTATTCTTGATCATTGCCATTCTGACTGGAATGAGATGAAATCTTAGAATAGTTTTGATTTGCATTTCTGTAATTGCTAGCGATGTTGAACAGTTTTTATAAATTTGTTGATTGTATTTCTTCTTCTGTGAAGTGTCTGTTCAGTTCCTTTGCCCATTTATTGATTGGATTTTTTGAGTTCTTTATATATCCTGGAGATTGGTGCTATAGCTGATGTGCATGTGGTAAGGATTTTCTCCCATTCTATTGGCTCCCTGTTCATGGTATTATTGGTATTTCCTGAGAAGAAACTTTTTAGTTTGAATCCATCCCACTTACTAATTCTTGACTTCATTTCTTGTGCTTTAGGAGTCGTGTTAAGGAACGTGTCAGGTCCTAATATTATACCCGATGAAAATAAGATCATCCAAGCCGATCATGTAAAGCCAAAAGAAGCCTTTATTTTTAATTTTTTTTAGCTGGCCAGCGATGACCACCCTTACACCTAAAAGTGGTGTGCTGGGGGATAGTTCATTAGTTCTTTATTGCCTGCATTTGTAGGGAGGGAAGGGATTAGGGTGGGTCTACAGAGAGAATAGGGATTAGGGTGGGTCTAATGGGGGGGATTAGGATGTATCTACAGGGAGGGAAAGGATCAGGGTGGGTCTGTGGGGAGGGAAAAGATTAGGGTGTGTCTATGGGGAGGGAAAGGATTAGGGTGGGCCTGACTCTCCCTCTTCATGGCATTTGAGGATCTTTTTGGGAACTATAACACTAAGCTGACATGATAAAGATTTGGGCCTGCTTTTTCTTCTATTAGGTGCAGGGTCTCTGGTATAATTCCTAGGCACTGTTTCCACAGTATCATCTTGGCTCCAATCCTGGTTTCTGTTGAGATGGCTGAGTAGGTCTATGGTTCACGTCTTGGCTCTATTCCTGGCTTCTGTTGAAATGGCTGAGTAGTCTATGGTTCACACTGCACTGATCTCCTTCTTCCAGGGTAAGTCAGCCACACCTTGGTATTCCCTTATGAATGTGCTTTCTCATTCTTTGCCTTATATACAGGTTAAGAATTTTCCAAATCTTTAAGTTCTGGTTCCATTTCGCTTAGCAGTTCCTTCTTTAATTCAATTCTCTCTTTTCACATTTCACTGTTGGTAGCCAGGAGGAATCAAGCTGTTCCTTCAATGTTCAGAAATGGCCTAAGCTAACTATCTTACTTTGTGGCTTACAAGTTCGGTCTTCCACAAAACACTAGCACATGTACGCAATTCAGGAAGATCTTCGTGCCTTTCAAACAAGGTTCTCTCCATCATCAAGTAACATAGTCCTCACGTCCCGCTGAGACCTCATGGGGTGCACTTTACCCCCATCCTTGTGTCTGCACACTGGACTGCACACCCTTTCCTTTCTGAACCTTGATCGGAATCATCTTCAGCAACCCACGTATGGCATTCTCAGTTTTTCTGAGCATATACCTCAAAACTCACCACCCACTTCCAAAACTGCTTCCCTATATTTATGTATTTGTTACATACTCCTCGCATTGATTTGTGTTTATCAACCTGGGCTTCGATGACAAGTGATAATGAGTAGTCAGCAAGAATTAATAATACCATTCCAATGTGGGCATGTTAACAAACAAAATAATGATGTCAAACCAGATCTGACAAGAAGGTAGCCGCACCCCCCCTTGTGCAAATCATAATTACTGATAGTTACTTAAAGTAATGAATTACATTTACTGTCATTGACAGTGAATCTTGACCTCTGTGAATTTTGTGCCTTGAGATATTAATTAATTAGCACATGTAAACAATTTGTAATATATATATATGCATGTATGTATATATGGTGGCAGAGTTGGGGATCAAACCCAGGACCTTGAGCATGCTAGACAAGTGTTCTACCAGAGTCACATCCCCAATCTAAGAATTTGCAAACAAACATTTGTTTGGAGGTACCCCAATTTTTCTGATATGAATGAGCAGTTTACAAATTAGAGACCCTCAGTTTATATTTCCATGCAAGCCTCACTGCTTGCAGAAAGATGTCCACTGACCTTGCCACTGAAATCTGACAGTACTTTGCGTGGATACACAGATCCCTGACTTACAATGGTGCAACTTACTATTTTTCAACTTTTAAAAGTGATATGCATTCACTAGAAACTGGACTTTAAAATTTGAATGCTGATCTTTTCCTGGCCTAGTGAGATGCAGTACCATACTCTCTTGGGCCAAGGCACAGTTTATCAGTTGTACAATTATGAGGATGAACAAGTTTTACTCTACAGTGTCGTATGTTGTGAGGGAGATGCTCAGCGGGTAAAGTGCACTAAATGCATTTTTGACTTCATGACATTTTCAACTCATGATGGTTTTGTTGGGGTAACCCTGTTTTGAGTTGAGGAGCACTTGCATGCTTTAATTATTCAGCCTCCCACACTGATGTCCAGTGGTTTCATTTTATGGTATCCATTTCCCAGTAAGCTTATGAAACCCCCAGGGGACACATGGGCATCAAGGCTGCTTGGCACCTTCTGAAGGTGTCTGACGATGCCATAGAGGTGTGCTTATGCCTCTGGAGTTCAGGAGTTGTGGAGTTAGCCCTCTCCAAGTAGAGACCAAGGGGTGCAGGAGGGGAAAGCCAGGAAAAGACAGAGTTGAAAAACTCAAAAGAAGCTGGAAGGTTCTGTGGGCTCCCTTAAACAGAAGATACAAAAGCCCAGTCTATCACAAAATATCAATATTTTACTATATATTATTCCCAGGGCAATTTCTCTCAGAAAGAAAGAGGGAGCACTTAAGGAGTGAGTCCTCCTCCACAAAGCCACCACCTTGGCCCCCAGACATGTCTCTGCTTTGTGCCACCTTTCCTCTCCTTTGTTTCTTCCTCCTTCCCTACTTTGTTTTATGCCCTTCCTCTCTACAGAGAGTCTACTCTGTTGTTTGTTCTGACCTGGATGCTGTTGGAGAGCTGTAAAGAGCTGGCCACCTTAACTTCTTTGGAAAGAGGGAGGCAGAACTATAAGGAAACAAACCCAAACTATCTGAAAGGACATGAAATGTGTGCAGTGCATTCTCATGACTTGCAGCAGTGATACTCTCCAAAGCTGCAGTAAATGCTCAGTTAGTGAATCCTGACCACCGCTCCCAGGGAAGAACAGCAGATTCTCGTGAGCCTCTGGTCACAACACTTTCTTCAACCAATCAATCCATAACCTTGTTTTGTGGGTGCTTCTGTTTAAAGACACTTTACATAATATCTGGCTGATCCATTAACATTGAACCCTGAACATGGCTTCTCTAACATGTGTGTTCACTCTAAAGCACAGGCAGCCTTCCTGCACTCAGGAACTCTAGACGGCACTCAGCACTCAGCACTCACTTGGGGAACGATGTAAACAATAAAATCACAAAAGGCACAAAAATAAGAAAAACGAAAAAACGTGGATGGCACTAGCCTGCAAAAAGGGGCACTTGTTTGTAGTCAAAGAGCAGAAACAAGACAGTGTCACCTTGTCTGGCCTCACTGGAAACTGCCTGTGGTGTCTTAAATTTTCACAGCTCTGAGTGTGTCTGTGGATGACCACAAAAGCTCTGTGAGCACTGACTGTAGGACAACAAATAAGTTTCAATAAGTGGGCGAATTTGCAAATACCAAATCCATGAATAAAGCAGATTAGCTCTATATTTATACACATATGGATGTAAAGTTCATGATCAGAAGAATTAAGGATCAAAAGAGAAAGGAAATACACTGGGGAAATATTTATGGAGAAAGAGGGCAGGGAACAGAGGTGAGGGGAGTGGGAATGGAGGACCTTCCAGGATCATGACCCAGATGGGACCCAGATCATGACCCAGAGAGATGGGTAGAGCTGAGCAAGGTTGTGTGTGTCTGCGACAAAGGAAGAAGAGACACACTGGGGAAGGCCTTGCTCTGGAAGCCAAGGGAAAGCATCTTGGAAAGGAGATGAGGCCAGGCCTAGGGTCTGTGCAAGTTTTGTGGCTCAGTCCATAGGGTACAAAGCCTCAGTTAGGGGAATAAGTTGGATTTTTTAAAAAATTGAGATCTGTTGTACAGTGTGGAGAATACAGGTGCTGGTCAGGTATTGCACACTTCAATGTCACTGGGGAGGTGGATCCCAAATGTTCTTGTCATAGAAGGTGTCAAATGTTTGAAGACACAGATGATTGATTGGCTTGGTCATTCCACACTGTAGTAAAGATTCATAATATCACCTTGTGCCCCATAATTGTACACAGTCATAATTTGTAACTTTATAAAAAGAAGGAAGAGAGATAGAGAGGAAAAGGAAAGAAAAAAGAAGGGAGAATGGAGAGATAGTTAATAAAATAAGTAGTTTCTCAAACACAGATTTGCAGGTGAGAAGAACATCTAGGAGGAAAGCCTTTTGGGTTGGTCTTCATTCATGAAAACATTCCATGAGCAACTGGAAATAACTTGCTCTGTGGGCAAAGCAAGAGAAATTGGGCCTGGAGTCAAATAATTCAAGGCAGAAACATGACTTCTGAAAAAGAAGCCATGTCCAACCCTTCCCATGTTTTAGGTTCTTAGAACAAAAGGTGTGAGTTTCTGCTGTGATGAAATATCATGGCTACTTAGTAAGAAAAACACAAGCACAGCTGGAATCTCTGAGTCAGGAAACAAACAAACAAACAAAACATGATATAGGTGAGCTTGCAATCAGACATTTGTAGAAAAGAAATGGAAGTAACTGAAAGGAAAATAAAGTAGGGTCTAGACCAGCATTGGCAAAGACTTTTTTTTCTTGTAACTTAAAAACAGCCCCAACCTCCACTGGCTTCAGCCCAAGCTGCAGGGGGTTGCTGGATTTATAGAAAAAGTACAAGTACAGAACCCAGTTGCTGCAATGGATGATTTTGCATTGGTGCAGCAATCCCAAAGGAAAGTTCCTGGCATGGGTTCAGCTCTCCAAGCTTCAAAGCGGCACATCGAAATCTGGCTACAATCTGTAGCCAACAGACCCAGATTTGAATGTCCATCATAGCACTTGTCTGGAGTGGTGATTTGAATTATGGTCCCTTGATAGGAGTGCACCTCTACAGGGAACTCTTGGTGCAAAAGCAGGAGTGAGACTGCCCAGTTGGTACTGTGAGACCCTGTTCAGAGGAGTTTCCGTGCTTGCCGAGGGACTCATTTGTGACCCTGAATTTGGACACCAGTTTCCAGGGGTACTGATTTATGGGTGCAAAAATGTAAATTATAATTGGCTTCCCTGAACTTCAAACTTGGTCCTGTTAAAGAAGCTTTCTCATGAAAGATCCTTTTGATGTTAAAACCTACAAAATAAACGTGCTAAGCTGGCTCTGTGTCATTACGTCTTATTCACGGTGTAATGATCCATCTGGTCTCGGCTTTCTCTCTATGTGTGTCTGGTTGTCCTTTCTAATCCCCCATCATTCCTCACCAGGTTTCTGAATTGCAGCAAGCACCACTCATAATAACCCAGAATTATGCTAGGTGCATGGCATGTGCCTCTGTGCTCCAGAGGCTGAAGCATGAGGATTGTGAGTTTGACGCCTGCCTTAATAATTTAGGGAGGCCCTGTCTCAAACAAGAGAAACAGCTAGAGATGTAGCTCAATGGTAAACCCCCCTGGGTTCAGTACCCAGTACCAAAAACAAAAAAACCAAAAATCCCAACAAAACCAAACTCCCAAAGAACTCAGAACAGGAAATTACCCAAATGTCCATCCACTGTAGAATGGAGAGAGAAATCAACACTGCGCAGCAGTGAGAATGCACAACCTGCAACCTAGAACCATACCCAGCAATATGGAAGAATCCCATGCACATAATGCTGAGTCAAAGGAGCCAGGCATGAGTGTACATACATGATGTTTCCATTTATATCAGGGAAATACAAATAGCAAAGCATGTCAGAGTCATATGCACACTGCAGGCAGTGGTCACCTCTTGGAAGCAGGATGTGTAGAGACTGGAAGGGAACTTATTGGGAGCAGCCAGTGGAATGGTGGTAATGTTCTGTTTCTAATCTGGGTGCTACTTGTACTGGTATGCTCAACTTACAAAGTTCAGTGAGCTATTCACACTAATGTACACTTATATAATGAAAGTTACCCCCGAAGTTCATGTATTAGAAATTTGATCCTCAAATTCATATTAATTGTATCTGGAGACAGCCTCTTTGGGAGATCATTAGGATTAGAGGAGGTCATTGAGGTAGGAACCCCATGATGACATTAGTGACTTTATAACAGGAGGAAGATAGATTCAAGTTTTCACACTTGGCTAGGCTTTGTGGTACCCTCTGCCATGTTTGAATGGGACAAATGGACCCTCTTACCAGATGACAGCACCATGTTTTTGGATTTTCCAGCCTCTAGAACCAAAAGTCAAAGAAATCTCTATTTTTAATACATTACACTGCCCCTGCTATTTTTAAGTAGCAGCAGAAAACAGACTAAGGCAGATAGTAAGCTTCAGTAACAGTGCTTCACAGTGTCTACCATTAGCAGGAGGGTATCCATGGCATTTGGTGTTGCAAGCAAATATAGTGCCTTGTGGCATCAGAAGACAAGGGTTCAGAGGGAGCCTTTCTCTTTGTCCCAAAGTCAACACTGAGTAAGGCCCTGAATAAGAGGTTATCTAGAACTTCTATAAAATCTCATTCACTCATTCATTCATTCATTTACACATTTGTTCATTCATTCAACAAACAAGCTCAGAGAGGGAAAAGATATACAGTCCAGGGCTTAAGGACATGCCATCTAATAGGGGAGATTGACAGTTATGCCAGTGTGGCAAGTGCTTTGCTGGGGATAACATCAGTTGATTAAGGGAGTACTGACATGGCGGTCAAGGGCAGTGGACCCCAAAAGAAAGGGTTCTGACATAGCTGATAAACTCTTGAACTAAATTTCATCCAAAATAAATAAAAAAATACATTTCTTCCAGCTCCAAAAGTATCCTTTGAGTCTCCAAGGCAGTGGTGTCATTTAATAGACACACAGATCACCTGGGGACCTTAAAATGCAAATTCTGATTTTTTGAAATCTGTGTTTCTGGGGAGGCTTCTAGGAGGTGCTGATGCTGCTGGTCCTCAAGCATACTTTGTGTGCGGAGAGAGATAAGTCATGTGACCAGAGGTCACGCTCAGGCTCCAATCCTGGACAGTCTGATAATCTATTTGTTTAGGCCAGTTCTGAAGGGCGCAAGCAGAGAAACAAGGGCAGATTGTGTGGGAGGGGTCACTGGTGACTGCAGAGCTCTCCAGACTCTGCCTGCTGTCAATCATGGGCCTGAAGCAGGAGTGGAGAGTGGGGAGGGGGAATCCATTTATGCTGTTTTATAAAATTGGCAAAACTTTTGTCTCATGCTTTTTCATTTCTGGCCTCCCCAGCTGCCAGAACCTTCTCTTGACACAAAGAGCAGACAGGAGACATGAATATAAATATGGAATTCTTGCATGAGGCTGCACAAGCAAAAACAGATTTAACAGGAAAATGGAGAAGTGGGTCAGTGTTGCCTCCATCATTTTGTAAGCTAAACACAAAGAAAAAGGTGGCTTAAATCATTTCCTTTATTTGGTCACTCATAGGAGGAAGTAAAGGGTTTCACCTATGTTGTACCCAAAGAAAATAAAATCACCCAAGCCGATCACGTAAAGCCAAAAGAAGCCTTTATTTTAGCTGGCCAGCGACGATGGCCCTTACACCTAAGAACAGCGTGCCAGGAAAATCTCGCATTAGTTCTTTTGTTGCTCACTTTTATAGGGCCCGGGAAGGGATTAGGGTGGGCTATAGGGAGGGGATTTGGGATTTGGGGTGGGCTATAGGGAGGGGATTTGGGATTTGGGTGGGGCTGACTCTCCGGATAGTGCTGGAGAATCTCCCTCGGGAACACAACATTCTAATCTCTTTTCTGTTGCTATAACACCTTTACCTTATTCCCATAGGGAAAGAGATTCTACTAGACTCCAGGACAGACTGAAGGGAGAGGAGGCTGGAAAGGGAGCAAGAGAGACCTGCCATGATTGGGAGAGGGTTCAGAGGAGGAGGAGGGGGCACCACAGCCTCCAGCCTCCAGGCTTGAGTAAGAGTCAGAGAAGGCAAGGAGGGTGGGTAAGAGATGGGTGCAGCTCACACAGGGCGTGTGGGGACCCCTCAAGTGGAGGCTGCAGAGACAGCCGGGGCCTGTGTTAGAAAGCATGAGTAAACAGGAAGCCAGGGAAGGCTGTGTTTGTGGCTTCTGGTCCAGTGGCCTTTATTTATTTTTTTATATCAATAAATAACTTTTTGGAATAGGAAATACATTACATCAAAATAGGAAATACTTACATCAAAACTCCAAAGGCTTAAAAGGTGATTCTATTTCTTGCCTCTGTTCGTTGGCTACCCAACTTCCATTCCTCACAAACAAATGATACCATGAGTTTCTTGAAAATCCTTCCAGAAATATTTTATGTGGGTCCGGGCAAATGTTTTATATATTCTTTTCCTACTCTTCACACAAAAACAGCAGTCATCCATAACCAGTATTTTGTCACTCTCTCGGGACATGCTGCTCCCTTATCCTTCTTTAACCCTGACTCTAACCATCTTTTGATCTTATCTGTGGACTTTATCTCTTCACCATCTCTCAGCCCCTGGGTCCCCTTTGGCTTGCACACTCTCTTGGCAAAGTCCCCCCAGGCAGCCAAGCATGACTAGAGAAAATTCACCCAATAATGCTGGCCTACTTCATGTTAATTCCTGACCAAGACTCTCGAGTGGGCCCTTAGAGGTCTCAGCAACCAAAATAACCCAGCCAGTGTCTCCCTTTCTCCTTGATCTTACACCTTCTAATCTCCCCTCAAACTGCAACACCTCAACCACATTCGCATTCCTAATTCATGGGTAAAACTGAAGCAGTCACAAGTCCATGACCCACCTGCCTACATCTGTGCCAGGTGCTCTCTCCCCTCCTGTGCTTATGGTGACTGTCTGCTCCTAGCTGAGAGGCCACTGTCTTCACTTATGGCCTGGATCCCAAGCTCAGGCACCCAGGCAAGAACACTGCTCCAGTCTTTTCCCCCATTCTCCCCTACATCAGAGGCTCCACCTAAGCTGGAATATTCCCAACAGCCAACAAACACACTTTTATATCTTTCATTTTAACTAAAATCCCTCACCAGCTAAGATCCCATGTTTCTGATCTCCTTTACAGCAGAACTCTTCAAAAAGAGTTATCTATATATACTGACTTTAAATCCTGTCTCTTTCTAGTCTCCTCAAAGCTACCTCAACTAGGCTTTCATTGATGTGTCTCCCTGCCATCTGTCAAAACTGTTCTCATTGGGGTCACCAATGACTTTCAGGTTGCTAAACCCAATGGTCAATTCTTAGCCCTCGTTTTATTTAACTGCCAGCAGCATTTGATGCAGCTGATCGCTCCTTCCTCCTTGAGATACTTTCTTCAATTTTCTTTTTGAGACACGTACTCCCTTGGTTTTTCTTCAATAGCAGGGGCTGCCCTTTCCCAGTCTCCCAAGCTAGTTTTTTTTCTCTCTGTGCTATCTGTATGCCAAGCTCTCAATTGGAATCTCAAGCTCTCTCCAGCTTTTCCTCTGGACTCCACGCTCATACATCCAACTGCCTGCTCAACATAAATCCTCACCTGATGGACAGACACCTCAAACCTACTATGTAGAAGACTGAACTCTGGGTTGACCCTTCACCACCCCAATCTATTTCTACCACAATTTCCCCACCTCGGCTAATCAAACTACATTCTCCTGGTTTCTCAGGACCAAAGTCTCAATATCAGCTCTGACTCCTCTCTTTCTCTCATACTCCATACCTAAACTGCCCAGAAATTCTAGTCGCTCTGCCTTCCAATAGTATGCTGAATGGGATCACTTCTTATCAATGCTCCTGATGAATCCTTGGTCTAGGCCGCTATCATCTCTCACCTCAGAACTGCTCCCCCTACTCTGTTTTCCTGTAATAATCACCAATAAAACTCTCAAAACTGAAAATACCCACATGTTTGTCTTTTAAAGACATAAGAGAAGTAACTTGAAAATTTACTCTTTCCTCTTGTTCACACACAAGAAAGGAGTTCCATTGTTCATTTCAATAACACGAAAAGCATACAAATGTACTGATTATATAGTGTTAATGACAGGTGAGTAAAATTCTTTGCCAAATTTTTCTTTTTTTAAAAAAATCCTACACTGATTCCTTGGATTGTATGTGAAAAATTCTAGTATTTGAAAATGGAGGACTGGGAATGTACCTCAGTGGTAGAGCACAAGCCTAGATTGCATGAGGCCCTGGAATTCAACCCCCAGTACTCTTTTTAAAAAAAAAGAAAAGAAAAAGAAAAACCCTAAGTCAAAAAATATAGAGCACATCTGCTGCAGACAATTGTGATACCTTGGAAGGATTTTAAGCAAGATTATTAAATTAAAAAGAATGTTGTAATAGATAATATAAAAGAGAAGGAAAAAAGACCTATCTAATACATAATAACATTTTTCAGATGTATGCAGTAATCCACAATAAAGTGGTGGCAAACTGATAGACAAGGGCAAGTCCAAGGTACAAAACTGATCAACTCATCCAATTTTAACCAGGTATCTCAGTAAAGATTGAATTGCTTGTGACAGAAAATCAGAAATAACACTGTCTTAAACAAAGGATGCTTACCCTTCTCCCAAATAAAAGAAATCCAGAGCAGTCCACATGGGGAGTCCACGATCCCCAGAGACCCCCATTTTCAGTTCATGGCTCCTTCCATTTTGCTGCTCCACCAACCTCAGTAGATGGCTCCAACCTCATGATACAACATGTCACTTAGAGCTCTAACCATCAAGTCTACATTCCAGATAACCGAACAGGGAAAGAGGTTTTTGTTGTGGTTGTTTGTTTTGTTTTGTTCTGTTCTAAAGCTCCTTTTAAGGATACTTCCTAGAAGTCATCATTGACAATTCCACTTAAATACCATTGGTCAGAACTTCGCATGAATGTGAAGAAGGACTGGAAATGTACCCTTTTTCTGGGCAGCAAATATGTCCAGTTAAACATGGACAATTTTACTACTAAAGATGAAAAGAAATAGGGGACAAACAGATTATATACTTTGTACAGGAAAGAAGAAAGGTATATTCTTAAAGAGTGTGGGCAGGCATTGGATCAACTAGTAGGATTTTACACTCCCATAATTATTTTTTCCCAAATACATCTTTGCTTCTGGCCCATACCTTGATTCCTGCTATGTCCATCTGCCCAGTCCCCATTCCTCATGCTCAATCCTACCATTTTTCCTACTAAAACCCTTCTCACCTTTCAAGCCCAGCTTGAATGCTATACCATCCATGAAGTTATTCCTGACCCTCCCCAAAAGGACAGAAATTGACCATCTAACACTTCCTGTATAGTGTTCCACAGGCCTTTGCTTTCACCTTAACACCAAGCTGTCTAATGGCCTTGATACAGTTGGGTACTAGAGTGCAGATTATCCAATAGGTAGAAGAGCCTTCCCCAACTCTTTTCTAGGCAGCAAAGTGTAGTAGAATGCACTTAATATCTATATCATCTGCAAATTACACTGAACATTTAAAGAAAGGAAAGGAGTATGTGAGGTGCATGTAAAGGAGTATGTGAGGGAATGTAAAGACTTTACACCTTTTAAGGGAAGTGTCAATGAACCAAATGAAATTTCCTATAAATGCATTTCCAAACATGATCTTGCCTATTGTTGCAATCCCCTTTTAGAGGCCTAATTTGGTATGACCTGCTTTGCTGTAGAAACATTATTTCTCACTTCTCAGTTCTTCCTAAAATAAATATTAAAATTATCAAAATAGACAAATTGAAAGCCAATAGCTATGCCAACACTAGTTAACAGGTAACATATGCTCATTCACATTCACAATCTCATTTCATCTCTCAACAACCCCACAAGGCACAGGTACCTCAATTATCTTGAGGAGATGGAGGAATTAGGTAATTTTCTCAATTGAGCAGCAAGGTTAGAACACTTCCTGTTTGTATGATTTAGTAAATATGTGTATTATTTTTCACTGGAATTTATACAGATCATCTTTTTCATCCTTAAACATCTGCTTTGGTAGGCTGTGATATAACCCTTATTTTATAGATATAAGGGAAACCCTCATTTTTTAAACCATGCTCAATCTACCAATGGCCATAAATAACACTCTGATTATTTGTGAATTGCTCTTATTGTACACTTTATAATTGGGAACCAGTAGTATCTTAGAAAAAAATTCCCATTGTATAACTGTCTTTTGATAAACCTATTAATCAGGTGAGGAATTCATCTGTAGTTATCTGTGGGTATCTTTTCTTGAACACAAGTAGCATAAATCCTCAGTAATCAATAATGGAAGATGATAACATTATCATTCATTTAAATAATCTATTATTTTTCTATACTAGGTATAAAAAGTAATTTGATCGTATATTGTTTGATTAAATTAATTCTACTATATGATATTTGTTATTCTAGATTTGGTGACCTCAAAAAATGTCTGCAAATGTTGATTATGTCATAGATTCTTAGGGCCTATGAAATTAGGACCTATACACATGTGAGGTATAGAATTTTATAATTTGGAATGTTTTTTGTTTTATTTTGCTTTCCAAACCCAGATGTATGGCATTTTTTTCTGTTGCTGGAGCCAAACTTAATTGTTAGTCCACTTTAGATAGAGAACTGGACTGTACCAGCATGCTCAATCCCTCAACTCTCCCCTACACTTCAATTTCCTCTTCTCTGGAAACCTTTCACCTCTATACCTAAATATGTTCCAGTTTCTCTTGTCCCCAAAAGGTACAAACCACTTTCTCAATGCTGCCTTCCTTTCTAGCTACCCCTTTTGACTTCCCTTCTTACACTGGCTGAACATCTTGACAGAGTGACTTATGCTCTCCTTCCCCTTTTCTCTTCCAAGGCTAAAGGCACTGCTCTAGAGCTTTACCCTCAACCAAACTACAAAAGTACATAAAACCACTGCCTTCCCCACCCCCACCCCATAGCCAAAGCCAAAAGAGAATTTTCACTTCTTACTTTGGTAGCCTTTGACTTTGCTGGTTGGCTCTTTCTAGCTTATTTCACAGGGTTCTCTTCCACTAGTTCTTTTTAAAATTTACACTTTGGTGTTCTTCTAGCTTCTAACTTGTTTTTACTGCTATTCTCATAACACATTCTCCTTGGGTTGGGTTTACCCACTGTCAAAATGCCATTCATCACATTATGGGACCTGATATTTCCCCAGAGGTATGCACCTATATCTACCTTATCCTTTCCCAGAGCTGTGGATTTAAATATTCAAATGAAAGGACATCTCTGTTTTGACTCCTATTAGATGGTCAAACTCCATATGTCCAAAATGGAACTCAGCATCCTCCCTTCACACCTGCCCTCTCCTTAGAGTTTACTACTTCTGGTGAATGATTCCAGCCACTTATGCTAAAAAACCTGAGTCGCCTAAGGTTCCTCTCCATCTCAGAATCCACTTAACCTCTTAAGTATTCAGTTCTTCCTCTTCATCCTTACTTATTACCTACATCAGATCCCCAACCATCTTCCGCCGGAACTATGGTAGTAATTTCCTAACTTCTCTGAGACCTCATCTTCATTCTCTGAATACTCTTTGTAATATAAAGCTAACCATGCATGTCACCCCCTTGCTTAAAAGTTTTCAATGTGCATTCAGGATTAAAGGCTCAGCAGTTTCAAAGTTCTTTGAAACCTGTTCTCTTCTGACTCTGTTCAGTTCTAACCCTGAGGCTCCGCCTTAAAAACAAGGCATTCTTCACCCTCTGTGGGAAGGACCCCAAAGTTGATCTAGATGTCCCTCCCAGGTTGGACTCCCATTGCTATCGGAGCATGTTTCTATCACAGAATTTTCGAATTAGTTTCTAAAAGGGGAATGTTGGCTTATTCTGTTTTAGATCCCCGGGATCTGTAAGTGTGCACGATAAGCACTAAAGTATACGAAAAAGAGCTTACTTGTATTTGGTTGCCAACATGGCAAACCAGCAAACAGTAACTATGTCACCGCTTGTGAGACCAGAGGAAAAATTTGATCTGTGCCTCCCCGTCGGGGAATCGAACCCCGGTCTCCCGCGTGACAGGCGGGGATACTCACCACTATACTAACGAGGAGTTGCACAGAAGTGGCTCTTCTGATAGGCTTTTTATCTCTCTCTATCCCGCTCCGCCCTCACAGCTACTGTAACAGGATAACGTTCATTTGTTGCTATCGTAGTTTCCACAGGAGTTGAATGGGACTAAAATGGAAGTGTTCTCTCCATCTCTCGGATCCACTTATTCCCCCAGCCCACCCTCCCACTACTGCCCAGTGCTCCAGAAGCCCACCGATCCCCCACACCATCCCTGACACGCACGCTCCCAGGTAGCCTAGCGCACGCCTGCTCGCGCTGCACCACGGGATCGGTAGTTCCGTCCCGCCGTCCCTCGCGCTCCTCCGACTTGTAGGTACTACACTTCCCGGCGTGCCCTGCGAGTCCCTCTCCCCCTTACCTCGCTCCCGCTCAGGTTCTCAGTCGAAGTCTGGCCGCTGAGTGAGTTCATTTCGGCATACGGTGATCTCCTAGAGCCATGCCTGAAATCGTAGATACCTGTTCTTTGGCCTCTCCGGCCTCAGTCTGCCGGACCAAGCACCTGCACCTGCGCTGCAGCGTCGACTTCACTCGCCGGGCGCTGACCGGGATTGCTGCGCTCACGGTCCAGTCTCAGGAGGACAATCTGCGCAGCCTGGTACGGGGGCTTCTGTGCAGAGCCCACTTCTCCCCGCCACACTCTTCTCGCCCCCTCGTCCCTCATCGCGGGATGAGATGATCCCGTGGCCTCGGGATCTCTGGCTCCCCTCGCTGGGCAGTTCCTCAGCCCCGCACCCGGGTCTGCTCCGCCTCTTTACCGCCACTTATCTCGGCGTCCCCTTCCTCAGCCCCGTCACTCCTGAAGACCCTCTCCTCGCTGCCTGGTCACGTCCGCCCCGCCTCTGCCCCTCTTGAAGACCCTCTCCCGGTTCCTGGGCACGTCCTAGCGCCCCTTCTACGCCTCTCTTCTTCCCATTTCATCTTTGCAGTAGTCCCCGCTCTCCTCAGCGTCCTTCTTCCCAGCGCTACCCGCCGCCCCCGTGGCCTCCCGTTTCCTCGGGCCCGCTGTTCAGAACTCCCTGCTCAGGCCCCAGACTTCTCTCAGCCCCCAGATCCCCTTCCTCGATCCAGTCTCATCCAAGTCTCCGGGCCCGTATCCTGTTGATCCCTCCTCCCACTAGTGCCTGCTTCCCTCCCAGGTACCTTTTTTGTAGCCTTCAGGTCTACGGGTTATTCTCGATTGCCCTGTTCCTCGATCTCTCTGCCCAGTAGTTCTCGAGGCCCTTGAGATTCCCAGGCCCAGATCCTTCCTTCCGCCCTGCTTTTGAAAATTCCAGTCTCTGCTTCCTACGTGGAGGTGCAGCTGCTTCTCTTGAAGATCTTTCCTACCTTTGCTTCTCATCATCCTTACCTTTTAGTAATTTAAGGGTGAGGGGGTAGGATAGTCAAACTTTCTAAGGAAGACTCAATATAGTTGGTTCCAAGAACCTAGTAATGACTGCACTTCTTAGAAGATACTTGCTTTTATAAGCTTTCTAAACATTGAAATAAAGATTTGTGTAGATTCATAAAATATTATTCAGTGATTTTATCTGTACCATTTAGCCTATATTCAGTGTTCTTTCTCATATTGTCTGATGAAAAACATTTAAAAAATAAAAGGGACGTGAAAAGACTGGCTATATTCTGTCTCCTAACCAGGGCAGGATGGTACACGGTGTATTTTGCAGGACAGTATGATGGTATCTACTCAAGCACAGCAGTAGGCCATCAGATCAGGTATTGAGGAGAGAAATTGGTGTCAAATAATTGCACAGAATTGCAAGTATAGATAAAAATTGGTAGGTTTTTTTTATGCTCTTATTTGTATAATCTTTGAGTTCATTAATATGAACTAATAAAGCACTTAACTTTCTTACTCTTCTGTATTGATATGTAATCACCAAAAGTACTATAAGAAAGAAAAAAGTATTATAAGCAAGGAGGTAACTATTTCCTTGTAGATTGCACTTTGATCTTCTTGACATACCATACTATCTTTTATTGCAGGAACAGCTTTGCCCTAGAAGGGCTGGAGTGAAGTGTTTCAGTGTGGTCTCTCCTTTTATTAGAAGAAAGTGAATTTTTCTAGCTCATCACTGTTTAGTATGACCTTGCACTGCCCTCTCTTTTGTAAAAATCAAAAGCTTTGCCTCTGTTCCATGAGTAAGCAAGAGTCAGTAGGCTTAAACTTGGAAAACTTTGAAAAGAATATCCCAATTTAAAATCCTGACTCTTGTTTTTACATTTCCATATCTAGAGTAAAATAAGATTTTTAAATGATGATTTCTGGTTAGCATGTCTGTTTAGTAAATTAGCTGGAATTATATTAATGTTAAATTTTGTATGAGGAAGGTTATTTGTAGTACACAGTAACATCTGTATATAATTGTTTGCATATTTATGACAATAACCTGAGACCAAGAGCTTGGTCTTATTTATTTTACTCATTTGAAGTGAGCTCATTTCTTTCCTCAAGATTTGACACTCTTGAATGTAGGGATGGTGTTTCATATCTCTTTATATTTTAAATTTCTAACGTAGCATCTGGAGAATAGAGGACACTCAGAAGTTTGGTTAATGGATGAATTCAATTAGAAAGCAATGCCTAAACGTAATATGGGCTCCATTGATAATAGTGCTAACTATCTTGAAGGTGAGAAGGCATCAGACCTCACCACCACCCAGAGCAGGACCCAGTACCAGTACTGGGTGAAGAGACATCATGTCTTCTTTTCCATTCAGTTCTTGGAATCTGTGAAGCTGGGAATTATCTTTTTCCTGAAGAAGCCTCTAAAAGGAACTAATTTCCAACTTTCTAAAATCCTTTTAAAGTTTTGGTTTATTTACACTGAAGTTTGGTATTCAACATTTATGATAACTTTCAAGCATTTGTTTCTTTCATGGAAATTTTCAATTATTTAGGTATCTTTTCAGTTGATGGCTCAAACAGGGCCAAAGTCACAGATGAGTAAATGTTGGAATCCAGAAATTGAACGTAGTTCTTTCTGACTCCAAAGCCCCTGATCTTCACTAAGTATATGGCTGAGCTGGGCTCACATCAAGGTGGTTTTGGTGTTGGTTTTAACACAAGCCTGTGGTTTTTTTGCATCACTGCAGACTGTAGATAACAAGTAGAAAATACAAAGACTTAATAATGAAGCATAAGGATTTCTGTTTCAAACCCTGATTTGTGCCAGGAAGAATCTGAGACTGCTTAAAATAACACAGTATGATAAGATTAAAAATAATTAAGAACTTTGGAGGAAGAGAAAATAAAGATAGTAGAAATAAGACAGATGGTATAAAACCCTTTACACATAAGAAGTGGATTACAAAGTTAACGTGGAACTTCCCAGCATCCTTTGCAAAAAGGGAGTCTGTTATACATTCCACCATAACTGTCTAACTAGTCAGAAGTACAATCCTATTGTGTTCAAAGAGGACACTGAGATATAGTAAAGTATATTCTCAATAACTACATGTCATAAGTAGGGTTTTTTATAACTATATATAGGTATCTTGGCCTTGCACATAGTTGATACTCAACTACTATGTAGTTTCCTTTGTTTTTCTTATTATTGTGTTTTGGCTAATTTTTACTTATCAGAGAGGTTTGAAGGGGAATTTCTTACATAATTTGGAAGTGAAGATTGAACCTAATAGTTGAGATATGCAGCTTAAAAATTGCATTTTCTGCTTTCTTTTGGTCCAGAACTTGCTTCATGCATTAATTGACATCTACTATTTTTCACGCACTGTACGGAACCCTGGGAATGGAAATCTAAGTAACATTCTCTATTTAAGCACCTTCTGTCTAGTACCGAACAAATCATTATGATGCAATATAGCAGGTACTATAGCAGAGTGTAGGCCCAACTACTATGACATGCATTGAGGATATGAAAAAGATTTCACAGAAAAGTCAGGGAATAACCAACTCTTCTGTTTCTGAACAGATTTGAAAAATTTAGGCAATACAAAAAATAGAATATGCTTCACTGGGAAATGATTCAGTTAATTTCTCTTTATGGTTATAAGGTCTGAATAAGATGGGTTATGAACATAGATATTCAAATTACATTCCTAAAATAAATTAGATACTCAGAATATGAATATGAAGGGCAAAGGAGTAAATATTATTCTTAAGATATAAGCCATATATTTTGAACATGCTAAAACAGACAGTTCTAGTTAGAGTTAGGGTAACACTTGAGGTACCCCCAAAAAGAAAGTAACCTGAAAGAAGTAATTGCCCATTGGGAGGAAAACATATGATGCTCACAACAGATTTGGCTGGGAAGAAAGGAAGGAGGGAATGAAGGAAGGAAGGAAAGCAAGAAGAAAATTAAACAGATGGCAATCAAATTCAGTGATTGCCCTTGTAATTTTTTTTTTGAGCTGGTCACCCATGGTTTACTGAAATTTTTAAAAAAGAGGTGTCTAGGAAATGGCTGTTTCTTGGTGTTCTAATGCCCAGTGCTTTTCCAGGCCAGATATCAGGGGAGGAAAAAAAGATGCCAGGGGTAGGGAGATGAGGTAGAAGGGAGTTCTAACAGTCCAGGTCTGACTTACGATGGTGGTAGAAGGACAGAAAAAAAATGTGAAAACAGTATTAAGAAAAAGCTATGTGAGATTTGGAAGTGAGATTGGCTATGTGAGATTGAGAAGTGAGATTTCTGGTGGCTTGAGAGTTTCAGACCTTAGGTATCTTAAGGAATTCCATTGAAAGAATCAAAAAAATCAGAGGACAGAGCTGATTTAGGGGGCATAATGGTTTAATTTTCAGAAGCCTGTTGAATATGAGGTGGTATATCCCATGGAAATGTTGGGTAGGCAACTACAGATATACAGTTGACATCACGGGCCAGGATATGACTCTGGAAGTAGAGTGAGTGGTAGTCATGTGTACTAAAGAGATATTAATTGAAGATGTAGACAAGAGTCAGGAAGTGAAGAAAATGAAAGGGCCAAGGCTGAACATTAATGCATATCTGTATACGAGAGTTAGAAAGAACAGGGAGAGAGAGAAGCATTATACAAGAAGAAGAACCATTTATTTGTAAAGGTAGAGAAGCCAAGGAAGGGATTTCAGCCAGGTGTCATGGTCCACAAGAGCTATGAGTAGAAAATAGGTCAAGGTCATTGGACAGAAAAAAAGATCCATCAACCAGGGAAACTGCCCTTTCAGTATCACAAGAGCTAGAAACCAAACTGAAAAGGAGGAATGGTTGATGAGAAACTAGAAGTGGCAGCCACAGATTGTCCTTTAGAAAGGAAGGAGGGAAAGTAGAAAGTTACTGGGTGGAAGGATCAAGTGAAGTTTTAAAAACATTGTGAGAGGCTTATTCAGGTTGTTTGGAAACAGTTTGATGGTACAAGAAGGTTGAAGATTTCAGAACAAAAGATTATTTGAGAGATGATGAAAACATTTGGTTTCTGGGGCTCAGGGATGAAACTGCTCAAGACACTTGCTGCCATTCCCTTCTGCCCCGAGCAGTTGTTAATTGGCAGTGGCAAGAGCATATGGTCTTCTAATCCTCTATAGGGTCATTTGGTCAGAGTTGCCTTATAAAGCTGAGCTTTCACTAGATAACACACAGTGATACAGTCTGTTTAACTGCCTAGGTTTGTTTTTATTTTTGGAAATTAAGTACCTAAGGAATACACGTTTATTTATATGAAAGTACACTGGAGGATTTGGACTATATGAATTCTAGGAAGAGACATATGGTAAGATAATTTTGAGGAAGGATAAAAGAAACAAAGATTTTTTTTATAACAGTTTTCAGGAGACAAAATTTAAGGTATTTTAATTTAGATTGACTTTTACTTAGATCCTAAAATTTGTGTGACTATCCTAGAATTACCTTACAATATATATACAAATCTTAGATCCCAAAAGTTTTTTTGGAAAGTTTAAGTTCCTAAGAGATAAGCTTTATACTAACTTTTTACTCCTATAATTTCACTCTATATTTTGTTCTCTATAAGCAACTAGTTTTATAGCTAGTTAAATTGTAGTTAACCTATATCTAGTACTAGTTTCTTCTGATGTTTAAAACTATTTTCCTATTATTTAAAAATATTAATTTGATTTTAGATTTTGGATACAAAAGACCTTACAATAGAAAAAGTGGTGATCAATGGACAAGAAGTCAAATACACTCTTGGAGAAAGACAAAGTTACAAAGGATCACCAATGGAAATCTCTCTTCCGATTGCCCTGAGCAAGTATGAGTACTATTCTTTTTCTTTTACAGCTGAATATTGGCAAAAATGTATTTTAAGATAAATTAGACATTTTTCCTTTTTTTATGTTTGCTTATGTATGTAATAATTGGTATACTATTTCTACTGATCTGTTCAGATTTAAGCTTCATAATGAAAATTTATGTTCTTAAAACACTAAAGAAATTTATTGCATAAAACTCTCAAGAATGGGACTTTGGGCACTGTGACTTCTTTAGCTCCTCATCTGAAATAATGACAGGGCATGCCATCCTAAGGAGGCCTTTCAGGATAACCTGGAGCTGAGCACAAGCAGCATACTCCACGTCATCCCAGAGGCCACCTGCTATTATTAATGGAATAATAATGATGCCAAACATAGAAGGGTTAACTGTGTGTCAGTCTTGTGATAAGTGCTTTGGATATATTCTTTAGTCCTTACAGTAATGCTGTATAATATGATCTGCACTTAACTGATGAGAAAGGGAATCTCAGAGATTAAAGTAACTTTTGTCAAGAAAATAGCAGCTGGAATTATCATATAAGGAGTGGATAACTGGGGAGGGGAAAAGGGGTGAAAATTATTGGCGTAGAACAAGGGTGATCTACCCCCACCTTCCAGTGGCCAATGTTTTCTGGCCTTTTCTTCCCCTTTAAGAATAGAAAGGAAATGCCCAGCATAGCTTGTGAAAATATCATTAACCCCATTCTGCAGATGAAACTATGGTGTAAAGAGGTCAAGTAATTTGCCCACACTTATAGCACTAGTACATGATGCAGTACTAGTATATGTTGCAGTTTGCAGATCAGCACTGCTCTGTATTGTGCCCTGGGTAGTCAGAGTTCCACCACCACTGCAGTAGTCGAGGTTCCAAAATTATTTTTGCCACTTCTTCACTATCATCAAGGACTGAATGGTATCACAAATATAAAGTATGTGAAACACTGTGGGGCACTCAACTCATACGTCTTCATTAGCACAGTAGAATATAAAGGACCCGCAGAGTGGCCTTCTGGTAGGAAAGCATACTTACCTAGGGTGTAGCATTCCTAGAACTCACTCTCAATCAGTAACAAGACTTCATATGATGTTGTTTATATTATTCACTGTATGTAATATGAATTCAAATTTTAATTAGATAGAATTATATTCTACTAATATGTTGATTTGTTTCATGTAGAAATCAAGAGGTTGTTATAGAAATTTCTTTTGAGACATCTCCAAAATCATCTGCTCTTCAGTGGCTCACCCCCGAACAAACCTCTGGAAAGGAACACCCATATCTCTTTAGTCAATGCCAGGTAAAAAGGATTCTAGAATGATATATTACACAGGAAATTCCCAGCTCAAGCAGTTTAACAAAGCAAGGTGGACAGTGGTCTTATGAATATATGGGTCTTATGTAACATATGGTCTAAATTTATTTTGTTATAAAAATAATATGTTAATTTATATCTCTTGCTATTAATTCCTGTATTATTTTTTGAAATAAGTGTCCTTGAATTTGGAAACTATCTACATTGGTGTACTTAGATCTTATTTAGATTTATATTCCTTGCACCTAGTATAGAACTTGACATAGAGTGGAAACTCAACAAATGGTCATAAAATGCAAGAAAAATTTAGTAAAACAAAAGTAATAAGTACTGATTTTGAAAAATGCTAAAACAGTAAAATGGAAAGTGAAAGATCAAAGATCAAATTCCTAACTGTCTCTGTACCTTATTATCTGGAGGTGAGTTTAGAGTGCAGCTTTTCCAGATTTTCCTTATGTATTTACAGATGTGTAAATACTTATTATATAAGTATTTACTTATATAATACTTATAATAAGTATTATATTTACTTATATAATAAGTATTATATAAGTAAATAAATTAATAAGTAAATACTTATTATATAAGTATATTAAAAGTACTTTTAAATGATGTGATTTAACTACTTCTGTTTTCCATTTTAAAAGTAAAAATAGATAAGCTGGGTATAGTGGTGCACACCTGTAATCCCAGTGACTCAGGAGACTGAGACAGGAGGATAATAAGTTTGAGGCCAGTTTCAGCAACTTAGTGAGACCCTGCCTCAAAAAAAGAAAATAAAAAGTACTGGGGATGGGCTGGGGATATAGCTCAGTTGGTAGAGTGTTTGCCTCGCAAGCAAAAGGCCCTGGGTTCAATCCCCAGCACCGCAAAAAAAAAATGGTACTGGGGATGTAGCTCAGTGATAAAGTACTCTGGGTTCAAGCCCTCGTTACTCCCAAACCCACTTTAAAAAACAAACACATACTAAAGACAAATCCCCATATAATTAGAGATAATCTGTCACAAGGACAATAAGTATCAAACTGTCTTCTGAAAGAAAAAAGATGTAATTTTGTTAATAATCAAACAATTATGATTAAAATGAAAGAAACTCACTTATTAAATTTTGCCACATTTCTAGGTACTGTGTTAGGTCCTTTGCATATTTAATCATCTTATTCCTGTATGATAGATATCATGTTAGGCTCAAATTCGAATTAAAATATATAAATAATGAAGCATGATTTAGACACCTTTACTTTGTAGAGCTACCTAAAATATCTTTTTAATCTAAGAAACATTCAGTAATCTGGAAGAGGCACAATGTTCCAGACAAGAATGTACAAATTGTGTACTTTCTCTCTTCCTTTGTTTTGGCAGTAATGGAGATTGAACCCAGCGGTGCTCTACCACTAAGATACATCCCCAGCCCTTTCTATTTTGAGACAAGGTCTTGCTTATTCACTGATCCTCCCACCTCAGTCTCCTGAGTCCCTGGGATTACAGGCATGTTCCACCATTCCTGGCTTTATCTCTTAATAATACCTGATTTTCAGTTGGTATTTCTCATAGAATATCTATAAATTAAGAGCAAGAAATGTAACATTTGTGGGCTGGGGTAGTGGCTCAGTGTAGAGCGCTTGACTAGCACATTTGAGGCACTGGGTTCGATCCTCAGCACCACATAAAAAATAAATAAGGCCAGGCGCGGTGGCGCACGCCTGTAATCCAAGCGACTTGGGAGGCTGAGTCAGGAGGATCTCAAGTTCAAAGCCAGCCTCAGCAACTTAGCGAGGCCCTAAGCAACTCAGTGAGACCCTGTCTCTAAATAAAATACAAAATAGGGCTGGGGATGTGACTCAGTGGCCAAGTGTCCCTGAGTTCAATCCCTGGTTCCAAAATATATAAATAAATAAGTAAATAAATAAATAAATAAAATAAAAGTTAAAAAAACAGAATAGATTTATTAAAAAAAAAGAAATGTAGTATTTGTGAGTGACTAAAATACATATTTTAAATATATTTTTTCTTATTGGCAGCAACGTTTAAAACATAGAAATGAGATTTCAGCTAAGTTAAGGAATTGCAGTTGGCAAGAAATATGTAGATGTAATTTTGTTTAAAGAATTTGCTTACAGTTGTTCTCTGTGCATATTTGCCTGGGTTTGCTCCTATCCTGTGAAATACATATAAACACCCCTTTTGATTGCCAAGTCACCCATCTGCAGTCCAGTAAGGAACTCTAGAGGCCTGATCTTGAAGCTTTGTTTTAGGAGAGAGGACCAGGTGGGTCTTCTAGTCCTTGTTAATTCATCTATAGGTAATCTGGGAGCTCATGTCTTTGGGGAATCTTGTAGATCTGGTGAGAAGGACTGGAGTCTGGGGGTTTTAAGAAGTCAAGAATGTTCAACAGCTTCACAGAGAAGTGTTAGTTTTCCTGTAAGCTCAGTATTCTGTTTAACTGAAGCTTCCTGAAAAAACAGTAGATTATTTACTGAAGCAAAGGGTTCCTTGGCTTCTTAGAGATAGACATAAACTTATTTGATAATAGGCCAGCTTATGAAATTGTAGGTTCTCTGGCCTTATTTCTTGATAGAATCAGCTTGATGTGGAAACAGAGAAACATTTTACAAAATATCAGAATGAATATGTTTAGATGGTTTTCAGAAATATCATTCTTTTCTCCCTCTTTTTAAGTTTCCTGTTTTCACTTTCAAAATATACTATGAGATGCAATGTCAAGGTGTTAGTTTCATTTCTTTAATGTTTTCCTCAAAACACTGGCATTTCATTAGATGTTAATAACTAACCAGAGAAAAATGGATTTCATGCTAAATCAAATATGAAGAATCAGGTTTCTTTCTTTTCTTTCCCTTTCTCTCTCTCTCTGTCTCTCTCTTTCTTTTTTCCCATTGGTGGGATTAGAACCTCGGGCAAATGCTAGTCAGGGCTCTACACTGAGCTACAGCCCACTCCAGGCAGGTTTCTTTTTTGTAGGTGTTTCTAGAGCCTTCAGAAGGCTCATGTTCCTAGTGACTTTCTGAGACAGAAGTGTAATAAGCTGTGGTTGTCAAATTTCTTTTGTTATGGAGCTCTTTTTCTCCAGGTTCCTCAGAACTTCTCCCTGGGCACTGCTACTGTGCTGCGAGATGTTTTTCAAATTTTATTTTTAAAATGAATATTTCTAATGGGCTGGGAATATGGCTCAGTTGGTAGAGTGCTTGCCTTGCAAGCACAAGGCCCTGAGTTCAATCCCCAGCACAGCAAAAAAAAAAAAAAAAGAATATTTCTAAGAACAGTGCTATAATTTTAATGATTTCTTAATGACTCAATTTATGAGAAAGGGAAATAACTATTTATTTTCCTCCCTCTCCCAGGCTATCCACTGCAGAGCCATTCTTCCTTGCCAGGACACTCCTTCTGTGAAACTAACCTACACTGCAGAGGTAAACATCACAATTGTTAACCAAATTAAATGATAAGTAAATGTGGTCTAAGTGATAAAGACAATAATTAAATTTTTTGCACTAAAAGTATCTTTCTGAAACATGACAATAGCCTATGGACCTCATTCTGAATCTTGGTTTTATAGGCAGTTTTGAACATTGTGGACAAAAGAAAATGAATTCCTTTTATAAAAGGAATTGATAATTAAAAGGAATTTATAATTTTGTATCTAAAAACAAGAATTGAGGACCTTTCTTTTTAAACTTTAAAAAATTGACATTTGCAGGATTAAAGTTTTATAAATGCATTCGATAGTCATGTAAACATCTATCTAGATTTCCTAATGGGCATGTATTATGGGCTTCTCTCAATACATTTCCAATTTATTCCTGTTGTAGGTACTGCTAATCTTTTTGGGGAAAAGGAGACTACAGTTAATAACGCAATCCCAGAGGCCACAGCTGCTTAGGCCAAGTATAGAAAATGAGGATCAACCTATATTTATGGGGCTTCTTTATTCCCAGATCATCCCACAAACCACACCTAGTATAATGCTATAGAATATTGTACTTGGAGGCAAAGAGCCCTAGGTTCTGGACTTTTCTTCACTGATGACCTCAAGCAAGTCTTACAACCTCACAACCTGTCCATATGCGTCTGTCTAAACAAAGAGAGGAAATGAAACCAAGTTAGTTCCTGAATGCTGATGATTGTTGTAGCATTGGTTCAAGTGCTCCAAATTCTGTGCCCGTCTCAGTAAAACTTTGAGGTCCCAAGTCATAGAAAAAGAAGGGACAGTCATGCATGTGCTGGAATGTATGCTTGCTAGATCATAAATAACCTGGAGATAGTCCTTTATTCTGAAATTTATAAGAAATCAAACTTTCAGAATCATGGAGCTAGGATACACACTCCCAGCCTCAACCAGACCAATCTGCACATTGTTCAAATTTCACCACTCTATCTTTTCAGAAGGTGACTCTTAACTCTGAACAAATGGATTAAGTTCTCCATGCAGGAATGTGCAAGAATGCGTGTTAATGACCCCATAGTTTACCCCATAAGTATATTTTCCAGAAAAATGTATGTCACAGTTTTGGGTAATAAATTTTAGTTTTTCACAGTTTCTATCCTTAAAAGTTCTTTAATATAACCCTAAGTGTATGTTTTAAATATAAAGTTGTTCAAAACTGTGTTCTGTCATACAGTGAGTATAGCATTTGGCTTGGAGTATGGCCGGGAGCTGAACTGGTGACTCCCATGGCCAGGCATGGTGCTGGGCTCTTCATTTCTGTTATTTATTTCTTAGAGCAAATCTGTGAAGTTTTACCCATATTTGATGGCGAAGTTGAGGCTCAGGGAGATTTTTTTGCCAAGTGCTCAGTTAGTAGATGGCAGAGCTTGAATTTTAATGTAGTTTCTACCAAAATTGTGCTCTTAATATGCAGAGATGAATGGATAGGTATTTCATGTTTGTTTTTAAAGATGCCAGTTTTACATATTGCTCATTCTCTTTACAAAACTATATGTACTTTTGAGTTCATAGTCTGTTATATATATGGATAGTCAAGAAGGGGAGAAAAGATTTTTTTATGTTATGTAGTTTGATACATAGACCCCTTTTATTTCTGACTAGAAGTGACTTTTATTCTTGATTAGGTGTCTGTCCCTAAAGAATTGGTGGCCCTTATGAGTGCTATTCGTGATGGAGAAGCACCTGACCCGGAAGACCCAAGCAGGAAAATATACAGATTCAGCCAAAAAGTAAGATCATAGCATCTAAATTTTGTTTTAGTTGATAGTGAACTGCAAATAGCTTTTACACACCCAGAGAATAAAAGAACTCTTGAAACATTTCAAAAGTTTCAAGAACAGATTTTCTTCTCTTGTTTTTATTTTTCTTTTGTGCTTTTAGAGGAGTTTGTTCCACTTAGAGAGGGTGTTACATTGAAAAAAGAGGTTGCTGGATAGGCATAGCAAGAATGCCCTGATTCCATTTTCCTTCAGTCTAGTCAGGAGCAAGCTTCCTCTTCTAAGTAGTTACATGTTTGCTTGCTGTGGAACCACTGTGTGGTCATGTGGCTGTTCAGGGTGTTTACAAATGGAAGAGCTGTCTTAGACCAAGAAAAAGCTGTGTTATCATCCTGTAAGTTAAAATGCCTATGTTGCTGGTAATTGGACTTGTATCTTTGACCTTTAACGAATAGAATGTGCTTGCATGTGTGCGTGTGTGCATGCATGCAACTTTTAATAACTGATCCACCAATGGACACTTTTGCTCCAAACCCAGCTTCTGGGGTTTCCAAGCTCCCATAATTTTGGAATCCACTCATTGGTGGTTTAAAACATTGAGGAATTTTTTAAGTTAAAAAGATGAAGTTTTAAAAGTCAAGAAAAAAGCATAAGGAAAAGCACAATTGCTTTTTTATGTTACTTCTTTGAGAAATGTTTGAAAGCACCTTTTTAGGCTATGTACAAACATGGTTTTCTCATGTCAGAAGTTTTCCTTTGTTGGAATAAAAGGGAAATAGATGTTTTGAAATGTTTTGCATCACAGTTATTTGGCCCCTTAAAAATGAGAACTATTTGAGAAGTACAAAAGGAAATTTGAAAGGGAATTTCCTTGATTTGAAATATGAATTGTCTGACCCTGTATTGTTTTTAAAACACTAATCCAAGCATGTGGTATGTGTCTTTTTCCCCTTTAGGTTCCGATACCATGCTACCTGATTGCTTTAGTTGTTGGAGCATTAGAAAGCAGGTGAGCTTTTGAACAAATTTTGAGGTTTATGGGCACCTTAAACCTCTGTCAGGATTAATAGGTAGCCCATTTGTTGTGTTCTCAAGATATCAAGCTGACAGCTCTAGAAAAATTCAAATCTAATTGTAAAATGTTTGGCCACAAATTTTAAACTAAAAAATCTTTACTACCTGCCTCTTAGATTTTCCAGGTATTATAGAATAAGCATGCTCTTACCTTTGGTTTGACATCTGCATTCTAATATAAGTTTGAATGAGTCACTTCTTATAATCTTCATTTCTTCATTCTAATTATAAATTTTATAATTATAAAATCTACCTCTCCAACCTTGTAGGGTGGTTATATGAAACCAACAAGATAAAATACATTAAGGTACTTGGAAGCCTATGAATAGTACAGAAATATAAAACATTTTGTTAAAACTTTTACCAGTAGCTAGTTTTACCAATAACTAGAGTGCCCTTCCTTCTTAATTGCTTTTTCTTATTTTTAAACAACTGAATATTAAGAATATTTATAGTAACCATGATCTTTAAATTACTAGAAGTGTGGACACCCGATAGAGAAGTCAGGCAAACAAATTTAGGTCTCATCTCCAATAGTTCTTAGCTGTATCCTTGGGCACCTCACCGCCACTTTGAGTTTCATTTTTTTTTTTTTCACGTGGAAAACAGAAAATAATATGTACTTCCAGAATTTTTGTGAGAATTAACAGACCTAACATATGTAAATGGGCACTCAGTAAATGATAATTTTAGTAATTGTCATAGCAGTTGCCCTTTATAAGCTCTTATGTGCTAACTCTAGTGCATTTATCTATTTCAATGTTTCCTCAACTCTGTAGAGTAAATATGATTATTTGTTTCTGTTTTACCCAGAAGAAACTGTTGCTCTGTGAGTTTTATTAGCACAGCTTGGAAATGTCAGAGCCAAGACTCAGACCTAGGTGCAGCGGGACCTGTACTGTCCAGTCACTAGTTACACTGCATACCTGATGTTATTGAGCATTTAAAATGCAACTCGTCCAAACTGAGATGTGCTTTAGGTATAAAATACATACTAGATTTCTAAAGCTGTATAAAAATATGAAACATTTTGTTAATTTTTGTGTCGATAGCATGTTGAAATAATATTTTGGGTCTGCTGGATTAATAATTGTTATTTGTTTCTTTTGCTTTTTTTTTTTTAAAAAGTGGCTTCTAGGCAATTTCAGATTACATTCGTGGCTTGCATTTGAGGCTCTTACTAAATGTTCTAGTGCTTCGCACTAGTTACATTGATACTACACTCAGTGTTGTCTATAGACCAATAGCTCTAGGAGTTGGTTAGAAATCAAAATTTATACTTAAAAAGTGTCCCAGATAATTTATATGCACATTAAAAAGCTTAAGAAGCACTGTTCCAGAAACTCCTGCCTCTGGGGCAGAATGCCAAGGCAAAACCTTATTTGAGATATAGTATCAAATGAAATTTTTAAGACAAAATTTAAATGAAAAAAGATTTTTGAGTTCTAACACTACACATGTGATACATAGTTCTGTTTGTTTCTTTTCCATTGTCTTTATTGTAAAATATACATTTTAACCTTTTGTAAATGTGCAGTTCAGTGGTGTTAAGTATATTCACATTGTTGTGAAACAAATCTCTAGAACTTCATCTTGCAAAACCAAACTCTACCCATTAAACAACTCCTTTCCCCCTCCTGCCAGCCCTTGGTAATCACCAGTATACTTTGTGTTCCTATGAATTTGACTACTTTAGATACTTCGTGTAAATAGAATCAGAGTATTTATCTTTTTGTGACGAACTTATTTAGTGTAACATCCTTGAGGTTCATACAGGTTGTACCTTTTCTATTTGTTTCTTATATAAGAGTGTTCAACTTTTAAGTTCATAACAATGTTTTATCTTGTTCTGGAGTAATCTTTTTTGAACTGCAGAAGGGTTTCCATGGTTGTGATTGAAAGAGGAAACTAGATCCCTATTGAATCTTACAAGAGCCAGTGAGCTAACCTTTGGGGGCATTTCACGTCTTGGTTTTCCTTTGACTCAGACTGGGCTTCCATACAGAACTGCATGTGTAATAGCAAGTTTGTATCTCAGCCATTTAAACTCATCTCTTCCCAGGAACACACGGTCAGTCCAATCCCACTTAAGAAGAGCCTATGTACAAGATTTTAAGTCCTTCCTAGAACCAGATAAATGATTTGCCTTGAATTTCTTTTTCATAAAACTTCTTAATTTTGCAGGCAGATTGGCCCGAGAACTTTGGTATGGTCTGAGAAAGAGCAAGTGGAAAAATCTGCTTATGAATTTTCTGAGGTTGGTCATATAGTTACCTTTTCATTATTATAGACAGTAGATTGAAGATTTTGAATGTGACATGATGGTTTTAAGTAATATAGTAAAAGAATCAAGAATGTCTTAGTTTGTGTGAATTTGCAGTTGCTACTTTCTTTTTATCACTTTCATTTAAAATAAACTTTGTTAACTCATAAACTTCATAGAAAGCAATGTACACTTTTAAGAAATTACTTTGGCAAGAATTAAGGTACACAAATATGTATGCATTAATTTTTTCAGACTGAATCAATGCTTAAAATTGCGGAAGATCTGGGAGGACCGTATGTATGGGGGCAGTACGACCTGTTGGTGTTGCCCCCATCCTTCCCTTATGGTGGCATGGAGAACCCTTGCCTTACTTTTGTAACTCCTACTCTCCTGGTAAGTGTAAATATTTCTTGTTTGAAACTGAGATTTCCTAAAAAATAAACCTAAATAGGAAGAACTTTAGACTCCTAGTATGTTTTCTAAAATATTTTTCCTTATTTATAGAACTCTTGTTTCTTATTTTATTGCTCATTTTGGTTATCAGATTTCACTTTTTGAAAGAAAACAATTTGGCCATGTGAGGAAAGAGAATATTATGCTCAGGGTATTTGGATGTTGTGGGTGGGGATGCTATGTAACAGTCCATTGATGACTTATGTATCCAGAAAAAGAAATGACACCATTTACAGTTGACACAAGGGTACTAGTAGAACTAAAACAGAAGCTAAGTGCACTATGTATAGGAAAGGATTAGGCCCACAGTCTCTTGCTATATTCTGTATGCCTCATAAGCTACTTTGAGTTCTTCCAAATGAGTAATGGAGTGGCAGCTAAGTAAAAATGGAATACACCACAGAACACAGAGAATCCTATAAAGTTTTCTGAAATATATTGTGGGTGATAAGGAGAGAAAGAACATGATGGGTAAATAAGAGCAGATATATAAAATGGAAGTCAGAGAAATTCCTGGAAGTTAGTTAGAAACCAGAATACTGGCCCTCCTGGTAGTAGAAAAATTTCTTAGGATTAGGAATAGAAAGAATAACACTATTTTTCAGTCCTGGATTTTTTTTTCCCTAAATGTGTGTCTCTTTGGACCCTTTGAAGTGCCATAGTAGAAACAGAGTGGGCTATCAATGCCAGTGTACTAGATGTGGAGGTATGCAGTCTTTAAAATGTAGTCTGTGATTTGATTACTTAAGTACTAAGATATTTTCTCTCTCTTTGTAGGCAGGTGACAAGTCTCTTTCCAATGTAAGTCAAAATTTATGATTATGGTCTTTTCCTTAAGAAGTATTAAGTAACTGACTATAAAATATGCATGGTATTATAAAATTTAATGTGGTTATGAAAGATAACTTGGGGATTCTCCTCACAAGACACTGTTATGCTAAGAATTAGATTTAACAGACCTAAGAAAACTTAATTGACTTGAAATATTTTCAACAAGTGATATATTCATTTAACTTAATATTTTTTCCTTTTCTGATTATTTTAATTTGCCATATTTTTTTGGTCTCTGTTTAAATTGCTTTTTTTTTCATGAACTGAGTAATTCCCAGAATGAATTAATTAATTAATACACACACATGCACACACACATGAATAAATACACACACACATATGTATTTGTGTGTGTGTGTGTGTGTGTGTGTGTGTGTGTGGTACTGGGGATTGAACCCAGGGCTTTGCACATGATAGGTGACCACTCTACCACAGTTATATCACCAGCCCCTGATATTTATTTATTTATTTATTTATTTAAATACACATTTATTCAGCATCATGATCAGATTATTACATTTAGCAATCAACAGCGTGGGTGCAAAAAAAATTTTTTTTAAATTTTTAAAAAGTCTACATTAAAACCCTTTGTTGGAATGCTTTACACTTTCCACAGAAGAGAAATAAAAATAACCTGTTAAACAGTTAGTCACAAATACAGTCCTCGAGTTTTATTTTGCCCATACACATGAGTATTGTCTAAATCATGTCTTCTTTGTAGCAGCTAGGCCCTGCCACCACTGTGCTTGGCTGAGTTCACAAATCTGTTGTAACCTGTAGCTTCCCCGTCACTTCTCTGGCTCTCCTCTCCTGCTAAGCTTTGTTTCCTGGCAGTATTAAAACCTTCTGCCACTGCCATAGCTACTGCTGCTGCTGGAACCGCCATAGCCACCTTGGTTTCGTGGTTTGGCAAAATATTGGCCTCCACCACCATAAGGTCCAGAGCTTCTGCCTCCAAAGTTTCCACCCTTCATGGGCCCAACATTTGATGACTGATTGTTGTAATTGCCAAAATCATCATCGCTTCCACCACCCAATTGCTTCCACTACCACCGCCAAAGCCACCTCCGCCTCCCCCGTTGTTATAGCTGTCATAGCTGCCACTCCTGCCATAGCCACTGCCCTGGTTTCCATAACCCTGTCCACCACTTCCATAGCCTCTGTTTCCTCCAGAGTAACCAGGGCCGCCTCCTCCATAGCCACCATCATTACCAAACCCATTGTAGCCATCCCCGCTGCCACCATATCCACCACCACCACGGCTGCCACCAAAGCCACCATGACCACTGAAGTTTCCTCCTCGACCGAAATTGTCGTTTCCACCAAAACCACCTCCACGACCATCACCAAAGTTTCCAGGACCACTTCGACCTCTTTGACTAGATGAAGCACTAGCCATCTCTTTCTTTGACAGGGCTTTCCTCACTTCACAGTTGTGGCCATTCACAGTATGGTATTTCTGAATGACAATTTTATCCACAGAATCATGGTCATCAAAAGTTACGAAAGCAAAGCCCCTCTTCTCACCACTGCCTCTGTCAGTCATGATTTCAATAACTTTAGTTTTCCCATATTGTACAAAATAATCTCGTAGGTTATGTTCTTCAGTGTCTTCTTTAATGCCACCAACAAAGATCTTTTTCACAGTTAAGTGGGCCCCTGGTCTTTGAGAATCTTCTCTTGAGACAGCTCTCTTTGGTTCCACAACTCTTCATCCACCTTGTGTGGTCTTGCATTCATGGCTGCATCCACTTCCTCCACAGTGGCATAAGTGACAAACCCAAAGCCCCTGGAGCACTTGGTGTTTGGGTCTCTCATGACCACACAGTCCATGAGTGTTCCCCATTGCTCAAAATGGCTTCTCAGACTCTCATCAGTTGTTTCAAAGCTCAGCCCTCCAATGAATAGCTTCCACAGCTGTTCGGGCTCTTTAGGGGACTCTGATTTAGACATGACGGCAGTAGGAACAGAGACTTCAATGATGCTTTCTCAGCAGCATCCACGGGCAGAAAGGAGTAAGCCCTGATATATATTTAAAAGAATTGAGTAATGTGGAGTTAAAAGAACAAGAGGGCTTAAATAATGGCTTATTTTAGGTTAAGGCAATCAATTTTACTACTAATCAGTACTATTTCCTTTAGGTTATTGCACATGAAATATCTCATAGCTGGACAGGAAATCTAGTGACTAACAAAACTTGGGATCACTTCTGGTAAGATTTAAAAAATTTATTTCTTCATTCTTATTACTAATCGAGTTCTTTCCCTGCCTGCCTCCCAATACTCTTGAGTTGTTTTCTACATGTCTCTTGGTTTCTTCATCACTTTGATCACTTTGGCAGACAGGGATTTTTTTTTTTTTAATTCCGTAACACTTGTCATGGTGTTAGATATAGTCCAGGTGTTCAGTTTATGCTTGTTATTAAGTTCTAAACATAGTCACATTTTAATACATGGTCGTGGAAAACCAGAACCATGTCTTAATTTTCCCTGTTGCCATCTGATGTGCTGAACTTCCTGTTGATGAGTTAACTGCCTGGGAATCACACTGGCAGTTTGCTTGGCCTACAGTGATCATGTTTTATAATTGCTATCCATAGGAAAGCCAAAAAGAAAGTGCGTTTTTAAAAAAATTTTTTAAATTGATGCTTTAGAATTATATATAATAGTGGTTTTCATTTTTTATTAGAGCTTTATAGTTATACATAGTAGTTGGGTTCATCCTAACAAACTCATACATTCATAGAAATCAATTTCAATACATGATCCCCACCTTTTTCCCTCCACCTTATCCCTCCCATCCTCCCTCCCCTCTCCCATTCTCCTTCTTCTACTCTTGATTTCCTTTTCCTCATCTGTTAATTTATATTTGATTGGTTCTTTATGTTACCCTATCCTTCTCTTTCCTGTTATGTTACTCTAGCTTCTGCATATAAGGGAAAACATTCAACCTTTGAGTTGATGAGTTTGGCTTATTTCACTTAGCATGGTGGTCTCCATTTCCATCCATTTACTGGCAAATGCCATAATATCATTTTTTTGATGGCTGAATAGAACTCCATTGTGTGTGTGTGTGTGTGTGTGTGTGTGTGTGTGTGTACATAGTTTCTTAATCCATTCCTCTGTTGTCAGGCATAATTTAGCTATTGTGAATTGATTGCATAAATTGGCGGTTGTAAATTGTGCTGCTGTAAACATTGAGGTGACTATATCGCTAAAATATGCTGAATTTAGGTCTTTTGAGAAAATACCAAGGAAAGGAATAGCTGGGTCATATGGTTCCATCCTTAGTTTTCTGAGGAATCTCCATACTGTTTTCCAGAGTGGTTGTATTAGTAAGCAGTCCCACCAAGAGTGTACAAGTGTACCTTTTTCCCCACAACCTCACTAACATTTATTATTTATATTCTTGACCATTGCCGTTCTGACTGGAGTGAGATGAAATCTTACTGTAGTTTTGATTTGCATTTCCTTGATTGCTAGAGGTGTTGAACATTTTTCATTTATTTGTTGGTCATTTTATTAAGGATTTTTGCTTCTGTGTTCATCAGTGATATTGGTTTGTAGTTTTCTTTCTTTGATATGTCTTTGTCTGATTTTGGTCTTCATAAAATGTATTTGGGAATGTTCTATCTCTTTACTTTCCTGGAATAATTGAGAAAGATTGGTGTTAGTTCTTCTGTGAAGATATGATATAACTCAGCTGAGAACCCATGAGGTCCTGGACTTTTCTTTTTTGGAAGGTTTTTACTTAATGTTTCAATTTCATTACCCAATATGGATCTGTTTAGGTTTTCTATATCATCCTAATTCAATTTAGAGAGGTCATATGTATCTAGAAATTTGTCAGTGTCATCTCTGATTTTGTTAATTTGCATCTTCTCACTCTTTCTTTTGATTAGTTTGGCTAAGGGTTTGCAAATCTTATCTTTTCAAAGAACCAACTCTTCATTGCATTGATCCTGTGTATTTTTTTTAAATTCTCAATTTCATTGATTTTGGCTCTGATTTTAATTATTTCCTGTCTTCTACTGGTTTGGGAGTTAGTTCGTTCTTTTTTTCCTAAAGCCTTGGGGTGAAGCATAAGCTTATTAGGATCTCTCTAATTTTTTAATGTAGGCACTCAGTACTATAAATTTTCTTCTTAGAACTGCTTTCATCCTGTCCCAGAGAGTTGACTATGTTGTATCTTTTTTCTCATTCATTTTTAAGAATTTCTTGATTTCTTTTCTCATTTCGTCTTTGATCCATTTCATTGAAGAGACTATTGTTCAATCTCCATGTATTTATGTGATTTCTGTTATTTTTCTTGCTATTGATTTCTAGCTTCATTCTATTATGATCTGACATGGGATTATATCATTTTTTTTTTTTTTTGTATTTGCTAAGACTTGCTTTGTGACCTAGAATATGATAACTTGAGAAAAAGTTCTGTGCTCAGCTGAGAAGAAAGTAAATTCTATATGTAGATATCTGGTAGGTCCATTTGATTTATTGATTTTATATCTTGATGACCTGTCCAGTCATATAACAGTGTATTGAAATCTACCAGTATTATTGTGTTGGGGTCTATGTGGGATTTAATGTAATGGAATATTTTTTTTCATGTAATTGGGTGCGTTGACATTTGGGGCACAATGTTTACTATTGTTTTATTTTATTATTGGATTGTTCCTTCTCCTTGGATATAGTGGTCTTCTTTGTATCTTCTGATTAATTTTTTTCTTAAAATCTGCTTTGTCAGTTATGAGAATAGCTACTCCTGTTTATTTTCTTGGCCCATATGCATGGAATATTTTTTGCCATACTTTTACCATTAGCTTATGGATGTCTTTGGCTATGAGATAAATCTCCTGTAAACAGCATATGGTTGGAATCTTGTTTTTTGATCTATTGTGCTAATCCGTTTCTTTTAACTGGGAGTTGAGACCATTAACATTCAGCATTAGTTATGGATATATGTTTGTGGTTTCCTGCCATTTGGGTTTTTTTTGCTGGATTTTATCTTGTCTTGATTCCCATTTGGTGGGTTATTCTATTGAACTTCCTCTGCCTGTGAGCTTTGGGAAATGTTTTTTAGTTCCTCTGTGTGCAGTTCATCTTTGACTATTACTTGAAGTGCTGGTTTGGTGCTTATGAATTCTTTTAGTTTACTCTTGTCATAGAAAGTTTTTATTTCCCCCTCAAATTTGAAACAGAACTTTACTGGGTATAGTAACCTTGACTGGCAGTTGTTTTCTTTTAGGGCTTAGAATATCTCATTCCAGACCCTGCTTGATTTTAAGGTCTGAGCTGAGAAATCAGAAGTGAGCCTTCTTAAATGTGACCTGATGTTTCTCTCTTGTGGCTTTTAATATTCTTTCCTTATTTTCTGTGTTAGACCTTTTGATTAGGATATGTTTTGGTGAACTTCTCATTTGACTAGGTCTTTTTGGGGTCCTGTTAGCCTCCTGTATGGGGATATCTATCTCATTCCTGATATAGAAAAAGTTTTCTGTAATTGTTTCACTAAAAATATTCTTTATGTCTTTAGTTTGTATCTCCATGTTCTCTTCTCTTCCAATGATTCTCAGGTTTGGTCTTTCAGTGTTGTCCCAGAGTTCTTATATATTCTGGTCATGTTCTATAATTTTTTTCCCCTTTGTTGCATTCTGTATACTCAAGATCATGTACCCTGTCTTCAAGGCCTGAAGGTTTGTCTTCAAGGACTGAGGTTCTATTTTCTATGCAGTCTAATCTGTTAGTGATGCCTTCAAGTGAGTTTTTAATTTGATTGTGTCTTTCATTTCTGGGAGTTCTCTTTGGTTTCTTTTCACTATTTCTATTTCTTTATTAAGGTGGTGTTTCATCTCCTGTTTGCACTCTCAATTCCTTCCTTAGATCTTCTAAGTTCATTGAACATTTTAATAATCAGTTTTTAATCATCTTTCTCTAGGCTTTCATCTCCCTCACTATCAGTGGGATCCTTTGTTGGGGATTGTTGATTTTGGGGGGAGATTTGTTTGCCTGTTTCCTCATGTTTTCAGAGATCTTGGACTTGCATATCAATTGAGGTGGATACTCCTACCTCTATTTTTTTTTTGCCTGTGTTCTTTTATGTGTAATTATCTTATTTACACATAAATAAGATATTATCTTATTTATCTTATATTTATCTTATATTATCTTATTTACACATAAATAAGAAGTCCTGGGACTTCTCTCTGTTGTTGATATATGAGTAAATGCTAAGGGGTGGGATCTGAGTTCCCTCTCTGATTGTTCCTCCTTAGGTCCTTTTGCACCTCACAGAATGGAACAAAATAAATAATAGTAACAACTATTGCAAACAGTACACAGTGTTAAAGTAAACACCCAGTTCCTACTATGATGTATTCAAAATTAATTATCAGCAATAAACAGGAGTAGTGGGTTCAGCAGTTGTCAGTATTAAAAACAGTAACCATAGGGGCTGGGGTTGTGGCTCAGTGGAAGAGCACTTGCCTAGCATGTGTGAAGCACTGGGTTCAATCCTCAGCACCACATATAAGTAATAAAATAAAGGTCCTTCAACAACTACAAATATATATATATATATATATATATATATACACACACACACACATACATACACATACACATACATATATATGTATATATAAAGCCATGAACTACCTCTGGCTTTAATGCAAACAGAAGGTGTCAACTGTATCCTCCACAGCAGTAATAATTGTATTAGCATTAATGGTGGGGGCAAAAGTTACATAAACCAATTAATTCTGAAAGATGGTAAAAATACAGTTAATTAGGGGGAAATAAAATGTGTTAGGAAGTTAGAAAAGTTTATAATTTCAAAAAGTGAACATTATTATGCAGAAGAGATGTAGCAGGTGCTGTTTATATGAAAGGAGGGGAAAAAACTGATTAAGGTATTGGGAGAGAGGGAGAGAGAATAATAGAATTTGGCTATTAGCAGAAGAAAAAAGTTACAAGAGAAATAAACAAACGAAAAAATACAAAACCAAACGAAAATGTATAATCCAAAAAACCCAAACTCAAAAGACAATGCTAGGAAAAAATAATTACATCAAAAATGAGAAGAAAAGGAAACAAAGAAGTGTATGTTTTTATATATATATACATATATATATGTATATATATATATAAATGAAGTGTAGGTTTATATATATATGTATATATACACACACACACATACATACATATATATATATGTATGTCCTTGAACTAATCAGCACAGCCAGAATTCACATGCGAGTGTGCAAACCCACAGAAACATATATGGAAAGAATTTTTTAAAAATACATAATTTTTTTTAAACCCACCAAAAATCTTAATGAAGAATGAAGGAACTGTCTCATTCCTTCATTCTTCATTAAGGAAGAGGTAGTCAAAATAGTTAACCAGATTGGGTGGTCACTGTCTTTGTCCAACAGTCTTTAATTCTTCTTCAGTTATGTACTAATAGAGCAAGGGGTGGGGGTTGTTAACCCCTTCCAGTTTTTGTGTTGCTCTCTGAGCTGCCAGTTGGAATGGCCTAAGATTGAAGCTAATGGATATAAGACTCAGCTTCCCTTCTCACTACAGTGGGATAAGTTAGGAAGTACTGTCAGTTGGCATTTTGTCCATTTGGATTAGTTCTGTGCCCTCCCAGGGTACAGCTTCTGCAGCATTTTGAGAGGCAAGTTCCAGCAGGTGGCGCTGAAGTCTAATCAGACTGTAGGGACTTTATTGGGTGGGGCCTTCTTTGGAGAGACTAGATTGACCTGTCCCTAGGGCTAGATAGTAGGTGATCTCTTCTGCAGGTCTGGTTCTCAGGAGCCTCCCAAGAATCCAATCATGGGTCAGGAGGGTGCAGACCCTCCACTGACTGCTGCCAAGGAGCACAGCCCTCCTGGGCTCAGTCCCTTAGGTGTATTCACCCCCACCCACTTAGACCCCTGTCCTGCTTCAGCTGGCCATGTAAGGCTCCAGGCACAAAGGAGAAGTGATTGGGTTCCCCTTCTTCCTTCCCACTCGAATCTCCTTGGGTATGGTCTACTCCACACCTGTTTTACTCTGACCCAGCCTAGGTCCCTCCATAGGCACCTGTTGGAATATTGTGACTGTGTGTGTGTGTGTGTGTGTGTGTGTGTGTGTGTCTGTGTGTGTTTCTGATCTCCTGGGTTCTGTAGTCTCTGCAATGGAGCACTTACCCCAGGATGGCTCCTGCCTCAACTCTCCATGGCTAGCTGAGATGCAGAGCTCAATTTTCAAGCACCAGCATGCAGTGCCACCTGAATCAGCTAAGATTAGGCAGCATTTTTTATTTCAGTTCTTTCTGTTCCAAAATTGTGTTCCCCCTCCATCTGTGGTGAATCTGTGTCAGTGGTGCCCATGGGGCCACTGGGTTGGCTCTGATGTGTTTTTTCTTCTTTGTTGATTGTACCCAAATTTCTGAGTCCCAAGCTGCTTTGAGTGTCCAATACTACATGTTAGTGAAATCACTCTTTCACCTACCTTGCTGAGAAGCTGAATACTGCTGGTTTGGTCCCTTGCCATGGCACAACTTGGCATGCAGTTTTCCTCTATTCTACTGTCTTCTGTCTCCTCCCTACCCAGTGGTGGGATTCCTTATGAGATTCGTACATGTGCATAACATAATTTCTTCAATCTCCTTACCCAGTACCTTCCTTGTCTCTCCCCTCCTTCCTCCCCCGATCCTGATCCACTTGCTGTACTGTAGTGATCTCTCTTCTATTATCATCATCATTGTTGTTTTAAAGAGTACATTATAATTATGCATATATAAGTGGAATTCATTGTGGTATATTCATACATGGACATAACATAACTTGGTTGATTTTGTTCCCTGGTACTTCCTCATGCCCTCCCTTCCTCCCTTCCCCTCCATCTTCTTCCTTTAACTCTATTGGTCTCCCTTTTAAAAAAAATGTGTCTTTTTTGTAAGTGTGGGGTACTGGGAGGTGCTCAGGTGCTCTACCACTGAGTTACATCCGCAGCCCCGCAAAAGAAAGTATCTTGTTGATTAAAATGTCTTTTCCCCTTGGCTGTGATAGCATTTTAATTTTTTAAAAAACTTGTTTTCAGGTTAAATGAAGGACATACTGTGTATTTGGAACGCCACATTTGTGGGCGGTTGTTTGGCGAAAAATTCAGACATTTTCATGCTCTGGGAGGATGGGGAGAACTGCAGAATTCGGTAAGTAAATTGAAAGCATTCATCCAAAGTTATATAGTTGTTTAAAAAAATTGAGTTTGTAAAGTATCTCTAGCAACAAGGAAGTCATTTTTACAGGTGTGGAAAATGAAGCAGATGCTGGTAAAATATTCTGTTGATATTTATCATTAAAGTAGTGTTCATGTCCTGGCTTGAATTAGGAGCTATAGGACCTCATTGGGTCTTTGCTATTAATACAGCTGAATATATGTTGAATTTTATTTAATATACTTATGTCATTTTTAAGTGCTTTATCCTAAGAGCTAAATTTGCTGACCAGGCATTGAATCATTTTTCTAGTCTTTGGTAACAATAATGCCTATTATTGGTGAGAAATGGTTACATAAGTGTCAGTTCTCCTAAAAAGACTTCCACAAGCTTTAACAACATATCTCCATATTTCCAGTTGGTAAGTTTGTTGGTGTTTTGGAGTCCCCTGAAGTTATGCAGTACTTCCTTATAAGCTTCTTTGCATGGTAATGCCCATCTTTACATATGAATGTTCCTGGTACTTCATGTCTTGCAGATAAAAACTTTTGGGGAGACACATCCTTTCACCAAACTTGTGGTTGATCTGACGGATGTAGACCCAGATGTGGCCTATTCTTCAGTTCCCTATGAGAAGGGCTTTGCTTTACTCTTTTACCTTGAGCAGCTTCTTGGAGGACCAGGTAAGTTTTGGCATTTTCTGGATTTTTTTTTTTCTTTTGGAGGATAATATGTAAAGAGTAAGGAAGAATTGTAAACTATTGTTTTCCTTCAGTTTATACTTTCAGTTCATTGGCTAGAGAAATCTGTATTGCTTTTTAAGGTTACTTCTATATTTAAGACTTTGAATAACCACTGAGTTCTATATAATGCTGCGTGACTTTAAAAAAAAAATCTCATCAGTATTTTAAGAATTAGGATGATATTATGTTCTTGTTGAAAAATTTCTGTTTTATGAGAGATTTATAAGACTAGCAAGTGAAAGCACATCAAACTGCCCCCACCTCCCACTCCTGAGGGTGGTGCCAGTGTTAGGTATCAATTTGGTGCTTGACTCCAAATCATTTTCTCTTTTGTTCTTAAATCACCCCAGCTTTAATGAGACATAATTAACATATAAAAATTATGTATGTTTAAGCTAACTAACAAATCCATCACCTCACATAGTTACCATTTTTTTTTTCACTTTATACCTCAAAATTAATACCTTTTGACTAACATCTTCCATTCCTGTCCCACCCACCAGCCCCTGGCAACTACATTCTATTTTGTGTCTGTGAGCTTGACTTTTTAGATTTCACATATAAATAAGATTATACACTTTGACTTTCTGTACCTTACTTATTTCCGTAATGTCTTCCAGGTTTCTCTATGTTGTCACAAGTGGCAGGGCTTCCTTCTCTTTTTTTTTAACATGTGGACACATTCCTTTTTTATATATTCTGAAAGTCCTTGTCTTTTATTTGGAGTCCTAAATCCACTGGCTGAAGTATATTCGGCCTTAGTGCTATCACCTCATGGTACTAGACATTAGTCTCATTCTTTTCTGTTGCTTTTCCTATCTCTACTTCTTTTTACACTGAACTTTTTTTTCTCATTTGTTTCTTCCAAATCATTTTCTAAGTATTGATGATCAAGCAGACAAATAAATACAGTCATTTCCATTCCAGAAAAATGGATCATAAGTCGTTCATGGCTCTTATTCATGGTTCCTCTTTCCATAATCTCAGTTCCCAGCAGTCCACCATATAACAAAACTAGCATGGCTGGGCATGGTCATACACGCCTGTAATCCCAGCGGCTTGGAGACTAAGTCAGGAGGAATCTCTAGTTCAAAGCCAGCCTCAGCAAAAATGAGGCGCTAAGCAAAGCAACTCAGTGAGACCCTGTCTCTAAATAAAATACAAAATAGGGCTAGGGATGTGACTCAGTGGTGGAGTGCCCCTGAGTTCAACCCCCAGGACCCCCCCCCACCATGCCACACATACCCCTTCTTCATAGTTTCATGAATAGAAGATTCGTTCTTACTGTAGATCTTAGCAGTCTCAACATACAATTTTTGTCCTTCCTTATTAAGCTGAGAACTTTCACCTTTCCACTTGAAGGAAGCACTGTATGGCTTCTCTATAGTGTGTTTCAATTACCCTCTGGTCATAAGAGGATTGTTGCTTTTAGAACTTTGTGCTGTGTGTTCCAACACTGTCCTCATGTGTCCGTTACCTGTAACTAGGACTTCTCTTCTCCCTTAAAATTACATGTTCTCTTCAAGGCCCAGCACAAGTTCTCCCTCCTTTTTTGAACAATCTTTTACTCTTAAAGCCCTCATTGGTTTCCCTGTTCTTTTGAGTTTTCTCTATTCTTTGTGGTTAATTGTACAATGCTAATAAGCTCCATAAGTAAGTCAAATAATTACTTTTCTATGAATTGATTGCTTTTTCACTTTATTGCTTTTAGAGGTTTTCCTAGGATTCTTAAAGGCTTATGTTGAGAAATTTTCCTACAAGAGCATAACCACTGATGACTGGAAGAACTTCCTGTATTCCCACTTTAAAGATAAGGTTGGATTTTTAAAAAATTTTATTTATTCACTATTTTTTAGGCTAATTTGAATCTCTTAATAGTAGTATTGGTCCACGATTTGCTTTCAGATGCATTCTTTAATTGCCTTTTTTAAAATATGATCTCAACAACATGAACTAATATGTAAAATTTTCCTATTTCAGAGAGAAACCTCAGAACCTCAGTAGTGTGGTTCAAAATTTTATTTTTTGTGTATTATTTTCTTATTGTAATTTTTTAATAGAGCACTAGTAATGTATATAAATTTATTTTACATAGATGAGGTAATGCATATATTAATTAGCTATATTTAATCATTCCACATTGCATATGTATATAAAAACATCATATATACCTTATAAAAATGCACAATGATGATCTGTCAATTAAAAGATATTAATTTAATAAAGGAGACATAGAAATTATTTATATAAGTCAGAGTGGGGAAAATTGAAAACTCAAGGACTTGAAAGTTTTATTAGTTTTTTTGGCCTTACTGTTCACAGGTTGATATTCTCAATCAAGTTGATTGGAATGCCTGGCTCTACTCCCCTGGCCTGCCTCCTATAAAACCCAAGTAAGTACCTCTCACTCTACTGAATCCTAAAGCACCTCAAAATGAAGTGGATTTTATGCTTCCTCCCTTAGCCTTTTACTAGAATGTGACAGCAGAGTTCTTAGGTTTTTAGACCCAGAGCCCTAAGGAATAATTTCTGTGATTTATAAACATACATTAGTTCATTTGATTGCAAGTAATTATTGAGTGCCCCCTTTGCACAGCAGCAACAGCGAGGGACTTAGAGAATAAGCTATTGTCCTTTCTTTAAAACTTTTGTCTTAAGAAAAATAACATATGGTAATCATTACAACAGTATTACAAGTTATTACTCCCATTTCCAAAGGAGACACATTAAGTTTAGCTCATCTGCCCAAGCTTGCCTGAGGTTGCCTGAGAAAGTAGTAGGAGTTAAGATTCAAGCCCTGACCGTCACCCCCTCTCATATATTCCCTTCTAAAGTAAACACCCTGCTGGAATCAGGGACCTGAACCCTGGTTCATCTGTCATGTGAGGACTTTGATTTCTGCACATTCCAGCTCCTTGCTGCTTTCCTTTGGGTCAGTGAAGCTGCTTAGCAGCTACTCATACATAAACAGCCTAGTATAACTGATGTGTAGGGAAGTAGCAGGAAATGAGGTAGAAAAACAGATGTCATGGTCATGTGTTTTTGGAAAGCCTCTTGAATAGCCAGGCTGGGAGGAGTTTGGTTTAGGAAGATAACCAAGAGCGTGGGCATGGATGAGAGGTTACCAGAGCTCCTCGTTAACCAGGAGGTCCTGGGTACTGTGAACAGTGGTGTGAAACAGGAGCTCAGAAGCTGGGGAGGGGTCATTTCAATAGCACTGTTTTAAAATTTTTGTTTTGGAAAGGCAGATGGCATAAATCATTCGTATACTTTTTTTTAATACTAGAGATGAACTTAGGGGCACTTTACTACTGAGCTACATCCCCAATCAATTTTTTTTTTTCAGTTGTAGATGGACACAATACCTTTGTTTTCTTTCTTTATTTTATGTGGTGCTGAGAATCATACCCAGTGCCTCACATGTTCTAGGCAAACACTATACCACTGAGCCCCAGCCCCAGCCCCAGTAAACTTTAAATGTCCAAAATAAGTCACCAACATAATGCTTTATACTTTTTCTAACACTTTCTAATTTAAGAAATGCCATCATATACATTATCCCATTAATTCTTACCAGAGATAATGAGGGCCTGAAGTAATGCAAGGCTAATGGAAAAAAAAAAGTAGCTGAGATGGGAGTTGTTTCAGGGGTGGAGTCTATTGGCAGCTGATTGACCATGGTGAGCAAAGAAAAAATTAAAACTGATGGTGCAGAGATGTCTTATTTAAAGATTCAGTCCAATCCAGTACACATTAGTGGCAGGCACTATTATGATGGGTGATGAATAAGGGACCCTCAGAGCAAATACAGATATATCAAGTAATTATAATACAATGGAAATATTTTAAAATATTTATTAAGTGCTATGAATGAGAAAAGTATTAATTTAAGTAGTTCTGGATTTGGACATCATCCCAGAGATTATTCAACAAAGAATAACAGAAGAAGTAAAGTGTAGAACCTTAGTGGATCTCCATTTGAGAGCTAGAACAGAGGAAAGATATGAACAAAATTGACTAAAAATCAAAAGGAGCTTGTCAAGATTAGCTCATTGGTAAGAAAATTGTGTCAGGTAGTAATTTAAAAGTGATAGAATGGGCAGCAGTGTAGTATACTGTAAAATTAAGAGGGAAAAAGGAACCAGAGGGGGAAAAGCATAGAATTTAAAGTGAGGAGTTTTTTCTAAGAGTTTTAGTTTCAGTGGCCTGATTAGTGCAAAAGATAGTTGCAGAAAGTTGAGTGAATTGGCTGTTGGCCTTTGGTTTGAAATTTAAGACTATCTGGTTGGAAAATAAGTTCTTAAAGAGTGTTTCTCTGCTGTCACTGCAGATCCTTTTGGGGTCTTGGTTCATTCTAGATCCCTTAAGATTACTTCCAAGTCATACCAAAGTGCTGGAGGAACCTTGGAATCATCATACACTCAGGGATCTTGTAAAGAAAGAGATTGTTTGAAAACCCCAAACCACAGAAAATACTTTGATTCATTGCAGCACAGAATATTGGTTTCCAAGTCCACTGGTTTTTATGTACTCTCATCACTTGCCTATATTTAAGTGTCTTCTCAGGTTTATCCATTTCACTCCATTCTCACCACCAACCGTCCAGGTCAAACCCATGTTATCACCTCTGCCTGGAAAACTGTGCGTTTGTATCCCCTCTGCCCCTCCCTATCCTTCTCCACCCAAACCTTCAAGCACACACCTGTATCCTGCCTCCCTTTGCTTAGCAATCTTTACTGGCATCCTGTTGGTTTGGGGCTAAGGCTGAGTCCTTTAATGGGCATTACAGGGGTCCTCACACTCTGCTCCTTTTGCTTCTGTCAAAATGGCTGTTTTGGGATCTCTCAAAACTCTTCACACTTCCTTAAACATAGGACCTCAAGTATGCCATTCTATTCTTTCTTCCTTAGTCCTCTTTGCCCAGTTAATTGCAGTCTCAGCTCAAGAACCATTTCCTCTTGGAAGCATTTCTTGACCAAAGAAATGGATAACACAATTGGCTCTGTGACCAGGTTGGACTCTTATTTGAGAGCTTCTTGGTGGCTGTGTATTGTCTCTTCATTGGGTTTCCCAGTTGTAACTTTGCATTTATTTGTTTGACTGTATAAGTCTTCCTCTTCGCTACATTGTAAATCTTATCTCTGGTTTTGCACATTACTTTTCTTAGGATTTTACAGTAAATAGAGGTTGCTTCTTTTCCCTGGGCTTATTGCTAACTTAGTTCTTTTAATTACACTGGGAAGAAAATTTCAGGATGCTAAACTAAAAGTTTCCCTCTGTCTTGTTGTTTAAGAAATCGTTGCTGAATAATGTTCTAGTGGAAGGTGATTTACTGCCTGAGCAGTGGAGAACCTCTAATCCCACTTGTTTTTAAAGGCAAACAGTGGTTTGCCCACACC